>OY757317.1:48292974-48892974 GCA_963583905.1 Stenurella melanura
AAAAAATGCCGTGGAAAGTCGCAAATCCTTAATAAACAAATTAGCTTATTTGTTTAGACAATTGCAAGTTACGCGAGATATCAACACAAACAAAAAACTGTAAATTACATGAACAAAATGCAACATTTTAACCATAATAAAGTATCCGTATGATTTTTTGCCGAACAGAAAAATAATTGTTAATTTAAAACCCTTAATTTGTTTATAGCAACTGAACCGTCAAAGATAATAGGTCGCTATAAGTCTCAAACAACCCGTATTGACAAAGTCGTCATTTTTTATGTCTTGACTTATTTTTGTCCGGCGGACCGTTTTCGTTAAAAAGTCGAAGCACCGCAAGAAATGAGAAGTTTCCTTAAAAACCATTGTTTTTAATAATGAAGACGTGTTTAATACATTTTTTTTAAAATGTCACTATCCTGTTCTGCTCAATTTTTCCTCTAAGAATAGTCAATAAAATTGTTGTTTTCCGCCCAAAGTCGATAATTTTGACTTTACGATGACCGGCCTAATACAAATAATCGTGTTTTATTCAATTTTATAGATTAACATGTTATGGAATAGATTATTGTACAAAAATACTTCTCTGCCGATGATTATTATTAAGCATATTTGTCCGATGCATTTATTTAATTTGAATAGGTGTAATAAGACAAACAATAGGTGTAAAGGCAATAGGCAGTGTAGATAGTTAAGGGATAAGTGTATGTAACTTTTTGTTTTATTCCCACATCCACGTAGTAAAGTGGAAGTATAGTACCTAATCGTAAGAAATAATCTGTAATTCTTTTTGCTGAAATAGGTATAGAATGTTAGGAACTGTGAAGATTTTAAATTTGAGGGGAACAAAACTGCACCTTTGTACATCTCTGCTACAGATTCAGAACTCCCATGAAGTTGGCGCCATAACATCGAACAATGTTTTCAATTGAAGTATTATATTACATTAAATCAAATATTATCTTGTAGAAATATGTTTTCCAAATTTTTCTTAAGTACCTAATTATATATTGTTGCTGATGATACATACTCGATCTGGATTGAGTTGATAATATTTTTATCAAACGCCAAGTTTAGTATTAGTGAGTGTGAGTAGTAAGGTAGGCAAACACTTCACATTTCTAATAATCTGAAATAATTTTCATATCAAAAATATTATGGTAATCTGCAAATTCGAGTATAAATTGTTTGGGCCATGTTAAACCCCTTTATCCCATAGTCAGTATTTCTTCTTAATTTGTTTTCATGTTAATGTTGAATTCATTTAATTCAAAATTCAAAAAATGATTAAATTTGGTAAATAAAAACTATTACCTACTTTAAAAAGTAAAGTGATACAAAAGTACACTTTCAAAAAAATAATTTAAACTTTTCAAAACACTTCTCATACAATTCTTTAAAAAATATTTAGCGTTAACATATTATAGCGTGGTGATATAGTTGAATGCTACTGCAGTTAGGTCATATTCTTGTCATGAAACTTGCAGCTTTGTTCGAGGCAATTTCTATGCAGTTTTGTCTCAATGCAGTTGATCAGATAACAGTTGCATGCCAGTCAATATCTGTAAATATTTGTAAAGATTTTTCCGCTTTTCATGCGCTATCGTATTTGTATGAAATTGTAGAAATTCTAAAAATATTTGGAATAAGATCTGCATTATCTTGTATAATTTATATTTAAATAGATACTCCCTCCAAAATTTGATAACAGCTCTTAGCCACTTGTTCACTTCTCTTATTTATTGATCAATAGTCTTCACCTAAGAACTCAATCTCAGCCACGCAGCTCAGGAAATATATTGTATATCTCAGATATATCTCAGCATGGCTTGATTAGTTCTATATCCACAATGGGCTTGTTCGGCATTTTTTTTTATTTCACAAATCGAAAGTGCAAGTATAAATTAATGGATCTGCAAAAAATCAGAATCTTATTCGCACGTCTAGTATCTTAAAAACTATTACAAATTTCCATCTCGCGAAAATGGGGCGTGGCCAGGCGCTACGTCACTATACGCATAGACTCGGCGATCTCAATAGACTTGATGCTCCTGATTGGTTATAATTATAAGTGTTTTCGAAGTATTGTTTGTTTTGCTTACTACTTGACAGTAGGGGAGTACAATTTGGTGAAATGTCAAAAAATTACAATTTTCTCTCGCTCCTGCCAGAACGAATTTTCGATTTCAACCCTGCAATTTACGATTATAATTCATCGCCGACCTTCTCCTTTCCGTAAACATATAGAGCGAACTTCCACTCGACGTATTTTTTTAGTTACCAGCGTTTAAAAATTCCATGTTTTTCTACTTTTCAGGTTAAATTTGAAAGGTCCCAGAAAGCCATTTTTCTTACGTCACTTGCGTATAGTGACGTCACAAATGAGCGCTCGGTTTTTGCAACTATTACTAAATTCAACTCCTTATATCTCGAGAACGGAAAAAGTTAATAATACGAAATTTTTAGTGTATAATGAGAATATCGAGTACTATATGAAAAAGTATAAAAACCATATAAAAAGAATATCATGGAACAAGCCCATTAGTAATATGACTCCTCTTTTGAAGGATTTTAATTTTATTCCTTATTGAATATAGCATACAGTAATCAATTTTTTCCATATAATGTGTAGTGTAGGTAACCGTTTTCCCTGGCATTTCTGTAGTGTTACAAATCCCCAATCTTAGCCTTTTATACTGTTAAAATTTTTATCTCCGATTGGGAATATTAAACTATTATAGCTTGATTTATGCTTATAGTCTATATTATTGGGCCTATCTCTTTTTATCCTGGCACGAATATCAGAAGTTTGAAACTCAGCAATCCTTGATTGTTCATCGAATATGATAACGTGACTCTGAAGTAGTTTCCGCAGACACTAGAACTCTTGAATCTTACATTCGAGTATTAGCACTCGAGGTATGTTTTGCGAACTACGTTGGCATCGTCGGGAGATGATTGAAACTAAAATCTAACTAAGAGTATGTCTCTATTCATACTAACAATTTGTCGTGGTTGAACGAAGTCAATCAATCTTGTCGTCCATACCTAAGACTCCGCCACTGTTCAGTGAATCAAAACATAATGATTAATAAAGCAGACTCTTTGGGATATAGATCTTTTATCGCTATTCATATTATTTTTACTGTTTTTAATTCTAAGCTTTCAAAAACAAATTATCTATTATATTATGTTGGATAAGACTAGACCTTATAGTTTTTCCATGTTTGGGAAATGATTATAATTTGAAGTAAGTATATTGGATAAACGAAATGTCCAATTTTAATATAGTTCAAGGACATATAGCCCAACTCAAAAATGAAAGAACTGAAATGTTTAGTATTGCCCAACAAAAATAATGGAATAGATATCAGTAGCTTAAAAGTAGTTAAAAATAAATAATATTAGATTATTAAGATCATATTTAACTAATAGATAGCAAATCACCAAAATACATAATGAATATTTTAGTAAAACAAAAATAATACATGGTTTCCCGCAAGGTTCAGTACTTGGCCCCTGTTTTCTTTCTAATATATGTAAATGACTTCCAATAAAGACTCTAGTGATATACTTTTTGTAGACGATACAACCATGTCAGTTCGAAATAAAAATATTTAGCGATTTTCTTTACTGGCACGTGAGACTGAATCAATGCAAATAATTTGATATTAAATAAGAATAAAACAGAATGCAAGATTTTCTCACTGCATGATTAAACACGACGCAATGTTCCCGACCCCCAGACATTTACAAAGTTCTTGGGCGTCTATGTACGGTGTGACACACTTAATATGAATACACACTTGTATTTAATTTATTTTTGAAAATGGAGATTTTAATTTTGTTGCGGAGGTAGAAAGAACTTCAGGAGCTACATTTTTCAGAGTACACAACTCCAATGCCAGGTGTAAACTCAGCCTCGTGCGACCTTGTTAATAGGACAGAATTTCAATATTTTGCGTCTCGTTTATGATATTGAAGAAAGTTACTAGAACAAGTTGTTCAGAATTGGGCTTAAATTATAATGATGAATGCAGAGGGAAGTTTTGTAAAGTGAATGTACTTACCCTGCCATGGATATATATCTATGAGTTGCTTTAGTATGTTCATTTGAGTATACAAAAGTTTGTACTCTCAAAACAGAGAACGCGTACCATTACAATAGAAGACATAAATATTTGTTTACAAAACCTTAGGTAAGATTGACAAAAACTAAAAAGAGAATTCAAGTTTTAGCACTCAAATTTCACATTAAATTGCCAGTCGACATAGCAGATCTATCATATATAGCATTTAAGAAAAACGTAAGAGCCACCTTGATCGAAAAAACTTCGTATGAGAAATGTCTGTAATACAATTTCAATATGCAATAGAAGAATGTTCGTTTGTATATTATTGATGTCTTCATATAATTGTTATACATGTTTTTATATTTTATATGTTACAAGATTTAGTGATATGTAATTTATGTAATATTGACATGTGTGCAAATAACATTTTTGTATATAGCAGTAAAAAACAATAGACAACTGGATGCTTTTCAAAGCTTAGAAATTGGCAAACGTAAGAATTGTATAAATAGTGACAAAGGGCCTCTTCTAATCGATTCCCTTTATTGGTTATTAGGTTACGGGTCGCTGAATAACGTTTTAGGTGGAATAATGGGTTTAGTTGATTCTGTTGAATCATAAAAACTTTAGTATAAATATAGACATATCTTTAGCTGTACTCTAGTTTTAATAATATCCTGACGATTCCTATGTGGTTGGCGAAACGCGAGTCGAGTATTGGTATTCGAGAGACATATTCAAGGATTTTGGTCTGTTTAGAAACTGCTTCAGAAGCAACACCGAAGATTTCAGTTCTCTCCAGAAAGGTAATGCGGTTTTAAGCTCGCTTACTTGCTAAATAATTTTGCAATCTAAATTATTGTCAAGAAATGCTTTTATATTGAATAGTAAGGGCGCCTATTACTAACTAAAGCAAATATAGATTTCCTAGGTTGAAAGGGACTTAATAGGCCAGTTGAGATAGAGATATAGGGTACTTTTTCGAGTAGAAAGCTGATTTTTGTGTACAATTAGTAAAAATCATAGCACATATGTTTTCCCGACACCTCAAATCGTGGAGATATAGGGTACTTTTTCGAGTAGAAAGCTGATTTTTGTGTACAACTAGTAAAAATCATAGCACATATATTTTCCCGACACCTCAAATCGTGGTAGGTTATTGTTGCGTTTTTCGCTCATATTTTTTTCCCTTTGTTCCTATAGAGAAACGATTAATTACTTCTGTTTGTTTTCAATAGATCTACAAAACAAGACCAACCACGTTTGAAAATATTAATTAGATGAATAGCAATTTGCAAGAAACTTTTGCGTTATCAATATTTCGTTAATTTTCAAATAAACCATATACAAGTAAGGTTATTATTAATATAACGTCTTCATATTACATTGAATTATTTTTTACTACGGGCAAATTATGCATATCAAAGCAGGCATGTAAAGGTGAAATAGTTTACGACTTATAGCCTTATAAACAAATTAGCCTAGTGTTTCTTTCCAATCGGTCTGTACGAGCCGGGCCCTTACCCAAACTGAAACTAATTTTTTCGTAGATATATTTTATACCAAGGAACCACAGTACACCAATTTTTCTTACTAATAAACAAGTTTTTATCGCTATTCTCTTAAATTATAGAACAACAAGCGGACCACTTTGGCAGCCTGTTTCAAATTGTTTATAAAAGTTTTCGAAAAATTGTCTTACTTGCAAAAGGACAATGTTAGAAATAGGCGATTTTTGACCCCTCCGAACAATGAATGTCGACATCAAAATTCGATTCTGTATGGTTCATAAAAACAGAAAATGCACATTGGACACCTTAGTTTTTTAGGGGAGAATTAATATACTACCTTCAAAGTATAAGATCCACCCTCAGACCAGCAGTGGTAATGTAATACAAAAATCCAGCAAAGGTGCCATTGGAGTGACGACTTATACGTATACTCATGTGTAAAATTACAACAATAGGCATCCACAAATAATTGAAATTACTTGTAGACCATGTACTACCCCCAACTATCCCACCTAGCGGGTGTCAAGCAAAAGAGACGTGTAGCAAATCGAATTTTAATGTCGACATCGTTGCTAGGAGGTCTCAAAAATCGCCTATTTTTAACATTGTCCTTTTGCAAGTAAGACAATTTTTCGAAAACTTTTATAAACAATTTGAAATAGGCTGCCAAAGTGGAGAATAGCGATAAAAATTGTTTATTAATAAGAAATTTCTAAAAGTTTCCTTATTTGAAAAATGTAGTTTCTTGCTTAGAAATTGATCGACTGTGGTTCCTTGGTATGAAATTTATCTACAAAAAAATTAGTTCCAGTTTTAGTGCAGTAAAAAAAAGCATTTTAATTTGCACAATCTGGATATAGAAAGATGATGGTTTTATCCTGTTTGGGGTATCACCGAGAATATATTCCTAAGATTTGGACCTCGAAAACCTTGTGCTACTTTTTTTATAAACAATTAAATTTTTTTTACTGCGTTTTTCGAGCTTAAAATGTGAACAACTCCGGTTCTATAAGTCGAATCGGGGCAAACGAAAAATCAGTCCTTTTGTAATAAAATTGCCAATATATCGTTGTTGGTTTCAAGTCTCTGAGGGTACGGACATAACCTACCAATCTGAAAAAAACATAAAAAACAGTATGTTTTTCATTTTAGTGCCCATGACCGCCAACTAGACCAATTTGCATTAATCTTTCAGAAAGTATACTTTTTAATGTAATAAAAAGACCCTGAAAAGTTGGTGTCAAAATATTGAGCCCATTATCTAAAATTTGAAATGCCCGCCATTTTATGCCATTAATTCCAAAATGAAGAATTATGTTTTCAAAATGTAGATCTCGATGCCAGCTTTCGAATGCAATTAAAAGAATTTTTTTAAATGTAATTTTGGTTACTTTTTTAAAATTTGTTTATAACTCAAATAGCAACAATTTTCTTCGGCCATTTTGAAAAAGTTCTTTATCAGACATGGTAGAGAAATTTGGGCCCTTTAATTAAAAAAAAAGAAAGTTCATTTTTGTTAACGTGTACTCGAGATATTTAACTTTTTGCATTTTAGCCAATTGTTAATTAAGAAATGCATATCTTGACGTAAAAATTGAACAGTATCATTTTGAAACCTAATTATTTCATGTGATAAATTTAAAAAAATAATAAGTTTTATAAAAAGTTATTTTGTAAGCATTATAATGTAAGTATTGTCAATTGAGCTAAAAAGTAAATTTTTGATTTTTCGTAAAGCTCAGTTGCAAAATGTAATAACTTCCTTGTTTCTTAAAATTCGGAAGACTTTCTTTTTTAAATGCGTTATTTTTCCCCTCCCAATGCGATGAGAAACTTAATTTTTTGTGAATAATGAAAATGAGTATTTTTTATTTCCAAATTCATATGTACACATGTACAATCGTGGCCAGAAAAAAGTTTCCGACCTGAACAGCGTATTTCATAATTTTTCCCTGCGTGAGTATGACTTTGCCTTTGAGTATTATAAGCTCCGCCCAGGCGGCTGCCGCTAAGGAAATACCACAATAATAAATGTTTGGAGTTCCGTGTCGGCAACGCAAAGACTCTGTAATTCATACTCACCGACTTTTTCATTCAGTTACTACTACTACAACCATTGATATTTGGACACTTTGCAAATGAATGAAAGAATCATGTAAAGAAATAACGTTTTCTTGCTGAATTTCATGAGCATATAATATTGTTGTGAATATTAACTGTATTTGAACTTATTAATCTATTAAACGACATTAATCGACTGTAATAAATAATAAAACGGTAATTTCTGATCTCATCTTTAAAATACACTTTTTGCTGACAGTAAATTACTGAGGTCAGTAACATTTTTTCAATAATGCCACAAGGAGCTTGAAAAAATCGATCTGGACGTCCTACCCTTTCTAATTAATCCAATGGAATAACTGTGGTTTGTGAAAAATGGCTAAGATGCAATGAGTAAATTAATATTAAATGTCAGTTCAGTCATTTCAAAACTGATTAAACAAAGTAAAACTGTTTTATTATTTTTAAATGACGTTCAGCACTGTAAAACCAATGCCAATCATACGATATCATGTGCACAGATAAAAATATTTTAAATTAAGAATTGTTTAATGTAGTCGGGAAGGCACATATTATAGGAGATGTTTACATTTCCTTAATCGATACAAGAAGTTGAAGTGATGTATGCCGGTTAAGGCTGTGTTATCAATGTCAAAATACCGCTTTCACAGTCGTAAATCTTTCAACATATTGTTCTCAAAAACAAAACAACAAAAATCGGATTTGATTTAAATTAGAACTAGTTAACTTAAATCTAGTACGTATCATATTTTATATTTGAAAACTAAATAAAATTAAATATTTCTTTTGAATTATTACACGCGAACGTGCCACTCAATCGTCCGCAATTCACCATTAATTTTTTTATATTCTTCAATGGGACTCAAATATTCAAATAAAATATGATACGTACTAGAATAAATATATTAAATATAAAAAAAAGTTAAAAATCGGCATAATATTTGCTCCTAAGGGCCGGTACTTTCACTTAAGTATAAATATACTTTATCCGGCGGATAACTATCTGAAGGATAAGATAACCAGAGCTTGCTATCTGTAGGATATCTTGCATCCGTACTTTCATTCAAGTAATACCCTCGGTTAACAATTCGTTGGATCTGATTCTAGATATTTATCAGAGTCAATGTCGCCAACTTAAGATGCGTTAAAGGAAGAGAAATATGCAAAAGCCATATGCGTTGAACAAAAATAAAATAAACTCCCTATTACTGATTGCCTCTTATGACATTTGAGTCATTTTGATAGTTTATCGTTATTATTTATTATACATTAGCGATTACCTTAGTCTGATTTTTTGTGTCTAATAGTTGTAATATAAACATAACAGTAGCTTTTGAGAAACGAAATCTGTTAAAAAACTCAGCATCATTCCAATAATTAAAATGGTCAATTCTTTGTCTCAAGTTGTATTCTTGTTCGGGATATATATCTTCAATAAGATCAATTAAGTAACCGTCTGGGTCATTGAGTAGATCAAAATCATCAAAAATATCCATTCTATATAAAAAGAAAACCTAATGCTATAATTATCATAATTATAATTTTTCTGATGATATTTATCTATTACTATTTAAAAAACCCTACCTAAAATCTTCTTGAAGACAGCAAAACAAATTTCAAAAGTTTGGTTTGAAAGCAGACAATCTTAAAGTTATGACAACAGAATAGCACTGACAACAGCGACAGTTGTCAATCAGAGCGCAGTCTCATTGGCGGAGCTTCTTTTATCCGATAGATAAAAGCGTTAATCGTCGGTCTGGGTACCGAATAGTTTATCCTAGGAATAAGCATATTTATCTGACGGATATCACTATTTGTAGGTGAAAGTACCGATTTTTTGCTTATCTTCTAGATAAGACTTATTCTAAAGAATAAATGTCGCTATCTACAGATGAAAGTACCGGCCCTAAGGGAGATTAATATGTTAGAAAAAATGTATTCAATTTTGCCAATTTAATTGGACGGTTTACTAATAGAGGGCGAAGCAGTAGCAACTCGAAGTACCAACCATGCTTCAAATCACTAAAAACTGCAGGGTCGAACTTTTTGTTTTCTCTACCATTTGAAATGTAGTTTAAAATAATTTAAATTTACTTACCAATTGAATTGTTACATTTCTAGTAGCCCGGGAGGCAGCGACAGATTTTTCGCGTTAATATCTATAAAGTTAGATATTTTTTTTTTCCAAAGAGAGTTTAGATAGCATCTATAATGAAGGTGCAATTCTACCAAACTCTTAGTGGTGCATAAATGAGTAAAAAATTAAACATTTAAAATTTCGTTTTTCGAATTGTCACGAATTGTCAAGAAATGATGATTCGCCTCAAAGACCTGGAGTACACCCCAGTATCTGAAGTTATCTAGGCCAGAGCGAAGAACCTATACGCCCGTGCAGCAGAGCATGGGAATCCGCTGATCAGACAGGCGACTGATTACGACCCCAACGACGCTCCAAGGCACAAGAGGCCGAAGCTCCAGATCTTGGATAATGGGTAAGTATAAACTAACCTTTATCTTTCAGCACGATCTTCAAGCCACGCCGCAAGGAGACAATGACCAAAACACCCAAATCAGCCGATCCCGGGGGTACCAAGCAAACAACCAGCTCGGTACCCTTACCCTAGCCCGTGCCGGCCTCTGACGCTAAAGTAAAGCGTCTTAGGCCGAACACATCCTTGAGCTCCACAGCCCAAAACTTCCTTCCGACGATGTCGGAGCACATGATGCCACTTGGCACCCTGGGCTTCCGACTAGTCAAACACCCACATCCCTTCCCAACTCCGAGAGGGTTCGGCAACAGCCGTTCCCTCTCACGACAGACGAGACGCTCCCGGGAGCCGATAAATGCCAGCGAAGAAAGAAAACCAAGAAAGAAGAGCGCCAGAAGAAACGACCCAGCTGGCAGGGTCCAACAGCCACCGGGGCTCCGTTTTATACGGAGCCCCGGTGTGGCACAAGGCACTACGCTTTGCAAGATATAAAAAAAAACTGGTGAGCACGCAGAGAAAAATTTTGCTAAGAGTTGCCAGAGCGTATCGCACGGTGTCCGCGACAGCCTTACAGGTCATCACAGGATCCCTCCCCATTGATCTAATGGTGGAAGAGAGATGTAGACTCCACGGTGTGGCCCAAGATCGGGTAGCCCAAATTAGAGAAGAAGTAAGAACCGCCATGATGAGGAAATGGGAAGCGGCCTGGAGGGACCACACAGAGACGGCACAATGGACAAAGCGTCTAATTCCCAGAGTGGGAGAGCGGGTGGCCTGCAAGCACCGCAGGTTGGACTACTTCCTGACCCAGGTCCTGACAGTACATGGCTCCTTTAGGGCATATACGAAAAAAATCGGAAAGCACGAAGATGATGCCTGCATCTACTGAGGACAGCCCGATACCGCCGAGCATACTCTCTTCGTCTGTGGAAGATGGGAGGCCACGAGACAGGAGACCTGGCGCACCCTAGGAGCGAGCCTACTCCCAGAAGATATTATACAATACATGGTAAGCAGCAAGGAGTCGTGGAAGATTATAGAAAAAATGCTCTCTGACATAATGACCCGCAAGGAGGCGGAGGAAAGAGCTGGACAAAGAGCCCAGAACGGACGCTAGAAACTACCGGTCTGCCACCTGCGATGAATATCCCTACGGGATGATACCAGGGTGGAGGCCCAGGAAGAGGAGGAGGGGTTTTAGTTGGTAGGTTTTTCGCTAGGAACGGAAAGAATCCAACACTCCCCGCCGACTAACAACAGGCTGGCGTCTTTTGAAGATTTCCCCCCCCCGCAAAAAAAAAAAAAGGGTCCAACAGCCAGGACCAGGGGAGGTCTGCTAACATCCTCAGCACCGTCCGCATTTGCGGGGGAGGGGGGCTATGGGGAAAACAGCAGGCCCACCCCTTACGAGGCCGGTCCAGGTCTACAGCGATGATTGGGGCAAAGAGCTACAAGCTCGACCCCTAATCATCCGAGACCGTCATCAAAGCCAAAGGATATTGGCGCGATGATTCGCCTTTGCTCCTGCCGGCCCCAATTTTCGATTTTCACCTCGCGATTCATGTTGTATGGTCATTGCCGACCATCTCCTCGCCGCGCCATCGAGATATAGAACGGGTCTCCAATCGCCGTATTTATTCAGTTCTTACGTTTGAAAAAGGGACTTGCGGTCGTGCTAATCGGCGACTATTTTTAAGTGGTTTCCCGAGTTCGAATCCCGTTCGGGGATATTTTTTTTTTCGTTTTCAATTTTTTGGCACATATTTTTGATTCTATAATTTCGATTTGCTCCGTTCTATTGCATTTCTCGGAGAAGTTTTGCATTTTCCGCCGCGGAATATTAAGATGCTCTATTTGGATTAAAAGTCACATTCTACCTCCGGGCTCCGGGTGGCTAAATCTTTGGTAGACGTTGCAAAAACGACAATACGTGGTCAAATCACGACAATTTTATTCCTCATTAGTATTAATAAAAAAGACAGTATTTTTATAGATCTGTTAATAAGCTTTTATTTACTCCATCATATTATATTATTCTGGTAAGGAAATTTCTAATTTTTAATCGAAATAGTGCAGATTAATATTTCGCGGCGGAAAATGCAAAACTTTCAGAGAAATGCAATAGAACAGAGCAAATAGCAATTATAGAATAA
Source organism: Stenurella melanura (assembly GCA_963583905.1). NCBI lineage: Eukaryota > Metazoa > Arthropoda > Insecta > Coleoptera > Cerambycidae > Stenurella > Stenurella melanura. Next base: position 48,305,283 of record OY757317.1, read on the forward strand.
AAAATATCTGCCAGAAAATTGAAAACGAAAAAAAAAAGTATCCCTGGGCGGGATTCGAACTCGGGAAACCACTTAAAAATAGTCGCCAATTAGCACGACCGCAAGGCAATTTTTTAAACATAAGAACTGAAAAAATGCGGCGATCGGAGACCTGTTCTATGTGTCAATGGCGAGGAGAAGACCAGCAATGACCATATAACGTGAATCGAGAGGCGAAAATCGAAAAGTGAGGCCGGCAGTAGCGAAGGCGAATCACCATTTTTTGACAATTCGTGACAATTCCAAAAACGAAAATTTCGTCCATCTATTTTTGTCTTTAATTTTTTACTCATTTATGCACCACTAAGAGTACGGTAGCTATTAAAAATTTTTGTCGTATTAAAATATAAAATATTTATTTAATTAAATCAAATAGATGTAATAAGATAGTTTATTGTGTAAAGGCAGAACTGTTATTAACACTTATACAATACTAATATTTTAAAAGATACACCAGCAAAATATTACCGTATTATAAGCACCCTGTTGAAGCGGATTACTGCTAATATATTTTTTGCAATCATAGAGCTCCTGTAAAAACTTCGCGGCTATGTTATTCATCTCTGTAAGTAGGCGGAGCGAAAATAAATAATCTCAAGGAGCCTGATTCAAACAGGAGTAATGTTGTTTTAGGTTGGAAACTTTTTTCTGGCCACGACTGTACCAACGATTGCTAAAGTATAAACCCGTATATTTTTTTTTATATCTTTCTATATAAATATGAAAATTTAGATTAATTTTATATTGCCTTCTAAATATAATGTTTTAAGTTTTATTTAAACAAGGAAATAGTAGAAATTGTAATATAAATACTTATCAGAAAAAGTTTTTAAGGCGAGAATTAATAATATGGTAAAAACATTTTATTATTTAAAAATAAACATTTTTATTCTTATAAATTTATAAAATCGTAATTAATGTATTTTATATCTCTTGCTTGGTAACGTGTACAATTCAATTTCACTCTCTGAATCTGTTTCAAATAAAATTTTATCACAATTCACTTCTTCATCGCGAATTTGAACAGGAAGATCGGGTATGTTATCTTGCAAAATCTCTGATATATCGGTACAGCTTGAATGTATTGTCTGATTCATCTATATCATCTTCTTTAACTTCACGATTTTCTTCTTCAGTGACTACAGTGCATTCTTTACAATTTCTGCAATTAATGCCTCCACAATATTCACACTTACTTGTACATGGTAGTTCGAACTTCCTGCATCGACATCTCATATCTTTACAGCCGGCTTTACATTGACAAGCGAGAATGTCAAACATTTCTTGTGGTATTGGCTGTTTTCTCATTGTAATAGTCATTAAACCATTAATTGTATCCTCCCAACTAAACAATCGTGGATCTATTTCTTCACCTCCCTGCCATTTTTGTATTTCAGGATACACTTTCAATAAATGTTCACTTGTAGCTTCCTCGGTCGGAGAAAGGTTTTTCAAATTACAACCGGTTTTCAATGTAAGTTTTTGGAAACAATGAAATCTTGAATCACCTAAATTCCTGGATTTTATTGGATTCCACCCATACAAAACTTTCATGATATTTTAACCTGCGGAGAAAAGTCTAAATATGTTTGCTGGCCGATCATAATAAAAATCGCCTCCTTCTGGAGTTCAGGACAATTATAGAAAGCAACATGAAAAGTTTTTTGATTTACATCAGCAGTTAAACTTTGACGCACGTGGTCTTTATTTTTTAAACTGATTTCTGCTAGAGTTTTTAAATCTTTTCCTTTCACTGTTATTTCAGGGTCATCACTAGAAATTTTTTGTCTACAAATTAAACAGCTAATAATCTCACTTTCACTCGAAGACATCTTCAATTTATATGTCGGCGCCTCCGAAAATAATTTCTCCACGCCTATGATTCTTAGGAACTCTTCACTAGTACTTATAACTGTTTATTATTTTTGTTAATGTAAACATTCAGGTTGACTTATCCCAATCAATAACAGTTTAAGATTCTATGTATTTCCTTATATGGGCATAAGAACACGCTAAGGGCAAACGAAACGAAATCAGCTAGCTCGGGGACAGAAAGGCATTCTATGATTACCTGTGAATAGGGATGGCAGTGATGTATCGATATAAAATCAATATCGATGTATTAATCCTAAAACATAAATATATTTATATCGTTCTTTTGTTGCAATATATCGGATTGAAATATCGATATTTTTCTAAATATATCGAAGGGGGTCAACTTGCATATTATCCCCCCGCCCTTCGAAATTTTAATCGAGCAGATAGTTTTTTGTGGATGTATCGAATATACCGATCTGAGTCTTGCGATGTATCAAATGATTCATATATCGATATATTACATTTTTTTGCCATCCTTACCTGTAAAAGAGTTAAGATTTGATTAATGCGGGCTAGTGGGTAGCGGATCGTTAGTTCCTTTGTTTTACTAAATTTATTCGATGTTATTAAGACTGTATTATTTACTTGTATCATTCGTGTGGACAATTAGACTTTGTTATTAAATTTTGTATTAAGTGAAACATCGGTGTCGTACTTGTTAACATGTCCAAGCAGTTTAACCCTAAACGTGCCCCTGTGGTAACAGACATATATAAAATTTATTTACGGCTTCTCTGATGTAAAAATGTAAACATACAATACTGTGCACGCAACCGATCTAAGCTGTAAAGAATGGAACTAGTTGGGAATAATAAAGAGAAAGAAAATGTAAACATTTTTCCTCATTTATAAGCAACTATTCGCTGCGCAGGTAAAATAGAATTTTAAATTAGCAAACGTTGGTTATATATAAATTTAAAAATATAAAATATTTATTATTATTATTAACAAAAAACTAAGTTGATGATCGCATTGCGAGGAAATAAATAACGCATTTAAAAAAAGTCCTTCGGATTTTAAGAAACAAGGAAGTTATTGCATTTTGCAACGCAGCTTTATGAAAAACTCAAAATAATCACTTTTTAGCTCAATTAACAATACTTGTATTATAGTGCTTGTAAATAACTTTTTTTAAAACTTGAAATTTGTTTAAATTTATCACATGAAATGAATAGGTTTCAAAGTGATACGGTCCAAATTTTAGGTCAAAATATACACTTCTTAATTAACAATTGGCCGAAATGCAAAAAATTAAATATCTCGAGTTCACGTTAACAAAAATTAACTTTCTTTTTTTTTAAATTAAAGGACCCAAAATTATCTACCATGTCTGATAAAAAAACTTTTAATTTTTTTTTCAAAATGGCCGAAAAAACGCAATTGTTGCTATTTGAGTTATAAACAAATGTAAAGAAATAACCAAAATTACATTTAAAAAAATATTTTCAATTGCATTCGATCTCTACATTTAAAAAAAAATCATTTTGGACTTAATGGCATAAAATGGCGGTCACTTCAAATTTTAGATAACAAATGCAATTTTGGCCAATGAGTTCAATATATTGACACCAACTTTTATTACATCTAACAGTATATTTTCTGAAAGTTTGATGCAAATTGGTCTAGTTAGAGGTCTTGGGCACTAAAATGAAAAAAATACTGTATTTTTCTTGTTTTTTCAGTTTTGTAGGTTGTGTACGTTATTGGCAATTTTATTACGAAGAGACCGGTTTTCAGTTTGCCCTGATCCAACTTATAGAACGGGTTAAGCTCGAAAAACACAGTAACATTTTTTTAATTGTTTATAAAAAAAGTAGCACAAGGTTTTCGAGGTCCAAAACTTAGGAATATACTCCCGGTGATACCCCAAACAGGATAGTCATAATCTTGCTGAATACAGACTATACCTATCTCTTCATCTTTTTGGCCTTTTTTTACTGCACTGTTTGGGTAAGGGTCCAGCTCGTGCAGACCGATTGGACAAAAACACTTGGCTAATTTGTCTTTGGCTATAAGTCACCTATTCATTCCAGCTTTGGTATGCATAATTTGTCTGTACCAAAGAATAATTCAATGTAATATGAAGAGGTCATATTAATAATAACTTACTTGTATATGGTTTATTTGAAAATTAACGAAATAATGATAAAGCAAATGTTTCTTGCAAATTTCTCTTCATTTAATTAATATTTTCAAACGTAGTTGGTCGTGCTTTATAGATCTCTTGAAATCAAACAAAAAGGTATTAAATAATTTTTCTGTGGGATCAAAGGGAAAAAAAACATAAGCGAAAAACGCAAAAATGGCTTTAAAATCACATGTTTATCGGGTTTTAAACAATGACCTACCACGATTTGAAGTATCTGGAAAATATATGTTGTTTTTTGTAATTTTTACTAGTTGTACACAAAAAAATCAGCTTTCTACTAGAAAGAAATGCAAATCGATGATTTTTGTGCTATACCAATGAGATGATGGAAAAATTAATATTTACAAATATTTTAACGTGTAGTAAGTACATGTAGTGTAGTATTAGGAAGAAAATGAATTCTTACCAGACAAAGTTCTCCTAAACTGAACACTTTTCATATATACAGTACTAGTACTCAGTAATAACATATCAGTCAATCATTAGTGGATATTGTGCTACGGTCGTCATCTTGGAAAATGGTGGTTGTCTTTTAGTCCTATATCATTAACGCATGGCAATATCGTAAAATGTTCAAGATAAAATTTGAAGAGCATTAGAGACTACACTTGTCTGGTAAGATCAATTTGTCTTGCATCTGCAACGATTACCGTAGTTTGTAGTAGGGAGACAAAAATATTTAAAAATTTTTAAAAGTTTTTATTTAAATTAATGAAATAGTGAACATGTCAATAAACTTTATTTAATTCATTCTGCGTCCCATGGAGTTAAACTGTCTATAATTGAGTGAAAACTAAATATCTACTAAAATATTTCAAGATGGCGGTGGTAATATTTACTTAGAAGAATAATTTTCCACAATTAATTTGAGATCAAGGGTTCCTCCGTTAGACTTTAAGACCCTTTGTTTATTATATGCCAAAGTTGTGAATTAGATAGCTACTATCAGTCCCACAGTCAAAGGAGAAGTACATACTCTTCGCTACCAGAAGAGAGGGCTAGTAATTCAGTTGCATGCACATACTTGCATTACGAACAAGAAAGCCTTACTGATACCCTACCTACTCCTCTCATCGAAGCCAAGTTTTACGCCAAGCCACAGCTGATGTTGACGTATTAATCATTGCACTGTGAATCTCGAGAATGCTGCTGGTGGCAAGAGTACCGTTATGGTTTCCTGTTACAGATTTCTTAGTGTTACTGACGTCATTTTCCTTCATTGAAAACCTTTGATCCCTCCAGCTGCAATCTGGTAATAAGCAGAAAATATATTTAGTGTCTCTAGTCAGTAAGAGATTCATCACTAGGCCAAATTTATTCTTCTCTTTCTCTACATAGTGTCAAAAGTAGACTTGACATTCATTATTTCAATAAATTTGGATTTAAATCGAAATAATTGTACTATATTTTTATCTCACCCACAACTCGATAGTCATTGCAGTTACGGGAGAAACTGTTCTTACTAAAAATATGTACTCTTTGATGCTCTTCAAATTCTATCTATCTACACATTTTTCGATCCGTCAATGACATAGAACTGAAAAACTAAAAGCTGCCTCCATTTTTAAATATGGCGGCCGTAGTACAGCATCTACGATTGTTGATTTTTGATATGTTACTGGGCACCAGTAACGTACATATTATGCAAAATGTTCCGTTTAGGGGGTACTAACTTAATATGAGTAGATGTACGTTTATTCGTAATAAATTAAATTTATTTTTTCAAGTAGGAAATGGAAGGCCTTAAGAGACCACTACATATTATTCTCCTTTTCACATTCGTACCATCATTAGTATTCAGCAAGAACCAACAAATAGGAGACACTCCACCGCTTTACCGCCTTCTAGAAAATGTGATACCAGTTTCTTATGACTTGGCCTTGACCATTGATCCTCAAAATGTGGATTTTACCGGAATTGTAAATATTACGTTTAACATTGTTGAAGAAAATCATGACATGAACTATTTTTATTTACATTCAGACATTGAATATATCATCATAAATTCAATAGTACTAAACGATAACATAGATTGTAGTATTTTTGGTATAAGTGAAGCTGAAATATTGTGTATTATTTGTTCTGAGAGCGTTAGTGGCCACGAGAACAATTTGATCATTAGATATACAGCTAAATTTTCAACCGAAGATGGATATGGAATGATAAAGAGCACTTACCTGGACCAAGGTGAAGAACAAACTTTAATTGAATCATCTTTTAAACCCACATATGCTCGAAGGGCTTTTCCGTGTATGGACGAACCAGATCTTAGAGCAAATTTTTCAATTAGCGTGACGTATCCCAGTGAGTACTCAGTTATTAGCAATACTCCAGTGCTTGATGAATATGATGCTGCTAGGTAAGATAATCAGTTACTCTTTTAGGCATGATTAACAGATACAAATAAAAAGAGAAAAAACACTATGATGATTGATATCAAATAGTCTTTCGTATTTATAATTTTCATGGGAAGTGCGCGGATGAATGAATTTAAGTAACTTCTTTCAGGTTTAGTGACTGTAAATATCAGAATCGTATGACCTATAGTAGGACAAAGTCTAGTCAGTAGAGCCAGGCGCGTGCAAATTTACGAATTTCGTAAATTGGCACGTAGGTAATTCGAAGTAATGAAAGCACTCGGATTGTGCAAATTGTGTATGAGCTACCATATGACTTAAGTTCAAAATATTAATCTTAAATCTGGCAACATTATCTCTACGTATTATAGCAGCGCAGCCGCAAATATTTGTTCGTTGCATTAAAACCGTTGCTATTGTAAATATATATATATATATATATATATATGTGGCGCCACTGCATGCAATACACTGGGCTCGTCAAGTTCGTTTATAGAGTATTCTGCCAATTTCGCAGTAGTTGCACAAATTATTAGGTATAAAAACACCACATTCAAACATTTATTCTATTTGGTCGATTGTACCAATTACACATAATGACCTAGTCGTGGTCTTCATGTTGTTGTAAAATTGTATATATCTCTTTTGATTATGTGGGATTATACAGGGTGGGGCAATAGTGCGTCGGACCTCGATATCTCGAGTTCTACGATAGTTAGAAATTTTTTAAGAAATTGCAAATAAACTAGATAAAAAATCGGTAAAGGAATTTCCACAGAACTTCCCTCGTTATTTGTGCATGGCAGTCACTCTAAACAATTAATAATTACGAAATGACATTGAAAATGATAATCGGAATATAGTTATTGCTATTATTACAAAGAAAACTTGATAAGTTTTGGTAAAAAAAATATACAGATTGCTCATCCAACAGCAAAAGTTCAATACTAAATAGCAGGTGCCACATATGGCAGGCTTGCGCAGATACCTTTACAAATGTCCACCGTGACTGAATTATTTCTTGGGATGACCACCCTGTACATTTTTCAATAAAAGTATAATATGTGCATATGCCAGATATTACTGCCATCTGTCACATTTTAAATCCAACATTCACGTAATGGAGTGGAAGTATAGTGGTGGTTAAATAATTTAATTTTTTTTAAAATTTTTCAAACGATGTTGGTAAAATAATTTTCAAAATTTTTTCTTCTGAAATAGGTTTAAAATGTCAAACGTAGAAATTTTAAATTTGAGCAAAAAGGAAAGTTTCCTTCTATTCTATAGTAGTGCTAAAAAAGTTTAAAAATTAAAAATTATGTATTTTTACTTCCCTCGCATACCGAAGGGAAGTATTGTATTCGAGAAAAAATCACCCTCCGAGATTTTTTCGGATTCTGACGTTTCAGAACACGTAGATTCCGAAAATATAGGTTTTTCAATTCCGTCAGTCTGTCTGTCTGTCTGTCTGTCGGTCTGTCTGTCTGTCTGTCTGTCTGTCTGTCTGTCTGTCTGTTGGTGTATTTACTAAAAAACTACTTGACGGAGAGCAGTCAAATTTGGTAGGTAGTTAACCCTACTGTCAGCGAAGAACTGGTAGAATTTTCACTGAAAAATATACAGGGTGGACCGTCTAAACGGAATAAATAGTGAAAAAAATTTTTTTTGCTCAAATTTAAAATTTCCACGCTTCGTGACGCGCTAAACCTGTTTCAGGAAAAAAAATTTTTTGAAAATTTTTTTCAAACATTTTTGAAAAAATTTTTACCAAGATGAAAAGATTTTTTTTTTGCTCAAATTTAAAATTTTCACGTTTCATGACGCGCTAAACCTATTTCAGGAAAAAAAAATTTGAAAATTTTTTTCAAATATTTTTGAAAAAAATTTTACCAAGATGAAAAAAATTTGTTTTTGCTCAAATTTAAAATTTCTACGTTTCATGACACGCTTAACCCATTTCAGGAAAAAAAAATTTGAAAATTTTTTTCACCAATATTTTTGAAAAAATTTTTACTACTAAAATGAATTTTTTTTTTCTTTCTTCAAATTTAAAATTTTCACGTTTCATGGCATTCTAAGCCTGATTAAAAAAAAAAGTTTTTTGAAATTTTATCACTACTATAGAACAGACGAAAAAATTTTTTTTGCTCAAATTTAAAATTTCCACGTTTCATGATATTCCAAACCAATTTCGGAAAAAAAAATTTGCAACATTTTGTTACCAGTTTGGAAAAAAATTTAACACCAGAATGCTCAAATTTAAATGACATTCTAAACCTAGGTATTTCAGAAAAAAAATTTTGAAAATTTTTTTCACCAACATTTTTCAAAAAGTTTTTACCACTAAAATAGATCGAATTTTTTTTATTTGCTCAAATTTAAAATTTTCACGTTTCCTATTTTAAAAATACATCATTTTTAATTTTTAAACTTTTTTTAGCACTACTATAGAACAGAAGGAAACTTTCCTTTTTGCTCTAATTTAAAATTTCTACCTTTGACATTTTAAACCTATTTCAGAAGAAAAAAATTTGAAAATTATGTTACCATCTTTTGAAAATTTTTTAAAAAATGAAATTTTTTAACCACCACTATACTTCCACTCCATTACGTGAATGTTGGATTGAAAATGTGACAGATGGCAATAACATCTGGCATATGCACCTATTATACTTTTATTGAAAAATGTACAGGGTGGTCATCCCAAGAAATAATTCAGTCATGGTGGACATTTGTAAAGGTATTTGCGCAAGCCTGCCACATGTGGCACCTGCTATTTAGTATTGAACTTTTGCTGTTGGATGAGCAATCTGTATATTTTTTTGACCAAAACTTATCAAGTTTTCTTTGTAATAATAGCAATAACTCTACTCCGATTATTATTCTCAATGTCATTTCGTAATTATTATTTTTTTAGAGAGACTGCCATGAACGAGGGAAGTTCTGTGTAAATAACTTTACCGATTTTTTAAAATAGGTTTAGAATGTCATGAAACGTGAAACTTTTAGATTTGAGCATTCTAGTGTTAAATTTTTTTCCAAACTGGTAACAAAATGTTACAAATTTATTTTCCGAAATTGGTTTGGAATATCATGAAACCTGGAAATTTTAAATTTTGAGAAATAAAACAAAAATTCCATCTATTTTAGTGGTAAACAAATTTTCAAAAATGGTAAATATAATTTTCAAAAAATTTTTTTTTGAATCAGGCTTAGAATGCCATGAGACGTGGAAATTTTAAATTTGAAGAAAGAAAAAAAAATATTTCATTTTAGTAATAAAAAATGTTTCAAAAATAATTATTGGTGAAAAAAATTTTCAAAATTTTTTTTCCTGAAAGAGGTTCAGCGTGTCATGAAACGTAGAAATTTTAAATTTGAGCAAAAATTTTTTTCATCTTGGTAAAATTTTTTTCAAAAATGTTGGAAACATTTTTCAAAACATTTTTTTTTTCTGAAATAGATTTAGCGCGTCATGAAACGTGGAAATTTTAAATTTGAGCAAAAAAAAATTTTTTTCACTATTTATTCCGTTTAGACGGTCCACCCTGTATATTTTCCAGTGAAATTTCTACCATTTCTTCGCTGACAGTAGCGTCAACTACCTACCGAATTTGACTGCTCTCCGTCAAGTAGTTTTTTAGTAAATGCACCAACAGACAGACAGACAGACAGACAGACAGACTGACGGAATTGAAAAACCTATATTTTCGTAATCTACCTGTTCTGAAACGTCAGAATCCTAAAAAATCTCGGAGGGTGATTTTTTCTCGAATACCTGCAATACTTCCCTTCGGTATGCGAGGGAAGTAAAAAGTCTATAATTGGAAATTATTTTAAAACATACAGAGCGAGCCAAGACCAAGTTACAGGACAAAGTGCATTTTTTTTAATGGAAAGCTAGGTATATCAGTACATTTTTTGAAGCCACTTTCTAGGCTCTATTCATTCCTATATAAGCATTGAATATCTTCCAACCACTTGGATGTAATGAATTTTTTTGTTGAAACAATGCAAGTCACAATTATGGGTTTTATTAAAAACTTATTTGAACACCAGTTACGAGCCATCTGGTTAATATTTTTCAATCATTTTTATTTTCTAAAACTGTACAGGGTGGCCAAAAACTATTTTTCAATTAAGAAATTTTTAAATTGAATTTTTTCATTTTTTTTTTCAAATGGAACACCCTGTATATTTTTCAACGATGTGATGTAGAAATGAAAAACGAACATTTTTTGTAAGTACTACCCTGTGGCTAATTGCAACCAATTTCTTTCTATTGCGCAATAATTACAAAATTCAAAAACAAACTTTAAAAAAAGAGATTTCTTCAAATAACTCAGTAGAAAAACTTGTAATAAATGTTCCACAAGTTGAACATTTTGATTGAAACACATCTCTATGCGCTATGGAAATGAGGTTCCCACTGTTCCTAAAACTGCCGGTGTGATAGATCTAAAGGCAGTTATTATTCTTTCCTTCATATTTTATACTGTTGTTGGTGTGTCTCTAAAAAAAATTTCCTTCACGTATCCCCATAAAAAGAAATCCATTCTTGTAAGATCTGAGGATCTAGCAGGCCATTTAGTGGGTCCATTTCTTCCAAGCCATTGATGAAGCTAGGTATTATTTAAGTGGTCAATAAACTGCTAACTGCATTTAAATATTGTGGTGGAGCTCCAACTTGCTGAAACCACATCCTATTTCCAATTCTTTCAGGGAGATTTACCAATAATTGTGGCAGACAGTTTTCCAAAAAATGAAGATAAATAGGTCGAGTCAATATACCATCAAAGAAATGTGTACATGTTACATGTTCTCCAATAATTCCTCCCCAAACGTTTATAGACCATCTGTGTTGGTTATCAACTTGCATAAAAAAGTGAGGATATTCCGAAACATAATAATGGAAACTGTGCCTATTAACGAATCCATTTTAATGAAAAGTTGCCTCATCAGTGAATAAAACATTATTGAAGAAGTTGACATCATCTTGCATTTTACCTCTGACCCAGTTACAAAATTGTAGGCGCTTCAGATAATTAACGGTGCATTTGAATATGATATGCATGCAACTTATTTGTTTTTAAGATTCGACTCACAGACCGTCTACTTATTCCTGCTAATGAACTCACTTCTCTTTGACTAACATGGGGATTCTCAACCGTTGCCAGCACCACAGAAAACTCATTTTCTTCGTTCACAACACGTTTAGTTCTTTCACTTTTTTTATATTCGACTTTTTCAGTTTCCCGAAATCTATCGAGAAGGTTTTGGAAGCTGCTAACATCAGGAACCCTTCTTTCAGGATAACGTTGGTGATAAATTCTATTGGCAAGTAAATAATTTCTGTCTGACTCTGCCAAAACAAAAGTCATGTCTACAAGTTCCGCTTCATTAAAATTCATATTGAAAATTCCAAACACTTTAAATCAAATACAAATTGTAACTAAGCACCGATAAGTGTGATAAATGCTCCGTTGTTCACGACAATTTATACCAAACTGAGGTTTTATTGCTTGTCGAATAACGGAAACGGCAAAAAAATGTACAAAATAACATAAAGGACCTGTTAAATACTATTTACTAATTTCAATGGATTGAAAGAAATGGTCCCACTAAATGACCCCATTACAAAATTGCATAAAGACGTGTGTCAATCAAATGGGCAACACGTCGAACACCTATTACCAATTTTTCTAATGAATTATTTGAGGGAACCTCTTTTTTAAGTTTATTCTTGAATTTGACACTTATTTATTTATAAAACGAAAATTGTTGCAATTAGCCATAGGGAAGTACTTACAAAAAATGTTCGTTTTTCATTTCTACATCATACCGTTGAAAAATACACAGGGTGTTGTTCAATTTGAGAAAATTGAGAAATTTCAATTTAAAAAGTTCTTAATTGAAAAGTAATGTGTGGCCACCCTGTACAGTTTTAGGAAATGTATAAGGTACAAGAACATTAATTACATGTCTCGTAACTAGTATTCACATAAGTTTTTCTTAAAACCCATAATTGTGACTGTGGTGTTTTTTTAATATCTATCTGCAGATTGCAACATTTCAACAAACAAATTCATTAAATCCAAGTTGTTAGGAGATATTCAATGCTAATATAGGAATGAGCTCAGAAAGAGGCTTCAAAAATGTACTGATATACATAGCATTCCATTTAGGAAAAAAGACACTTGGTCCTGTAATTTCGTCTTGGCTCTCCCTGTATGTTAGAAAATAATTTCCAGTTATAGACTATTTTATCTAGTTTACTTGTATTTTACTTCCACATCCACGTAGTGGACTGGAAGTATAGCAATCGAAAAAAAAATTTCAAATTTTTTTTTTCTTGAAATAAGTTTAGAATGTCATGAAACGTCGAGATTTTAAATTTGAGCGAAAAAAAATTTCTGTCTGTCTGTCGGTCTGTCTGTCGTTGTGTCTGTCGGTCTGTCTGTCTGTAACTTTTTTTTTGTCCGGTTTAAGATATTGACTTGAAATTTTGTACACGTATATATTATAATGAGATCTGGAACTGGATTGCTTTTTGAAGATATCCACGGAAGGGTTGAGAGGTAAATAGGGGGAAATAGGGGGAAATATGTAAAGCAAGCTGGTAAGAGTACAGAAACTTGAAATTTGATGTATCTACTACAAGCCAAGGCCTCAAATTTTTTCATAATATTTTTCATCCCCCCACCTCCTCCAATTCATTATTAAAGGGGTTGATAAAATAAAATTGAGATATTCACTTGAAATTTGGTACACGTACATATAATAATGACATCAGGAACTAGATTATATTTTGGGATTATTCTGATGAAGGGTTGGGGGTTAAATAGGGAAAAATAAGTAAAGCAAGCTAGTAAGAGTACAGAAACTTGAAATTCAGTGTATGTACTAGAAGTCAAGGCTTCAGATTTTTTAATAATATTTTTCAACTCCCCACCACCCCTACTCCATTATTGAAGGGGTTGGTAAAATAAAATTGAGATATTCACTTGAAATTTGGTACACATAGTACTATAACGACATCTGGAACGAGACTATATTTTGAGATCTTTCCGTTGAAGGGTTGGGGGTTAAATAGGGGTAAATAGGGGAAAATAAGTACAGCAAGTTGGTAGGAGTACAGTAACTTGAAATTCGGTGCATGTACTAGAAGCCAAAGCCTCAGATTTTTTAATAATATTTTTCAACCCCCGACCACCCCTACTCCATTATTAAAGGGGTTGATTAAATAAAATTGAGATATTCATTTGAAATTTGATATACGTATGTATTATAACGACATCTGGAACAAGATTATATTTTGAGATGATTCAGTTGAAGGGTTGGGGGTTAAATAGGGGTAAATGGGGCAAAATAAGTAAAGCAGCTGGTAAGAGTACAGAAACTTGAAATTCGGTGTATGTACTAGAAGCCAAGATGTCAAATCATTGACAATATTTTTCAACCCCCCCACGACCCCTACGCCATTATCAAAGGGGTTGATATAGTAAAATTGAGATATTCACTTGAAATTTGGTACACGTAGTATTATAACGACATCTGGAACTAGATTATATTTTGAGATGATTCCGTTGAAGGGTTGGGGGTTAAATATAACGACATCTGGAACTTGATTATATTTTGAGATGATTCCTTTGAAGGGTTGGAGGTTAAATAGGGGTAGATAGGGGAAAATAAGTAAAGCAAGCTGATAAGACTACAGAAATTTGAGACTTGGTGTATGTACTAGAAGCGAAGGTCTCAGGTTTTCTGTAATAGTTTCCATCCCCCACCATCACCACTCCCTTATTAAAGTAGTTGATAAAATTAAATTTAGATTTTCACTTGAAATTTGGTACACGTGTATTATAACGATATCTGAAACACAATTATATTTTGACATGATTGCGTTGAAGAAGTGGGGGGTAAGTAATGGTAAATAGGGAAAAAAGTAAAGCGTGCTGGTAAGATTACAGAAACTTGATATTCGGTGTATGTCCTAGAAGCCAAGGTCTCAGATTTTTTAATAATATTTTTCAACCACCCACCAACTTTACTCCATTATTGAAGAGGTTGACAAAATAAAATTGAGATATTAACTTGAATTATGGTAGATAACTATATTATAACGACATCTGGAACTAGATTACATTTTGAGAAGATTCCGTTGAAGTGTTGGGGGTTAAATAGGAGTATATAGGGGAAAATAAGTAAATCAAGCTGGTAAGAATACAGAAATTTGGGATTTGGTGTATCTACTAGAAACCAAGCCCTCAGATTTCTTTCTAATATTTTTTAAACCCCGCCATCTCCGCTCCATTATTAATGGGATTGATAACATGGAATTGAGATATTCGCTTGAAAGTTAGCACAATTATTATGTATTGTAATGACATCAGATTGAGATGGTTCCATTGAAGGGGTGGGAGGTGGCAGGTTGTGAATAGGGGAAAATAACTAGGGTAAACTAGAAACGTCATTTTTATCGTATATAGTGGAAACCAACGCCTCAAATTTTTCTATAACATCTGCCCCAAATATTATTAAAATTCTATGACCAATAATTTTCACGTACTAGACTGCAAATCTAGTCAAGATGTTTCCTTTAAAGTGACTTGAATGAAAAATCTGGATGTGGAAGTAGTGATTCCTTAGGCAGCGGTTTTTTTTATATTTCTAGCTATCGTAGAACTCGAGATATCGAGGTCCGACGCACTATTGCCCCACCCTGTATAGTAGAACGAGGTGCCGCTTAAATATTACATAACAGCTACTATCCTTTGACCAGAATGCCGCTAATTCTTTACTCTACTGTCTACACTTCTTGGCCTTACTATAATTAGATGAACAGACGTAATATGCCAACCACTTGGCTATTTATTGTGGGCCAACGAGCTCATAACAGTCTACATCCCACGCCCAAAATTTGTATCTTGAAAATGGCTAAAAGTACACAAAAAATCGAAAAGAAATAATAAGCTCATCTAAGTCCTAGAACAAGGCTAGTTATTAACTATCATAAATATTATTATTACGGCTCATTTGATAAAACAGCAATTTCAAATCAATCTGATGATATAATGCAGCATGTTTTGTATCATGCTATTAGATTTATCTAATTTAACAGGTGTCCCAAGGTTTAAGTTTAGTTCCAATTTTTTAACTTGTTGCACAGTAGGGAATCTTTTAGGAACAGATGATTTAAATCTCTTTTCTAATGTTGCTTGTGGACATGATTCCTTTACAAAACAAGATAATGTTAATCGTAATAAATGCACATAAATAAATTAGTTTTAAATAAAATAAAAAACAGGGTGATTCGTGAGGAGAGGGTCGTACTTTACCAAAAGATAGAAAACATTGAGGTGATCTTAAATCCCCAAACAGTAATGGCTAATGCGGCCCCGTTTTCGAAATATATTTTTTGGAAGATTATTCTTTTCGCCATATATCTGTAATGCGTAAGCGTAATCCAATTAAATTTTGTATTTTGATTACAGTAGTCATTCACCATCTAATGCCTGCGATATTAGTAAAATATCAGGGCCGGACCCAGAATAAAAATATTTTTAAGTTATTCCTAGAAAATAACAATCTGTATACTGTTTATAAAATAATTGACATTAAAATATTAATTTACACCTAGAAAGATACAACATCCCATAAAAAATCTTTTGGTACCATTTCACTGTTTAAATAAAAAAGTTAAATTGTTGAAAGTTCAAATTTTTTTTATTTAAATGAGAAATTGAGAGAAAAAAGTCACTCTAGGGATTACCTACATATTATTTTTTTGTTCCCTATCTGCACTACCAAAAGGTAGTTATCCAAACTCTGGTTTCGGCAATATTTAATTCAAGAGTAATTCGTTAATACAATCATCTAGTCTTTAAATTAGATTTGTTTTAAAAGTTATGGCTCCGTACTTTTTAATAATCAAGTAGGTACCTGTCAAAAATCAGTGATATTTTAATTAAGAAGTGTCACGTCACCACAATATTGTCTTGTAATAATTCTAAATCATGCCGTTTACATACACGAGTAGAGAATACGAAAATATGGTTTTTGTCTATGGATATTGCAATGGCAATGCAAAAGCTGCTGAAAGGGAATACCGAAGCCGGTTTGGAAATCAATGTGTACCAGATTATAAAACATTTTATACAGTGTTTAGACATCTTTCTGAAATTGGAACCGTTCCCTCAATCATGAAAATAGAACGTCCTGTTAGGCAGACCCGGCAAGAAAAATATTTGATTTTAAATATGGTTGACCAGAACCCAAAAATCAGCACAAAAAGAATTGGTCAACTATTAAATATTCCTCAAACCACAGTTTGGAGAACTATTAAAGGCGAACAAATGCATCCTTATCATATCCAAATTGTCCAACGAATTGTGCAAGGAGGTGAAGTATTTCGGTTAACTTTTTGCCGCTGGGTTTTATCTCATAGACGAACTATGTTAAGAGTATTGTTTACCGATGAATCTCAATTTCCCCGTGATGGTATAAATGATACTCGAAATTTTCATATTTGGAGTCACGAGAATCCCCGTGCAATATTCCAAGAGAATTCCCAACATAGATTTTCTGTAAATGTGCGGTGTGGGATGTTCAATAATAATCTCATAGGTCCTCATATTTTTGAAGTTCCCTTAAATGGTGACAATTATTTAGATTTTTTACAACATACCCTGCCAAATTTATTAAGTAATGTAAACACAAGAAGAATGTGGTTTCAACATGATGGGGTTACGCCGCATTTTTCGGTACGAGTCAGAAACTATCTGAATGAACAATATCCAAATAGGTGGATTAGTCTGGGTGGTCCCGTTGCATGGCCTCCGAGATCACCAGATCTCACACCCCTTGACTATTTCTTGTGGGGCTATTTAGAAACTGAAGTATATAAAGAGGAAATTAATTCCAGAGAGCAGCTGATTGCAAGAATTGAGCATTTTTGCAATGAAGTTAAAAACAATTTAGAGATTGTTAGAAAAAGCGTAAATGAAATGACAAATCGATCAAGAAAATGTATTGAATTTGGCGGTGGTCACTTTGAAAATAGACTGTGATTCAAAATAATTTAATTGGATTTAGTAAGTTTGACTGACTCCTTATGTTCTAGTTAAATTGTTAATTTTTATTATTTATTATTTTGTTAAGTTTATTAATTACACATTCATTACAATTTTTTTTTATTTCACCAGGTATATGTGATGAATTTTTATTCTCCCTATTTGCACTACCTTTTGCCAGTGCAGATAGGGAACAAAAAGATAATATGTAGTTAATCCCTAGAGTGACTTCTTTCTCTCAATTTCTCATTTAAGAAAAAAAAAAATTTAAACCCTCAACAATTTTTTTTTAATTTAAACAATGAAATTGTGCCAACAGATTTTTTTGAGAGATTGAGGGAACGGTTCCAATTTCAGAAAGATATCTAAACACTGTATAAAATGTTTTATAATCTGGTACACGTTGATTTCCAAACCGGCGTCTGTATTCCCTTTCAGCAGCTTTTGCATTGCCATTGCAATATCCATAGACAAAAACCATATTTTCGTATTCTCTAGTCGTGTATGTAAACGGCATGATTTAGAATTATTACAAGACAATATTGTAACCAGCAAGAGCAGCAGTGGTGACGTGATACTTCTTAATTACAATATGACTGATTTTTGACAGGTACCTAATTGATTATTAAAAAGTACGTAGCCATAACTTTTAAAACAAATGTAATGGCAAGACTAGATGATTGTAACAATGAATTACTCTTGAATTAAATATTGCCAACACCAGAGTTTGGACAACTACCTTTTGGTAGTGCAGATAGGGAACAAAAAAATAATATGTAGTTAATACCTGTAGTGATTTTTTTCTCTCAATTTCTCATTTAAAGAAAAAAAATTTGAACCCCCAACAATTTAATTTTTTTATTTAAACAATGAAATGGTACCAAAAGATTTTTTTTATGGGATGTTGTATCTTTCTAGCTGTAAATGAATATTTTATTGTCAAATATTTTATAAACATTATACAGAGTGTTATTTTCTAGGAATAACTTAAAACTATTTTTATTCTGGGTCCGGCCCTGATATTTTATTAATATCCCAGGCATTAGATGGCGAATTACTACTGTAATCAAAATACAAAATTTAATTGGATTCCGCTTACGCATTACAGATATATGGCGAAAGGAATATTCTTCCAAAAAATATAAACACCCTGTATTTCGAAAACGGGGCCGCTTTAGCCATTACTGTTTAGGGATTTAAAATCACCTCAATGTTTTCTATCTTTTGGTAAAGTATGACCCTATCCTCACGAATCACCCTGTATAAGCTGCAATATTTGGAATAAAACTAAATACTACTTTATTCGATTAAAATAATTAAACAATCCTACGAGTTTCTGTCTTACAGGGGTCTGACTGTAATGTTTGATAAAAAAACTAAAATATGTAAACCACCCCGAACATACTATCGCTATAAGTAGATTATATCCATGGAGTTTTCCACAAGGAAATTTTCAAACTTTGAAAACGTAAATGTATTAAACTAATTTTGTTTTTATTAAACATTATCTTGATTATGGATCAGTATTATGATTTTTCTTTTACTTCCACATCCACATAGTGGATGTCGAGATTACATATTTGAGCAAAAAGAAAATCAGTCTGTCTATAGGTATGTCGGTCGGTCGGTCGGTCTGTAACTTTTTTTCTCTTTAACCGCTTGAGATATTGACTTGAAATCTTGTACATATATGTATTGTAACGAGATCTGGAACTGGATTGTTTTTTTGAACATATCCGGTGAAGGGTTGGGGGCTACATAGGGGTAAATGTTGGAAAATAGGTAAACAAGCTGGTAAGAGTACAGATACTTGGAATTTGTTGTATATACTAGCCAGGGCCTCAGATTTCTTTATAACATTTTTCGTCCCCTCCAGCACCCCCCACTCCATCATTAAAAGGGTTGATCAAATAAAATGGAGATTTTTACTTGACATTTGGTAAACGTGTGTATTATGACGACATCTGGAACTAGATTCTACTTGAGAGGATTCTTTTGAAGGGTTGGGGTTAAATAGCGATAAATAACGGAAAATAAGTAAAACAAACTGGTAAGAGCACAGAAACTTGGGATTTGGTGTATATACTAGAAGTGCAGGCCTCAGATTTTCATAATATTTTTTAGCCCCTCACTTCATTATTAAAAGGAAGGGTTGATAAAATAAAATGGAAAGTTTGACTTGAAGTTGATAAAATGAAATTGAGATATTCACATTAGTACACATATGTATTACAGTGCAGTGCACTTCATTTTTGACATATATGCTAGAAATCAACACCTCAAATTTTTCTGACATCTGCCCCAAGAATTAAAATTCTATGACCAATAATTACCACATACTAATGGTTTAATTTAGTCGAGTAATCCTATAATTGCTGGCAGATCTGATTAATGTATTTTCCAATTTAAGGATCTCGTTTATATTTACTTCTTAACGGAGTTTAGCTAGATATTACACCACTCAACCAGAACAGGCACACATATACATCAAAACAACAACCATTTCCTGAGTTACTGCCATATCCCTCAGCTGAGACTCGAACTTAAAAGAAATAACAGCAACTAGACACTTTGTACCACTCAACAGTGGGTTACCATCTCAGTAATCCATTAAAAGCGCGACTGGACAGTGAACATCCACGCCCTGCTGAGGATTCGAATCCGTGCTCAAGCCTAAACCCTAAGCATTGCGCCACTGAGCCGATTCCCTTGAGTCTTCTGATGTTGAACAACATAAAACTGAACGAAACACCTTATAATGAGAAATATCTGAAATTTTTAGATACTGAAATGTGCCAGGAAATAAATCGGAATAAATTAAAGATTGGTTTAGAAAGAAACAAACGTTATTCCCCAGAGGTGCCTATAGACTGCTAAGAGGTGAAGCAAAATGACATCTAAACCATCCAAAAATTCGCAAAATCTTTTTCCAGTGTTGCCAAACGCTTCCTTGGGTTCGATTACCCTGAAAACGACTCCCTACTCAGTATTTTGTGTATTTGGGTAACTTCGGGAGACTTCACAAGTGTTCGGTCGGAATTCGGATATTCGGTTAAAAGTGCAGCCTCTTCAGATGGCAACACCACGGAAATGGCCGTTCGGTTGGGAAATTCCTTAAGGGGTTAACTTTATAAACTTTTGGGTTCGTCATACCCAAATCAACAGAACATAGACAATCAATCAATCAAGACATATTTATTTTCAAACTAATTGTATAAGAATTGCTTCCCCAGACCGCGATCCGGGGCCAACCCCACTGCCACGGTTCAAAGCGCCGCGGGGAGCTTGGGGTTGGCCGGATCACGGTCGGTTCCGTCGATTCCGTGATAAAATTTTGAGACACTAAGTACTCCTATCGCACATGCGATTTAAAACTTAGCCTATTTAAAATAGATTCACACATGAGGAATTTAAAAACTTAAAACAACACTAAAAACTAGAATGGCACTGGCACTGATATATATTTGAGTTGATAATGCGGGGAAAAACTTAATGAAAAACCCCGCTCGTAGTAATGGGACTCAAGAGTCTCGATGCCGTTGACAAGGTAAGAGGAAGATGGAGATTTTGATTATAACATTTGGATTTATGAAATTATTGGCCTAGAGCCTTAAACAAAAAATGACAAAAGAACGAAAATGACAAAAATATAAAAAATAGAAAAATGAAGAAAACGGAATGAACGAATAGCATAGAGGTTTTGAGAGATGTAGTGTAGAGTTGAAGAAAATTGCGATAAAGGATATTATGGCTATAGATGTTGCTGGAAAATAGGCAACCCCTGGTATGGTAGGTTTTATCAGGAATGGGGCATTATGCATTCTAATTTGGGTTATGTTGCGTGTAAGCGGACTGCCGTCTAGTTGAAAGGAATAGAATTTTTGGGATGTTTCCCGAACGAAGTCCGCTAGTGGCGTTACAGAACGTAGACAGGGAGGCCCAAGAATCTGAAGATCGAGTATGGTAAATGAATGGATCTAGAAGGGCGACAAGTCGATGTAAGAAATATTTGGAGGGAAATAATAAACATGTTCCTCATTATTTCCAACTGAAATAATCGCTCATCGCCTGGACTCAGATTATGTTACAGTGGAACTACAAGAACAAGATAATGTGCATCGTACCAGATATGAGGCAGCAGTAAAGACATTACTTGCATACAAAATATACTTTAGAATAATACTACAGTGTCAGGAAGAGCAACTGAAATTTTCGGAAAACAACACAATAAAGCTAATGTAAGCATCAGAACAGCAGGGCTTAAGAGACAATGAAAAAGCTGATCAGCTAACTAGACGAAGTAGTGAAAGCGGCTTGACTTTAATCAACTCATGTTCTAATCATATGAAACCACGAGGCATGAAATCAGGCAACAATTGAAAAGACAACTTATACTACGGTGATGTGCTCGGGCTTAGAAAAACTAATATCCTTAAATTTAATGGCAGATAAACCCTGTATAATCTCAGTACTTAAAATAGATGAATAACTATTTTGAAAATAAAAATAACGTCTGGAGGTTATATCGTATTAAGATCTAAGTTTGCAAAAATACATCCATTTAAAAATTTGATTGGCGTTTTCATCCAAACTAGAACTCCATCATTTTGGCTCTTTTAATCACATAATTGCAAATTTTATCTCATATTACTACAAGAAATTTAATAATAATCCACTTAGTCAATTTTTAGATTACTAGAGTGTCCATATGGGTGGGCCACCTGATACGCAACAAGGAAAAAATGGATTCCTTGCCTTGCATCGTAATAACAATAAGTGCCAGTTGGCCTTGTTCTGGAATTCACGTAAAGTTACTAATCCGTTTGATTTAGTTTAGTCTCTCATTTCTACGATACATAGTTGGGGTGTAGGATGTACCTGAACATCAATTACTTGAATGATTGTCATAGTAACCCGAGGGACACATAGTTCTCAGCAAAGTTCTCGATATTTATCCTTTTTGTTTCTTCGCTTTGACATTTCTCTCAGCAGGTTCCGAGAAAGCAAACACGTACATAAAGGCCAGGCACACATGGACAATTTCATGATCGACTGATTAATCAATCGTGTAGTTAGAACTGTACTTTATATAGGTAGAGCGTACATGAACGATCGCAAAATCGCCCGACTTGAAAATCTATGTCTGGCACAGATTTTGGGTCCAATCACGATCACTCGATTTCATTAGCCCAATGTAATCGACCGACTGCAAAATCGCCTATGCGCGCGTGAACCTGTGATCTGCAGATTTTGATCGCACGATTCCAAAATTGTCCATGCGCACCTGGCCAAACTTCTTCGTCTGATTGTCGATGCCAGGCTTATAGTACATTATTACTGTTTTAATTAATTTTTAATTTTTCCAGGATAGTGCACTTGTAAAAAACGTTATAATTTTTAGTAACTTCCAAACGACTGTGTTTACTACCACACCGAAAATATCAAGCTACCTGGTATCTATTTTCTTGTCGAAATTTCAAACAGCAAGTACGGCAAGATCTGAGGATGATATTCAGTTTAAAGTTTTCACTAGGTCAGAGGTTTCACATTTGACAAATACGGTAGTGGGTAACTACTATAGTAAAGTTATTGCTGAATTAAATGATTACACTGGAGTACCTTATGAAAGTCTTAACGATGCTGAATGTTACCACGTGGCCATTCCTGACTACTCCGATGGTATGGACAGTTTTGGGCTCTTTACGTATAGGTATATATAATTTAACTATGAACTATCACTATGTAATTTCAAAGGTAACAATAAGAAACAACAACAATAATTAGCAATACCTTTTTCATGCAAATTGTCAATTAAAAATTGGATGTTTTTAGCTTTAGTAAAATAATAGAGGTCCCTTTATTTTTTTCATCAATGGTGTGTAGCTCCTCTGTCTCGCATTATGCGCTATGCATAATAACAACAAAGGGGGAGAGAGAAAGACATAATATTCATTGACAAAATGTAATTATAATACCACGAACAATCTGTACATTTAAGATTACAAGCAATATGTTGCAGCTCACGTACCTCAAAATTAAGTTTCTTTTTGTTAACTAGTTACTATTATGTAACCATGGTTAGGAAAAAGAGAAAATAACATTCAGATGAATAAAATGAAATGAAATGTTTTTAATGCAAACCTCGATAAGTGATTTATTTCAATACAGTAAACCAGATACCAGTGACGTGCAAGTAAATATTTTCAAGGAATTTAATAGTTTTTTCTTTTCTCGTGTAGCATTGTAAGAAAAAAGTCAAATAAATCTGAATCGCCCTGCATAGTTTTCTTTAGGTACAGGCAAGAATATAACCTCTCTATAATGAGTTGAACTTACTTAATTTAAAGTTTTTAAATACGGTTTTTAAATTACAGAAATTAATTTTTATGTCCAATATGGCTAAATGTAATTAGTGACATGTTAACATTAAGAACAATTAGTGCACCTGGATACACTTATTTTTGTTTTCTATACAATATACATTAGTTTATCGGCTGTTTGAAAACACTATAAAAATATTTACCATTATTACCAAAACCACTCTAAAGGCTGACAAATTAATATGTAAATAGTGGTCCTGGAGATAGGTGGCGTTATTGTAAACTCATCGATGCAAGAACTTTAAGATAAAGTACGTCTTTCTCGCGCAAAATCGTACATTTTCAGTTTCTAAATGCGTATAAAAATTATTCTGATGGAAAGTTAGCTTTGAGAGGAATAATTTCTAGAAAACATATAACAAATTATTAGAAATAAGAATGATCTTTTAATAATGATACAATACATCTGAGATGCGACAGATACTCAACTTAGGGAAAAATGTACATTCCTCTACGGTCAAGAGGGTGTAGTACCTTAGTTTACAAGCATGACTTTCTGTGTGAAGGTTATTTTGTTGCTGAGGAGCATATATGCAATGAAAATCTGAATGTTGTTTTCTAAAGGGAGAGCGTTCTTCTAAAGTGAACCAAGCGCCATATTGCAATTTTTAAGCAAAAGTTGTTGCCAAAACTCTAACTTAGAACTTATAAAAAGATCTAAGTAGTTAAATTTTTAGCTTGATAATACTTTTTTATCAATAGTAAATTGACATTCAAATAACTAGTTTAAATTGTGTATTAGTTATTTAAATGATGATTACTAAAACTTTCAAATGGCATTTGGTTACTTTTAGAAGAGCGCTATCCTTTGAAATCAATATTCTTTCTGGTTAATTAACCGACAAGACTCTCTCTCTGGGAATAACTTTCTGAATTTAAAAATGTTTCAATAAATATTCTGAATCCAAAACGTTGACATGTCAAAAATCCACCTTGCTCTTTTAATATAATTGAAGTATCGTTTTGTTTAGGGAGACTGAAATACTAGATGAGGGTGATAAAACAACGAATAGAGCAACACAGAACATTATAACGACAATGGCGTACAAATTAAGCCACGAATGGTATGGTGACTCTCTTACCACGAAGTGGTGGTCTGATGTGTGGGCGAACGAGGCGGTAGCTACTTATTTAAAATATATAATTCCAAACCAGGTACCTATCTTTTCAAATTTGCAACTTAACAACTCCCAGACATCACTAAAGTATAGAGGTTTAGCTTAAATATAGTTTCCTGAGGTCAAGGGAGTAATCAAACTTACTTTAGTCCAAAAATGATTTATTAAGAAGTTAAAATATGGGACCTCAAAGTTTGTTCTTTTAGTATGTTTTATAATCCAAGAGATGGGCTAAGATGAAGATTGGTAGGCTTATACTTTAGAGCAGTCTTTATATTATGAGAATATAACCTATGTTGCATATTATACTATCTATCTGCATGTTTCCTTTGTTACGTTTGTATCATAATCTCTTTATTATTACGATTTTGGCCCATTTCATTAAAAATTATAATATAAACATTAATTTGGTACGAATAAGGTCTACTTGTTTCATATCAATGAAACATATCTTATAATTAGCACTTTCTCAGAAACACTTCCTACTAATTAGGACCGTCGATGGATTCTATGAGTACTCGCATAGTTACAACGTGACGGGATCAAAGGTGACTCGTAGTAAGCAGATATCCGACTCACACCACAGAATCACACGGCGGTTGCCAATCTTATAATTAGTGGATCAATAAGAAATCGAATTCAAAATATATTTTCATTTATTAAAAAAAGTCATAAAATATAAAAAATATAAATATTGAATACCTAACTAATGTATATAAAGCAAACATCAGAGAGCACTACCACTCGGTAAGCAGTTACATCCCGTAGGATCGTAAGTGACCCAGCGTCGAGAGAACTATAACCATCGACTGTATAAAAAGATTCAGACTCCCAGTTAGCTATGATTGTAAGATGTGTGTCGAACTTTTTTTAAATTCACTCTTAATTTTGCACTGAAATTTTCGAATTGCTTGTAATCTTGGTCAGGATGCTTAAAGGAGCTATTTTTATGAATTCAATGGTTTTCCTGCTTGCATAAACGTACTAACGGCACTGAACCCAAATAAATCTTTTTTCCTTCGGTCTACTCGCATTCGAGCGACTACTATGGCGATTCCCGCCTGGGCCTGGATTAAGGATATTTTGGGTCCGTCGGAATCGAATCTCCGACTTTGAATTTTGTACTATTTTTTATGGACGTTCTTGTAGTTCGGACATGGAGTATTCTCCACCACTTTCAGCATAATTAAATGCGGATTTTTGTTTTTATTGGACAAACCGTCCCATTGATTTTTCTTAAATTTTGACATTTAAAATATCTACTCGCTACACCCTGACTGAGAATTCCGCCCTGTGAAATCCTCTTCGTGGTACTTTCAAAAAACCAACTTCGTGGTACTTTCGAAAAAATAAATTAGTGGTACTTTCGAAATTTTTGTCGAGAGGAGCGGTTTTCCGCCCTGTGCAATTATCTTCGTTGTTATTTCGAAAAAACAAATTCGTGGTACTTTCGAAAAAATAAATTCGTGGTACTTTCGAAAAATTAAATTCGTTGTACTATCGAAAATTTTATTTTCCGCCCTGTGCATCTTGAAATTTTTCAAGTCAATTTTATGGTACTTTCGAAAAATATAAATATATATTTTTCCATTTCCGGAGGGCGATTTGCCATTTAGGCTTGCGTTCATCCTCTATGTTAATTTATACCTTTTCTTGACAAATTTTTCGAATATAATTCGTGCTATCTGGAAAACTATAAAATCAAATTTCAGACGGAGATTATACAATGTATGGCGATTATGATATCGAATTCGTATTTTGGTTATTTATCATCCAAGAGAAAATAATGAAAGCGAGGATGCTGAAATATTTCAGAGAAAAATGTAACATCGAGATACCTTTTCTATTTCCAAAAATATTATATCGATTGTAAGAGCGGTATTGTACCAATAGGTCCGAATTTAATTTCAGTGAAAGAATTTTTATAATCGGATTATTCCAGCAAAAATATCGATTTATTTCGGAGAGCTATAGGCAGCATGGGTTGAATATGTATGTGCCATATCCTTCAAATCCAGCTGCAACGTTCAAAACTATATATTAATTGTTGTCTAAATGTTATTTGTGGCATTATCTTAATTTTTTTCCTTCTTCAATTCTTTGGGACTTCCTGCCACATATATGTTTTCTTTCTAAGCGGTGCTAGGGGAATCTAAAAAATATATCACAATTAACCAGTATGTTACTGGTAAAAAACCTCTACGCCTGTGACGTTTACGTCAAAGGATCAGTTAAAGGTTGGTTTTTATAAATAAACAACACAAATAAGTATAAAAACTTGAAATTAAATATTTCGCCGACGTTTTGGAAATCTAATCTGTTTCCTTTTTCAAGACTTTTTTTGAAAAATCTTTTTTGCTGTGTATGACAAATACACAGCTCTAAGAATGTTTGTTATATTCAATATCCATAGATACTTACTATTTACATAGAACTGTTGATATAGTTAACAGTTTTTTAGTTTCTATACAATGTTAAGTTTGTGAAGTTCTTCTTTTAACATTGGCAGCCAAGTTGTACAGACATCTACGGAACAATTCGACACGCAATTATCCTCATTCAATATAAATATATTAATTGATTTCATGTACTGTATCCAGAAATATCAAAACCATAATTGAAGGACGTATGCAGATTTATATTTCCAGTACATAAGGAATAGTATCCTAACGTATAACCAATTATTGCCGGAATTCGAGCTTGGAGATAAAATTCATATTCCTGAGTGGATGTTGTTCATGTCGAACCTTAAGAATAAGCAGAGTCTACAGAATTATATTGTTACGAACTGCTGACGCATCTCCACATTTTAGGAACTGACGTTACATTAATATCCGCAGAAATGCTTATCGGTCGAACAGCAACTACTTTGTCAACTGTTGACTCTTCTATAATTTTAAATGATGTAATGAACAAGCGAATATTTGTCAAATTACGGTAGCAGCTTCTTACTTTTTCGAATGCTTGTATGGTCGTTCCAGTTTTGAAGGTAGTTTAGACAATCTACGACATTTATTTAAAAACTGCAAAATGGATTTGAGAACAATGCCACTCACTCAAGATGGTCTCATTCAGCATTTAACTCGAGGTGCCTACACACTCTTTGTATGGGAAAATTATAGTGATCCATCCTCTAAACTAATGAACATTCACGAATATGACTGGAATATAGAACAAAACATTTTCACTTCAATCATAATTACGAATGATTCAAAACCGGAAAAAATAAATGTAACAACTTTATAACACTTATAGTGTAAAATTTTTACACCTGTTAGTCCTCGCGCCGATTTTTTATATAATTGTTGCACATTGTATAGGACACTCTTCGCAGTTAAATAAACGAGTGATGGCCTTGTCTAATTGTGAGATGAATGAAAGCCGCCAAAGCTTGGTCCATTATCTTATAGCATTTGTGATAGACTTATTACTGTTCACTTGATAAACATTAGGGACCATTGACTAATTAGCCGGTTCTATAATGTAACAATATTATATAACATAAATAAATAAATTTAAGTAATTAACAACTTTTTATTTATTGACCGATTTTGTTAAAAAAAACAATAGGCTTCTTCCTCTAGCTAAAACCAACTTGCTCTCCAAATTTCACTACAATCCGACTTTTCGTTTTTAAGTTATCGTGCTTACAAGAAACGTGATGAACGGACAGATGGACAGACAGACGGAGGGATATTTTGAAAGTTGTTCAGAATTCGATTACCAATACAGTAATAGGAATTTTTTTTCTCCACGAGCGATATTACCGGTTTTAGAAATGTGCCGATTGAATCCAATCTTCGCTTTCTATTTTCGAAGAGTATAGTAAGTGCAGTAATAGGTGTTGTAATAAGCTGCTTTTATTCCATGTTCATGTCTATCCCCAACTAATATTATAGTGGAGTAGAATAACACAAAAAACGGGTTTAACTTCGGAATCCTTTGTAACAGGGCGGACTTTTCTCCATTTTCTTCTGAATTGTATTATGGATACACATATGATAAAAAATCTGCTTCCTAAAAAGTGCCGGTGTAAGAGTTATTAAACAAAATGGGTGTACCTAATACAATAGTTTTTCGCGAATGACTTTTAAAATTTAATTTTATCGAAAAAAACTGCTTACGCCAATCGAAAGTACGGGAAATTTCACATCAAAAACCTATATGAAGTTTTTTTGTACGGTCAAAAATGTAGGCTCCAGATCTTTTTGTTTAACATGGCCATTCCCTAGAAAGAGACATCCCATAGGGAAATATTTATTATTTTTGCCCTTAACTTTTTTTTCTGAGTACGTATATTTAAGTAAACTATAAGAGTACCTAAGTAGAACCACAACAAGACTATTACTATGAATTTTTACTCAATAATTTTAGTGGTTTGCAAAATAGCTGGATTTAAAACTACGAAATAGGAAGATTAACATAATTTTTAAATTTAAATCTAGCTATTCGGCAAACCAACGAAGTTATTGAGTGAAAATTTATAGTAATAGTTTTATTATGGTTCTACTTAGGTACTCTTAGAGTTTTTTTTAAATGCACGTACTGAGGAAAAAAGGTAAGTCCAAAAATAATAAATATTTCCCTATCGGATGTCTCTTTCTAGGGAATGGCCACCTTAACGCACGAAAATGGAACGTAGCGACAGGTAAGTATGGCGCGCGAGGCGTGCGCGATCTCGGACGCGCTACACTAAATTTGCTATAACTTTGAACTAATTAATGAAATTTAGCTCAACAAGGCTTAAATGAAAGAAGAAACATGTGTCTATTGGATTATCATATTTTTAAATATAATAATGAATGTATGTAGGAATAGTTCAAATATGAAGTCGAAACATGAAAAGGTTTACCGAAGAAATAGGTAAAAGCTCTATCGTTTCTACAATTTTTAAGATATAAACCTGGAACTTTCACATATTACTTTTGAAGTAATGTATAAAAAGATCCGATGGATAGGTGTGCTAAATAATTTTTTTAATGAAAGGTATTAATGTTAATGTTACCCTTAGTTTCACGAAGTTTGTAGTAAAGAAAATGTTTTCTTTTATTCTCGTAAAATAAAGAGCGTTAATTTAATTTTTAAGTTAAATTCCCTTAAAGCATCTTAAAGTACATATTTCAAGCTTTGAAAATCGCACCTATAGAAATCTAGTAACGCGATTTAAACCAGAGTAATAAGTGGTTAAAAATAGTTATACATATCAAATTTTGAAATTTTGGAAGTGTATATCTTCAATAATAAATTTTTGAGATTTTTCGTATCTTTTTATACCTTACTTTAAGAGTAATATGTTAAAGTTCCAGTTTTTATCTTAAAAATTGTAGAAATGGTAGAGCTATTACCGATTTCATCGGAAACCTCTTCATAGGTATATATACTATTTCTACATACATTCATTTTCATATTTGAAAATATAATAATCCAATAGTCACATGTTTCTTCGTTCATTTAAGCTTTGTTGAGCTCAATTTCAGTAATTAGTTCAAAAGTTATAACAAGTTTAGTCTAGCGCGTTGGAGATTGCGCACGCTTTGCGCACTGTTTTTACGTGTCGCTGTGTTCCATTTCCGTGGGTTAAACAAAAAGATCTGTAGCCTACATTTTTTATCGTACAAAGAAACTTCATATACGTTTTGATATGAAATTTCCCGTACTTTCGATTGGCGTAAGCAGTTTTTTTTTGATAAAATTAAATTTTAAAAGTCGCTCGCGAAAAACCGTAATATTACACCTATTTAGTTTTAATAACTTTTACAGCGGCACATTTTAGGAAGGAGACTTTTTGTCATATATTATGGATACAATTTAAAAGTGAATGGAAAAAAGTCCGCCCCGTTGCAAAGGATTCCGATGCCGATTTCTTATTTTACTGCACTATTAAGCGGTTGGCATATTTGTGACGGTGGATAATATTTTTAGTGTGCTGGAAATATAAATCTTCAAACGTCCTGAAATTATGGTTTTGATATTTTTAGTCATAGTACTGAAATCAATTATTATATAGTTTTGAACGTTGCCGAATTTGAAGAAGTGTCTCATATTCAACCCGCGTTGTTTATAGTTCTCTGAAATAACTCGATATTTTTCGCTGGAATAAATCGATGGCAAAAATTCTTTCATTGAAATAAAATTTGGACATTTTACTACAATACCGCTCAACAATCGATATAATATTTCTGGAAATAGAAAAAGTACCTAGATGCTATATATTTCTCTACAAAATTGTCACGACCTGGGGGAGCCTGGAGAGAAGCGGTTGCCATTTTTAATAAATAAATTGTTATAACTTTTACATGTATTTATTCAATCCATTAGAATATGGTGGAAATCAAAGAGAAATAAAATAGAATATGGAAAATAAAATCATTAAAAATAACACATAAAAACGTGTTCAAATAAAGATATAACAAGCTAACCGTTATACTCTTCGCCGATTTACTGCACTTTTTATATAATTGTTGCACATTCTATAGGATGCTCCTCGCAGTTTTTTTGTAAATATAATTAGTTTTAGACATTTCTAGTTTAATTACAAAACATAAAAAAATTATTAAAAAAATTTATTTTTTTATTTAAATAAATTTATACTCTTTTATTAATCCATCGAATTTGCTCAAAAACAATAGGGTTCTTCATATAGCTAACACTAACTTACTGTCCTAATTTCAATACAATCGGACTTTTCGTTCTTAAGTTACCGTGCTTACAAGAAGGACAGACAGACGAACAGACAGACGGACGGACATTCTGAAACTTGTTCAAAATTCGATCACCAACACAGTGACATGAACATTTTTCGTCTACGAGCAATATTACCGGTTTTAGAAATGTGCCGATCGAATGCAATGTACTCTTCGTTTTGTATTTGCGAAGAGTATAATAAAAGGGTTCTTACGTAACCATCATAGTAAAGGAGTTGTGCCTGGATGCCAATGGACTGACTATCATTAATTGATTCGAGTATTTATATAAATGCTACTTGATTAGTCGGCATATTCCATTTAGGTAGAATATAATTTATAGTTAAGTGAACTTTATTAATTATTATGAGTTTGAAATATACTGAGCTTCCTTTAAATATTGTACTATGCTATAAGTTGAATGAAGTATTTCGGCAGCCTAGCATTTTAATTTTTTTCTTGGATGATAAATTACCAAAATACTTATTCAACGCTGCCACCGCAATCGCCATACATTATTTAACCTAGGTCTAAAATTTCATCGTTTTTATAACTTTCGAGGTAGTACGAGTTACATTCGAAAAATTTTAAATATCACGTATCGCCAAGAGGAGGTGTAAATTAACATAGAGGATGAACGCAAGCCTATATCGCAGACAATTTGACATAATCTAGACACAATTTTAAATATATGTCCAAGAGATGCATATAACTGAAAGTAAGCGGTCACTGAATCTCCTACTACAGTAGGTACCTATAACATAATAATCGACCAAGCGACTATTTATCAAATTGACGCTATTAAAGCAGTTTTGTGATTTTTGCTGTGCTTAAATTTTCGTTCTTATGGATTTGTGTGTTCTGTACAGAGCTGGGAGTAGTTAAGTACTAAAGTAATTAAATTCCTAATTCAAATACTTAAAAAGAAGTAATTGTAATTGAATTGCATTTTTAAAAGCAATAATTATACTTAAAAATTATTAATTCCTCAGGCAATACTGTGAAAATACCTACGTAGAGTAATTAATTACTGATAGAAATTGCTTCACTTAATTTAAATAACTTCTCTAATAATTTCAATTCTGAATTTGAATACTTCAGAGTTGAATTTTTTCAAGAGACGCCAATTAAGCTATTATATTTCTACCAATGCAGCTTTGAAATCTAGGCATAAAAAGGCTATTCATAAGTGCTCTTTGTTATTGAAGAAAGCAGGAAGACCAAAGACTGCAGAAATTATCAAAAATATTCTTGGTCTTACATTAAGTTACCCAAGAATAACCAGGTGGAATTCAATTTCACAAATCCTCAAAGATAAAGGTAAATTAAAAAATTTGGATATTAGCGACCCCTTTAAGGACACAGAAATTCAACATTTAGAAGAATATTGTGCAATTCTGGAACCTATAACAAGTATGTTGAACTTTTTACAAGGATAAAACAACACTCTTAGATTACTTATTACCTAGTGTTTTATCATTAAAAGCCAAGCTAGAAGAACTGAGTGATAGTGGTACTAATGATACGTTAGGTCTTAAAATTAAAAACAGCAAAATAATTCTCAATAAGAGACAGTTTTTATATTTATTTAACATCAATGATAATTCAAATAAGGCTGTTATTGCTGATGTGACTATTTCTAGCTTAAAATTACGGTGGCTGAACGTATTTAGAGAAACAGACAAATAAGCTGACATGAAAAGGATAATACAACTGATATTGGATGAAACAACAAGTTTGTTTTTCCAGTCATATTAAGGAGGAGGCAACCACAGCCAAATTTATAGAATTAAACAACACAACAATTTCTTTGATTTCAATGAAGATTTACTAAAATATCTGCAACTTCCAGTTTCCGATTCTAAAAATACACAAGTATTAATTAACAATAAAGTATAAGAGTTACTAAAATATTTAGAAGATCCTAGAGGTAATATTGAAATTCTAAAAGATTACATGCTTATTAAAACAATATATATAAGACATAATACCAATTTACCGTCCTCTGCCCCTGTTCAAAAGGAGCGGATAGATTGCCTCGAATGCGGCATGTAACTGCGCATGCTCTCGTACATGTCATGTCGGCAAATCGGCAATCCGTAACCTAACCTTCCACCTTTTGCGATCTAACTTGAGATTTGACAATAGAAATATTGTTTAATATTGTATAAAAATGGCTGTAATGTGCTCTATTTGTGAAAAAGTGTACGGTCACCAAAGGACGTTAAATACACATATGAAAAAAAAGCATAATCATGAGAACGACTCTATTACTTTTGAATATAATAAATTTGCTAACAAATGCTTGGAAGGTTGTAACATTTCTTTTAATAAAATAAAAGCTTTGAGGCATCATTTAGAAAAAGATCATAATATTATTGCTGAGCAAGAAATTAAAGAGTTTCCAACTAGTGATGGTAGGTAACCTTTTATAAATAAAATGTTTGCTTTTTCTGAATGTTACTTAATATGTTTTTAAATATTTTTTACAGAATTTACTTGCTGGCTGACGAACTTAAATAAAGATTGTGTAAAATATGTATATTCTCATTCAGAACTTGGCAGAAAAGGCTATCGGACTTCGTACTACTATTGCAATCGAACGGGTAAGTAATAAATTTTGTTGTACTTAATTATGTAATTGATTTATTTATTTTTTGCAGGTAAATATATACCTTCAGTATTACCGCAGAATAGAAAAAGAAAACTGAAATCCCAGGGCTCATGTAAACTAAATGTATCTTGTACAAGTGTGATCATAGCTGTTCAAAATTTACAGATAAATACACTATCAGTAACATATTATAAAACTCATTATGGTCATGAAAAAGAAATTCAACATATTCGAATCTCAAAAGATGATCATGCAAGCATAGCTGCTAAATTAGTCAGTGGTGTTTCCATAAAAAGGTAAAAAAAATCATTTCTGTAATAAGTATTTACTTTTTCAGTTTGTAAACTAATGTTTATTATTACCTATCTAAATATGTTATAATTTTTAGAGTATTAGATGATAATCGCCTCAATGTCAATTCCGAATTGTTGACAAGAAAAGACCTGATAACAAGGAGGGATGTACTTAATGTAAAACATCGTTTCCATATTGATATTGCCAATGGGG
Source organism: Stenurella melanura (assembly GCA_963583905.1). Lineage (NCBI taxonomy): Eukaryota > Metazoa > Arthropoda > Insecta > Coleoptera > Cerambycidae > Stenurella > Stenurella melanura. The sequence goes on from OY757317.1 coordinate 48,340,080, forward strand.
TAATGTAATTAAAAATTGCAATTTATTTTTACTAACCATAATCTTTTCAGGTCCTACATGAGAATGATGCAGTTAGTGTGGAGTTGTGGGCTGAAGAGTACAAAAAACATAATTTCTTGTATTATAAGAAACAAGGCGAGGAGCATCCAATTCTGGATATCAAAGATATTTGTTTAATATTTATGGATGGCTCACAAGAACACCTATTAAAATTATATGGAAACAAAGTCATTTGCGTGGATAGTACACATGGCCTTAACAAATACGATTTTCAGCTTACAACTGTGATGATAATTGATGACTATGGGGAAGGGTTTCCGGGTGCCTGCATGTTTAGCAACCGTGTCGATGCTACTGTGAATGAAATATTTTTTGATGCCATTAAACAGCGTGTAGGATTATTATCACCTCAGACATTTATGACTGATATCACTGCAACATATATAAATGCGTGGCAAAAAGTGATGGGTGCACCCAAATATCAATTGTATTGTAGTTGGCACGTGGATCGGGCTTGGAGGAGCAATCTTAATAAAATTAATAAACAGGAGAAGAGAAGAAATGTATATCAAAGTCTGAAATATTTGCAGTACCTTCTAGATGAAAGTAAATTTGTTCTCAAATTAAATTCAACTATTGCGCTACTACTGGATGACGAAGAAACAGTAAATTTTGCTAAATATTTTCAGGAAAACTATTTAAATAATTATAAAAAGTGGGCGTATTGTTTTCGAAAGAATGCTGGCATCAACACTAATATGCACATAGAGTCGATGCATAAGACAATAAAATATTATTATTTGGAAGCTAAAAAAATTAAGCGTTTGGATAAAGGAATTAGTTCGATAATTTCTTATATTAGAAATAAAATTATAGATAGGATAATTAAAAATACGAAGGGCTTAAGTTCAAATCACATTAGTGAAATACACAAACAACACAACATTTCTCAAATTTCTAGTTTTGAAGTTGAAGTTTATGACAATTTATGGAGAATTTTAGATGGAAATAAGGAAGTACGTTCTGTTTCGCAAAAAATTGACCCTGCAGCCACATGTTGTAGTTTAGTCTGTAAAGAGTGCAACATATGTATACACACATATGAGTGCACTTGCATTGATTACTGCATTAGATACACTATTTGCAAACATATTCATTATATAGTGTCCCTGGAGAGCAAGAGTTGCCATAACATTAATCAGCGTCAGATTGTTAATAGTAAAAACAGCGAGGAGATACTTATACATATGAAAACAATCGGCAATGATAAAGAGGAAAAATCTGGTTCAGTATTAGCTGATGAAATTAAAGTATTAGGTGCTCAATTTACTGCGTTCGACTATCAAGATATCAATGAAGATATTTTATTACATGTTAAAAAAACCATGAAAAATTGTTATAACTTTTTACGCAGCAGTGGTATAAAAAATAATGAAGCGTTTATCTCTAAAGAAGACAATGAAATAGTTGAACCACCAAATAAAAAAATTGAAAAACAAAAAACATTTTGCAGTACAAAAAAGAAAAGAAAACGAAAAAAAGAAGCTTTAAGGAAACCGAATTATGGAGAAACACAAAATATCAAGAACAGTTTGTCAGGCGAATTGTACATCTCATTTGATGAACGAAATGATCATATTTATGAACAACAATCTGACTGATGTGTTACTATCGTATAAAACAAAATAATAAAACATGCTTAGCTAATTATTGCATTTTCTCTGTGTATAGTTGTGTGTCTGTGTAGATTTAAATCCTGTTATGAATGATGAAAGGAATAAAAATAAAACTTTTCACAATAAATTGCTTTGATTTAATTTGATCAATGTAAAATTTTGGAACCTTTTAAATTCTAAAATTTTGGGTATTCGTACTAATTTCTTTCTTTTCACTTAATATATACGTCAAACCAAAACTTCAATTGGAACTTATTTACATTATTATCTAAGTAGTAATAAAGCAATTTCAATATAATTATACATAATGAATTATAATAGTTATCTTCCTATAGCCACTAGATAATAAACAAAAGTTTTAGAATATATAATTTGTTTTCTATGAATAAAAATTTAATTGAAACTTATTTACAAAGTAACTGAGCAGTATAGTAATTTCAATATACCTAATTGTGTACCTATACCTAATGAATTACCTATCTTGCTACCTACTAGAGTACTTAAATGAATAAAATGTGAATATAATTTTATTATCTATGAATAAAAATTTAATTGAAATTTATTTACAATATTAACGAAGTACTAAAATAATTTCAATGCTATTAATCATCTTCCTATCCATTAGAGTAAATAATAAAAGTATTAGAATATGTAAAAAAAAGATAGTGTTAAGAATCAGAGGTTAAAATGTCATTTTGTTTTATTTCTTCGATGATAAGAGCATGCATATTATTGCATATAATTTGATCTGTGGAGCATGCGCAGTTAGACGCCGCATTCGAGGCAAATTATCCGTTCCTCTGTTCAAAGGCCATTTTCTTTCACCATTTATATAACTCGCCTAGAATCCACGCTCTGTCAGACAAATTGTTTGAAAAATTAGTCATGTTAAAAGAAAACATAAACATATTATTCATATTTCATAGCTTGCCATTTTTACATTTGCTTTTACTTATAGATTTTCATTCCTATGTGATTACTACTGTCTTTATTGATTAATAAAAAAAATTACATTAATCTTCCTTTTGTATTATTCAGTATTTGTATATGTTTATAATTATTTGTACACTAACAAATTTAAAAGCTGTAGAGCAATTACTTATTCAAATACCAATACCAAATAATTAGTAATGTAATTAATTACATTTTTTCAATAGTAATTTAATTATATGGTAATGAAATTACTCCTTAAAATAAGTAATTTGTAATATGTAATTAATTACTTTATCAAAGTTATTTGCCCAGCTCTGGTACTGTAGTATTTTCTTTAGTATATTTCTTTAATCGGTTCTCATTTGACCCCAGGAAGGTATAATTAGGCTTTATCTCCATAATACCTACCTTATGTAATATCTTTATTTAGGTATTATGTAAATTTTGCTATAAAGTTTTTCATTCATATCAACTTTGCATGATTTGGGTTTAGGTGAATCCAGAATTTGATCTAGTCAACCAATTTGTGGTAGAAGTGATACAAAAGGCAATGCTGTATGATGGAATGCCATTTGCTCAGCCACTTTCTTCAAAGGAAACAGATGTTAATGATGTCAGGGATATTGAGAATAAACTAGATACATTCAGTATCTTGAAAGGTAAGTCTTGCAAGTGAATTGCAACATTTGGTGCGACGTTAACTTTGAAATAGTTTTTAAAATCTTCGAAATATTGAACAGTATAAACACTTCAGACGTATTGTCCACCAAGGTACCATATTTTTAGATACAGTATTTCTTTTAGTTCTCATAGATAGTTTTTTTTCGCTGTTTGCAAACTCCTATAAAGAATATGTTTCAATAATGGCCACGGCTTTACATTTCTTTATGACATTTGCCATACCCACTACCACCTCCACTCCATTATGAAAAGGGTAACAATACGAACTTGAGATATTGACTTGAATACTACATAACGAGATCAGGAACTAGATTACATTTTGAACTTATTTCGTTGAGGGGTTGTGGTTTAAAAAGGGGTAAATATGGGAAAATAAGCAAGCTAGAAAGAGTCAAAAAATTTGGCATTTGGTGTATATAAGTAGATGCTAAGGTCTCAATTTTTGTTATGACATCTGCCACTCGCCACTGTCTAACTTGTCAATACGGACGTGGAAATAGTGATTCTTTAGACAGCGGCCTCATGATGTATGATGTATGTTTATAGTTCGCAAAAATTATTGTTAAAATTAGAATATGTCATGCTTTGAGATAATAGTTGAACTCAGACGTCATGGAATTCCCCAAAACTCTTATCATTATTTGATTTTTGGTATGAAAACCAATATTTTAGGGTTCTTTCTAATTGACTTAACTTAACTTATGTGTAAGGCGTACTTATGCATTTCGCTATCGATAATGGGATGGTACGTTGTTTACCCAACATCCGTAAAAATAGTGAAGCGTCTGCAATATGTACAAAGTCTAAAATTGATATAAAACAAAGCCTTAAAATTTTTAGGTCTCAGGAATACGACATAGTGGTTTTGAAAAAACATCTGTATGTATGAGTATGTATGTAGATATATGTATGTAGACACGATGGTATCGATACTAAAGAATCGATTTTGATGAAATTCGAGACAAGGATAATATAGGTATCGTATACAGGTTTTAATGCAGATCATATTATATTTAGAGTTCTTGTGACGAATACGACTTTTTTTATTTTTCAATATAATGTTTATTTCTAATTATGTTACAGTGTATTTTCGCATATGTGCATTTAAATCTAAATATCGCAATTGTTCCAATGTTATCGTTTTAGTTGACTCCACATTAACTTCACAAGCGTGGTTAGCCATATTATAACTGGTTGTCTACCGTTGCGCTCCATGCAGGCCACGTGTAGCGATGAAATTCATAAGACCATCACGACAGCGCTGGCAACGTGATGCTAGTTAGCATCACGGGGGACTTTCGTTAATTTCTTAGGGAAGTGAGTTCTTAACGTCCGGTTATAGCCTTCTCAGGACCGTTATCATGGATTAAACCTGTTGTTTTGTTAATGAAAATACGAAATACGGTATTATGTGTGGGAAATAAACGTCGTTAGGGAGATTTATCGGAGTTGTGGTTTACGCTGTATAGAGGCCACTTTGAACATACCTATGAAGAGGTTCGGTTATCCTTGGATTTTTGACAGGGGTTTCCGGATTGGCCAATTTAGGTGATTTTTTTCCGTTTGCTTGCTGAAGAAGGTTGTATCGATAAGCACGTGTATAGCAAATTTTGAGTTTGCTCCATTTAATTGGGATATGGTATTCTACCTGACGAATTAAATAGTGCTTTTATTTGGTGTTGGAGTATCGTTCTCTTGGGATGGTACTATTGCAGAAGTATTCCGGGTTTGAACAACCCTTTTCTTCGAGTACATGGATTTCTGTGAGCCCACTCAGCATCGAAAGTAGGCCTCTGATATCTCTTTTACGAGGAAAATAGATTTGCAACGTTAGTTATGATTTATTGCAGGGCTCGTGGTATTACTCGTAGTATTACTCGTATTATTACTCGTATTATCACTCGTATTTTATTCCGATTTTCACTTGGAGTGTCACTCGTAGTTTTACTGTTGCTTTTACTGGTATTGTTACCTCTACGTTTGATCCTACGTATTACCTGCTTCGTTATGTGTAAAATTGAGGCTGGATAGTACGTGAACTTTGGTTTTGCTGTAACTTGGTTATAAATTGTTCGTTGTATTCTGTGAGCCCACTCAGCATCGAAGGTAGGCCTCTGAAATCTCTTTAACGAAGAAAATAGATTTGTGTGATGTTGGTTATTGTCTATTTCAGGGCTCGTAGTATTACTCGTAGCATTACTCGTATTATTACTCGTACTATCACTCGTATTTTCACTATATTTTCACTCCAATTTTCCCTTGGAGTGTCACTCGTAGTTTTACTGTTGCTTTTACTGGTATTGTTACCTCTACGTTTGATCCTACGTCTTACCTGTCTAGTTATGTGTACAATTGAGGCTGGGTAGTACGAGAACTTTGGTTTTGCTGTTACTTGGTTGTCAAACTGTTGGTTGGATTTGGAATCCTGGGTTGTACTTGTGAGACCCTTCTGTCTGATTCCGTTGGAAGCTACGCTCCCCTGGTAGGCCTACTGTAGACATTGTAACACCTGCTGGAGGTAAGCGTCTTTAAGTAGCATAACGAGGGATCTGATACAAAATCCCACCTTCCACGTGAAGTATACAGAGCCCGTCAGGTTTTTGCGATACTAAATTGTAAGATGGCTGTCATTCGACCTACGTAACTACAGTTTCAATACCTATTTCGTTTAATATTTTACACATCAAGTTGTTGGTTTCATTTAAATATTTTGCATATAACCAATTAAATTTTCAGTGGATTTGAACACAACGTTTGCACTTCTTTGTCAATTTAGCCTATCGTCACTTACCTACGTAAATTATCGTGCTCATTTTACAGTTACTGTTCAGTAGTTTTAACGTGATTTTCTAATTTGGTATACTCTGGGTTGGTATACTCTGGGTCATAGGTAATATTGTACAGTAGTAGCTTAGGTTTTATTACTTTTAAGTTGTCGTACATCTTGTGTTAGGTTAAGTGTGGGCCGCACATTTAGGTATATTTTTTGTGTGAAATATTATTTTTGTGGGATATTGAGACAGCAGTATCTAAATTAGAGTATTAAATCTGTTTCTAGTAAGACGCTTATTTGTTTTCACTAGCGTACAACCACCACACCCCAGTTCTTCGAAGCCCAAGGACCTGTCTAGTCGGCCGTGTGAACGCCTTTCGCCACCGAAATAATGCAGGAAGTGGACTGCACGTAAAATACGAAAATTTTGTTCAGGGCACAGGGTGCCCACCCTACCCTGCAGTATCTAATAAATCAGCCTCCGCCTTTAAAGTTAAAATTTGTACCATTCCCCCGTTACACCTGGAGGCTCTGCAACAATTACACGATTCGAAAGATGTTATTTCAATTTGAGCGATATATCATACATCACACTATTCCGTTCATCTTCTGTCGAAAAAAGTATTGTACCAGTCCTACAATGTCTTTAAGTATAAGTTCCAGAACATGTGGAATGAAGGTTTGCATCTCATATCTGAGCGTTAATGAGTCCAGTTATTAACTCAGTTAACGAATTTACGTAAATATTTAGTGGAAATGTTCCAGCCGCATCCAGTAGTTGTCTAATTTTAAACCTGAATCTTTTTAGGGGCCAGTATTATACATACATTAAGTGTTGTCCTTGGTGGTGACGAAAGCTTCAAATCAGCACTTCAACATCACTGGAATCGGAGGTAATAATTTTTAAATTATTTTCAGCACTATTCAATTTTGTTTTAAACTTTCACCTCATTTTATGGCCAATAATTTTAAAAAACATATTGATATCCGCTTTCATAAAAATTGTCCTCTGTTTTATTTTTCTATCACCAATTCTCCCGTATTTGTCACAATTATGGAGTTAGGGAAAATGTGCTTCTTTTGGTCGTTATCATAATTGGACGTAGTTACGCAAAAAAGAATCAAGCGACAAATTTATGATTTCTGGTTTATTGTAGGAAATTCGAATAGTCTATTCTTTATTATGCAAAAAGAATCGAGCAACATTGTTTCGTTTTGCAAATCGAAATTTCGTCGTTATATACCGGAATAAGAGGGCTTGATTCTTTCCTTCTTTAAAAAATCACTCTCCCCAGGATTATTTCAAAGTAATGGAAACTTGCCACAAAAAGAATCCTTTATCGGTGAATCCAAAGAAGAGCATTTTTTGTAACAGCTGGTAATTTAAAAAAATTACAAACCGAAAAAAGGAGTAAGTGGAGAAAATTATACTAACTCCAAACCTGAGAAATTGCACTACTAAAGGAGAAGCCCTTCTCTCTTTACATAATGAAGAACTAGTTGAGCTTGACATTACAAAAAAAAACACGAGACGTTCTATCAATAAGCTTAAATTACTTATTTTTGTTTTTACTCAAACTTACATTCATGTACCACAAACATATACAAGACATATAATAAAATGCAGAAAGGAGCCAAGCACCAAATTTGAAAATAAAAACAAAAACGTGTGAAAAATTCTTAATTTTTTTCAGTCGGTAACACTGACCAGTTCTGTGCGGTCATATTAGAAAAAGATTCCTTTCTTAAAGAGAAGAGCATTTGATTAGACCTTATAAACGTTAATCCTCTGTTTCTCAAAACTTACGTTTTGTCACTTGGTTTCTATTTGCGTAAATACGTCCAATTTTGTCCCTACATGCGCATTTCATTTCCATTAACTTGAGGTACATTTACATAAAATATTTCATGTAGATCGGGCATCAGTATAGGAAGGAGCATTGGCAAGGTCGAGCACCCATTTAACAATGGCGACGTATATCGTGTTACTGACAGAAAAAAAAGTCCAACTGGAACCACAAATTTTCACAAAACGTCTTCTAAGTCATGTTGAATGGGAGGAAGATAGTCTTAGGTGCAATAAGTGAAGAAGCTCTGAGTCAAGACATTATTATCTAACGCAATAGTTGTTATATCTACCGAATTGACATTTGCCGGTGGTATACTCACTAGGATGGTCCTTAACTACATTGAAAAACATTTTCCTCAGAATATTTTTCGCGGCTCACCCCGAATTGGTTTCATTTGATGGAAAAAATATTTCATGTAAAGTTTCAGCCAGTTCGGATAAAGGGAAAGGGTGCCTTAAATATTAAAATAAACGTAACTTCTTTTTGTCCGCATGTTATCTCCGGAACGGTTTAAGATAATAACTTAAAATTTTGTACACGTATATATTATAACGAGATTTGGAACCGGTTTGTTTTTTGAACATATCCAGTGAAGGGTTGGGGGATAAATAGTAAAGTAAAGTATACGCAAAGCAAGCTGGTAAGAGCACACAAACTTGAAATTTGGTGTATGTACTAGAAGCCAAGGCCTCAAAATTTTTTATAATATTTTACATCCACCACCCCACCCCCGCTACAGTATTAAAGGGGTTGATAAAATAAAATTGAGATATTCATTTGAAAGGTACATGTATGCATTATAATGACACCAGGAACTAGATTATATCTTGGGACTATTCCGATGGAGGGTTGGGGGTGTAAATATTTAACATTGAAAATGTTCAGCAAATCGAAGATGTAACGGTAATACGGGAGTTCAGTAGCGATTTGTGTTTCTTTTTTTTTTTTGGACACGAAAGCGTTCGGTGCTATTACATCGCATACTTTTTGAAAGATGCAAATTTGATAAATTTTGATACCTAGAATCTCTTTTTCTTGAATTTTTGCATCTCAACGCTGACCGACGGCCAGGATCGTTTTTGCAGAACTTGTGTATTTAATGAATTTTGGTGTCTAGATTCATATTGCATTTTTACCTCTTGACGCTGAACGACGCAGCGCGAAAGATATCACGATCGATAGTTTGATATTGATAAATCCTGGACCACGCTTCAACGTATATCCTAACAATACAAATACAAATGTCACATTGTGCGTTTTCTTCAACTGATAATTCCAATTCGTTCCGAAACAGAAAAATTCTTAATCAGTAAATAGCTTTAGCATGAGGGGCAGCTCCTGGAACGTTAAACTATAGTTTAACGTTCCAGTAGCTCCAGGAGCTGTATAATATTCGCCAACTTAAGCTTCTTCAATGAACACCGCTGTTAGTTCGAGAAGTTATCTATAGTTATCTCGTGGTTGTTTTTCCTCTAGCGTAATTTTAACAAAATTGATGATTCACCATACACTACCCTGGTTTAAGTGTTTCCTGACTTTTTCGCATTCAATTCCGAATGTGGAATTCTTGATATTTATTTAAGACCAAGAGTTCTGAAATCGTTTGAAAATCTGTATATCTGTGCTTGTCGATTTATTTATTTTTACTTCGAAAACGCTTTCTTAAATAATGTATGAAACAGCCAGGTATCGATGTTGAATGTATACTGGTGGTATACTCGTGACGTTAGTTTTTCTCGGAAACCATTGGAAGTACGGAAAAAGCTCTCCTTTTCTCCTCTACTAGATCTACAATTTTTGTTTGTGATATTTTTTTCTAAAATCAAAATTATAGGACATAATCAAATAAAGTCGATTTTTGAAATACATGAATGGTTCTTTTAATATTTAAGTGCATGAGGCTTCCTTTCCCTTCTCATTGTGCTGAAACTTTGCATGATTAATCTTCCATCAAATAGAACTCATCTGGGGGTGCCGCGAAAAGAATTCCGACCTTCAAAATTAAGGATCATCTTAATACTCACTTATATGGTGGAATAAATATGCCATCGGCAAATGACGAAAACTTTGCTGGTCTGAGACCTTTCTACGGTAAACAGGATTATAAATCTTGGAGATCTTGCTGACACCTATGGCTAGGAGATCAGACGAAGAATATGAATTAGCAACTTACCAATTGAGCTAAATTTGACATGATAGAAATATCACAAATAGCTTGTCCTATATTTCTTTACTTTTCTAAAGCAAACATTATTATGGAGATAAAAGAGAACTAAAACAAATGTTCATGTTGTGATGGCCACGTTATCGCCAACAAGATTGCAACCCTTCACTAAAGAGAAACCTAATTATATTCTTAATATTTTAAAACAAATTGTACGCCACAGTTACTATGATATATCAAAAAATACTTTATTCAGGAGGAGACTACGCATTTAGAAACGTCGGAGCACACCCAATATCCTGCATACTGAAATTAATTACGACTGAAATATATAATCCAAGAAATACAGAAATATTACATAAGTAAGCAAATAATTACAAATAAATACATAACGGAAAATATTGCTATCACCACATAACAATATTAGAAGACCAATGAATATTAACTGGAAGTTAGATGGCAGATGTGCATATTAGGGTGGAACGAAAAATGAGACTTTTAATTATGTTTCAAGAATTATTTGCATTTCAGCTTCCTCAATGGGTTCAAAATTTTAGAAAAACTTTCTTTATACAATTTAATTATTCTTAGTTATTTTTCTATCCTTTGGATAAAACAGAATGTGTTTAATATTTCAGTTATCCATTTTTAAAGTAATGTGATTTCGTTTTATATAATGGCAATGTTTTTCTTGATTTTATAAGGGCTTCAATGAATTCATCTCGGTTTTTTTTGGCCAGAGACAGCATTTGATGCCCCAGTTGCAAGACGCACGAATCGTTCAACAGCTTCGGTATTGCAAGAAGTGTGAAAATTTACGTCTACCACTTTGGTATTACACATTTCCTTATTAGCAGTCACTGGAGGCTCAGTATCATTTACGTCATTCCCAAATATTAATTCCGAGTAATGTTTGGCCTCAAAATTTATTTTAGGTACACTAAATTCTCGTATTGCTATTGTTGTAACAGTTCCGTAAGGACACGTTGGATACCATATTCCTTGTCTTCATTTATTTCATACTGCTAGTAAAGCTGAATGTCGGGTGACAGGTTTGCTTCTTTAATAGCGGTGGAACTTCTACATGATGGCATGTTTTTCAATGCCCTGGATGCTTTCCTTTCTTCTGTCATATTCAATTTCTTGGTTTTCATGGTCACAATATTTTCTCTAGATTTAAAATTCTTCTGAATTTGCTCATGACGTCCATGAATTTTTTTTTTAGTTTCTCCCATATGTAATCATGAAAAACAGTAGGAATTGATGTACTTTGCCAAATCTCTTCAATTCTTGATACGTTCTTGAGTATTTCAGAAACACCTAGACCTCTCCCAGCACATTCATATCTTAGTTCATTATGTCATTTTAAACAAATAAATAACGACAAATGACGTCCTTAAAAGTAGGTAACACACGATAAGTTAATATTTTAGATTGGCCAAATATCTTGTTACGAAACTGATTAAATAACTTAAGTTTTGTAACAATTAACGAACAATCGACATACAACCACAGTGCACGTAAAAACCCACGAAGAACACACAATTAAAAACAATAATTAGTAGTAAGAAGTATTCGAACAAATGAAAGCAGGCTGGAACTTGTTACCTCCACACCTCAGTCATAGACGCATGTCGCTATGATTGAATTCGAGCATGTTATTTGTCACGTAATTCCCATAAGCGACGCAATTTTCAAAGGCAATGAGGAACCGGAAAACATTAGAATAAAGCAAATTGACTTTATATACTTTAATAATTATTTTAAGTTCTATGTCTATCAGAAAATCTATTTTTAAAATAAGTCAATGAAGGTAATAAGAACCTGTAAAATCACCAAAATTTTTAAACTTTCGATCCTGTGAGGAACCTGAAAATGCAAAGATAGTTCGATCAGCTTTTGAGAATGAATTTTATTTATTCAAATGCACATTTTGACACCTATGGCAAAACAGTAAAAAAGGAATTTTTCATTCCACCCTAGTGCATATGTCGTCATAGTATTTCCCACTTGAAACATAAACTGCCAATAAAGGCGGTTTGTATTTTAACTCGAACTAATCCGATGGCACCATAGGACCAAAATTATAAACTTTATTATTTAGAGGCAGCGTCACGCAGGCAGACAGCGGATTGATGGCTTCGAAATGTGCATTGCAGACGTTTGCTATAAATTTCTTTAACAGCCCATCGCGAATAGCTCGATTCCCCAAGAAATACATCCGCCAAAGGACTTTTCAGCATCATATTCTCTAGAGTCTTCTCGTTTTTCGGCCACATCAACTGGACAGAAGTCAAATAGAATGGTTGACAGCCCAAGGAAAGTAAGGGTCAAACCGCGATGGAAATCTGGGTGCATTAAGAAGGAAGTTCGAAGAAAACGTAGTAAATTCTCGAGAATATGTCAGAGAATTGCGGAAGAAATCTGGAGGAAATTCGAAAAAATCTGAAGGGAATCTGAGGAAATCTTCATCGAAAAGCAAATCTAGTGTGATAAACTTCTGGGGAGGTTGACTGTTTGAAGGAACATGAGGATGACGAGAGCCAATGCGAACTACTTTCAAAACGTTGAACTGATATTAGCTGGGAAGGAACAGTGAGACAGTGCGCTCTGAGAGCGTCGTCAATAGACGGCATGAGGAAGTCGGTCGTGCTGCTCAGCAAAGAGAGGCCAACCAGAACTATGCTCGAACGACAAAATATCTGACAAGACTTTTGTGAATGAGAAAAAATGCGACAAATATTTTATGAGAATTGACCTAAAAGTACACTATCAATTGTACAAATGTTAGATACGTGCATTCAGTAACATTAAATAACCCAAATAATTTTTTCAAATTTTACGCCAGATAGTTTGATCAGTTCTATAAAGTACACCGTGTATACTATAAACTTTATTTCAGAAATAGCTTAGATACCGATGGCTATGATTTACTAATGGATCTGGCTTTAACCAAGGGGATGGTCATTGGTATAACTATTTCGACGCTTGGGGATATGCAGCTGGATATTCGATAATGCACCTTCATGCATATCCCTTCGGTGGTACTGAGAATACTATGAACATTACGACGGTAAGTACCAAGTGTATAATATGAGCAATTTTTAATCAACATAGAAGAAAATATAAAATACCACATATTTGACATTTCACCTAATATTATATTTCAGCCTCGCCTCGTAAATAAGGATGGTGTAGTAACTCCACTTATCGTCAAATCTCACACAGTTTAAAGATAAAATAAATATTTATGTTAGGTCCTAATATCGATATCTCTCGGTGTGTACCCTCCACATATGTATTCATTCTTTGTTTGTGTGTCAAGTCATTCACATAGTGTTACGGTGACTTTTAATTTACAAAAAATGCCTAAAACAAAGGGCAAACGTCGTAGTCGTAGTTATTCCAGAGATAGGAACTCGAAAAAATTAAGAAAACTAGTGGAAGATATTGATAATAGACTGAGAAATATGGAAAATCGCAATCATAAACGTTCTCGACGACTCCGTTCATCCTCGTCTTCATCGTCTGAGTCGCCGTTAAGTGTTGGGTCTAATAGGTGTTCCCCAGTCCCGAGTTCTACGAACGGATCTAGGGAGAGTGACTGTGATTTACCGACACAAAATATTTGTAAAAGCCAGGACGGTTTTGTACCTGCTGGTAAGTCTTATTAAATTAATTTTTATGACAGTAAACATTTAGTTAAGGACATTAGCTTGGTAAAACACTTAAATTGTATGCATAGGGGCATTGAGCACCCCCCTTTTTTCTTATGCATACTTGGGGTAATGAGTCCCCGGACATTTATAATGCAGATATACAGTGTGATATTTTTAGTCTGGTATCGATGAGATACCAGACTCTTATCTAAAACGTTGCAGATGAAGTATCGCTAAATAGTCAGGTATCGACGAGTATACAAGAGCTTTTATCTAAAACGATGCAGATGAAGTATCGTTAAATAGTCAGGTATCGATGAGTATACTTGAACCCCAACTATAATAATGCAAATGACGCATTGTTAAATGATATTGCGTGAGTTTGATGAAAATCCACGCGGAAAATATAGTCCGGTATCGATGAGTATACCGGACTTCATAAAAAATTAATATAAAAAATGTTTATTGAAACATTTTTCCCTCTTTTATTTTTCATTTATTTATTTATTAATTTACTTATTTTATCTCACATTACTTTGAGTAATCATATTTTTTCTTTCGTCTTCTCAGACGGAATGGAGATTCACCAAGGTGAACCTCCATCAGATCAATCAACAAGTAAAGACCAATCTAATGTTCTCAGCGATGACACTATTGCAATTCTGGGTCAGCAGAGGGAAACTCTAAACATTGGGGCCCCGATCTTCATAATGACTTATCGATTCGATGGAAAAATATTTTAGCTTCGGGTCTGTCGGATGAAGACAGAAGGAAAATTATTAGTAAACACCCTCCTCATGAGAACTTAAGGTTATGGCAGCCCCACAGCTTAACCCAATGACAGAAAAAGCTGTATCAGCTACGCATTTGCTAAGAGACCAACGGCTGGTAAATTTACAAGAGCAGGTCTAGCTGCGATTGGACACATTTTCAGCTTAGTTTTGACAGCGGAAGGGGGAGGGAATAGGCAATATATAGCATTGCTCAATGATGCAAGCATATTGTTAGCTGATGTTTTTCATTCACAAACCGTTACTCGTCGGGGTTTACTTGCGGTGAATCTAAATAAAGATTATTTCTACTCGATTAGAATTTGGAAGAGCGCCTTAAAGTTTCTAAAAACATAGAATGTTCTGGCAAAACAATCAAACTAATTCAAACCAAGGCAATACAAAAAACCTCGGCTTTAAACTCCAAAGCTTTCCCTCAATGTCAGCACGGGAAACGTCGGGAGGGAAGCCAATTTTACCAAGCAGCGCCCATACACGGGCAGTACAAACACAACAACATAAACAACAACGGAAAAAGACATATCGTCGTCAACAGCCGAGTCAGCAGTGAAGGTGGGTAATGTTGGTACGCTAAGTGCATTTTATGATATATGGTCTAATTTTGGTCAGGACAAGTTGTTATAAGCTGGGTTCGGGGGATTAAAATATCTTTTATTAGCTATCCAAAGAAATGCACATTCAAGGAAAACTTCTTGGTCACACAAGGAAAAGACAGCCATACAAGCTTGTGTTAATAAACTTCTATCAGATCGTGTTATTGGCATAGTGTAATTGCGTGATAAACAATTTATTTCTAATATATAATTTGTAATCATTTTAAAATAGAAGTTTATCGTACTGTAGCAAAATTGATGAGAGAAAACTGCTTCATGTGTACGGTTGATTTAATGGATGCGTATTTCATACTATCAATTCACAAAAAACATAGGAAATACTTAAGATTTGAATTCAATGGGAAAATATGTGAATATAACTGATTGCTATTTGGCCTAAATATTGCTCCGTTAATTTTCACTAAGTTAATGAAACCCGTCATAAGTTTTCTTAGAAAGAAGGGTTTCTTGTCAGTTACAAACTTAGATGATATTTTTTTATTTGGGGCCACGTTCACGGAAGGTTTAGCTAATGTTACAGACATTATTAATCCCCTGACCACTCTGGGGTTTCTGACAAATTACGAGAAGAGTAAATTAGTTCCTACTCAAACCAAGCAATTGATTATCTCGGTTTTATTTATAATTCTGTAGACATGTCTGTCAGTGCCCTAGCAGAGAAAAATTTTAAAACAGTACAGTTAGTTCAAATGTTTTCATTAATAAAAAGCTGCTCTATTAGAGATTTCGCCATGTTTTTGGGTAAATTAACTTCTCTTTGGTCTGGTATAAAATATATTGGCATTGCACTAAAGCATTCGCACGAGAAAAATTTCTGGCACTACGTAGCTCAAACGATAATTATGATGCAAAAATGAATCTATCTTCTCTGCTGTCTAACGATTTCCAGTGGTGGATTCGTAATTTGAGTCATGTAAAAATTATAACCGGATTGACAAATTTGAGCTAGAAATTTTCACGGACTCATCGGAGGCGGGATGGGGTATTAACTGCTTGGGAAAGAAGTCTCATGGGTTTTGGTCAGAAGTCGAAAAACAACACCACATAAATGATTTAGAACTTTTAGCTGTTTTCTTTGGATTGAAATGTTTTGCAGCAAATTTATCACATTGCAGTATTCTATGTCGGGTGGACAACGCAACAGCTGCTAAAGCTGTTGCGTTGTCCACGCTGCCCATCTTACTAATATAGGCTAACTATATTAGTAAGATGGGCAGCGTGCAATACCCCAAACTTAACAGTCTCTCACGAACCATATGGCAATGGTGTGAAGAAAGACACCTATTTCTTCACGCCTCTTACATTAAATCATCAAATAATAAGGAAGCTGATGCTGAATCTCGTAATTTGGAAATGGAAACAGAACGGTCCTTAGATACATTAGCAATTACTAAAACTATTTCTCAGTTTGGCCAACCTGATATTGACTTCTTTGCTTGTAGAAATAATACGAAATATAAAAAGTTTGTTTCAAGGTTGAGAGATCCCGACAGTTTTACAATCAATGCTTTCACATTAAACTGGGAAAAAATTTTACTTTTATGCATCTCCGCCTTTTTTCCCTAATTTTAAGAGTGCTAAATGAAATAATTTCTGACAGTGCTAGAGGCATCCTCGTTGTTCCTCTCTGGTTTTCTCAACCATAGTACCCGGTTTTTTCGTCCCTGCTAGAAGGTAAACCTATTATTTTTAAACCCAACAAGAACTTGTTGCCCTTCAACGGGGTGGAGGAAAATTACCCTGGTGGCCGGAATTGTAACATCCAAGCACTGAAACTAGGAGATGTACCCAACGAATCTCGAAATATATGCTTTGCATCAATTACAGATGCTACTATTAATCAATATAACGTTGGTTTGCGGCTCTGGTGGAAGCATTGCAACCGTCAAAACGTACAAGCGTTTACTCCATCTGTGCCATCAGTGCTAAAATTCCTTACTCTTCAATTTAACAAAGGCTCTTCTTTTAGCACCTTAAACTCATACAGGGCTGCACTTTCGCAAATATTAGGCCCAAATATAAGTGAATATTTTAGAATTAAAAGATTATTCAAAGGGTTGTGTTGTTTGAGACGTCCCTTACCCAAGTACAATAAAACTTGGGATCCTGCTGTCTAAATTATATAAAGAACACATCGGCTCAGACCCATTCACTAGAAGAGTTAACATATAAAACTGCTATGCTTTTAGCTTTAGCCACGGGTCAGCGAGTTCACACTTTAGCAAGTATTGAACTAAACAATATAGAAAGGTTTTTGTATAGGCTGGAGTTTCAAATTACTAAAAGAATTAAAACCTCAAATAGCAATAAGATCCAACCCACTGTTATCTTGCCTTTTTTCACAGATGATGTCAATATATGCCCAGCCACTCTTATATTTAGATAAAACTAAGGCTATCCGGGGTTCTACTAATGAGGAAGGTGACATGCGGAGTTCCACAGGGATCGGTATTGGGACCCACCCTGTGGAACATTATGTTTAACGACATCCTGCAATTACCAATTGCGAATGGCGTGGCAGTCACAGCGTATGCTGACGATCTGGCAATAACGGTCACGGGTCGATCGGTGGCCAGGGTAGAGGACGCGGTGAACCAGACCATTAGAAAAATGGAACGCTGGTTAGGAGGCATGCATCTAGAACTAGCCCCGGAGAAGACCGAATGCTTGGTCATCACCAGGAAGAGGAAGGTGGAACCGGTAACGGTGAGAGTAGGGCAATTAGTAGTACAACCCAGTACGGGGTTAAAATACCTTAGAGTCTGGCTGGATCCCCGACTGACCTACAGGTTACACGCCCAGAAGACGGCCGAAAAAGCTGGGAAAGCTGTCTCGGCATTAGGAAGATTGATGAACAATGTGCGAGGACCGAGATCTAGCAAAAGAAGGATGTTATGCAGTGTAGTAAACTCCATCATGCTCTACGCAGCACCGGTGTGGGAGAAAACCATGGAGGTGCAGAGAACAAGGAGGTATCTTGAAAGAGTACAGCGCTGCGCTGCGCTAAGGGTATGCAGTGCATATAGGACGACGTCGTATGAAGCAGCCCTAGTAGTGGCGGGAATACCGCCGATCGATCTGCTGGCGAAGGAAAGGAAGGAGATTTATGATGGTACGGAGAGAAGGGAAGCCAGAGAAATGCTGTTCGAAAGATGGCAGGAAAGGTGGGATGGCTCTGCAAAAGGAAGGTGGACGAGGCGTTTGATCCCAAACGTAAGAACATGGGTAGGGAGGAGGCACGGGGAGGTGGGTTTCCACCTCACACAGGCCCTGACGGGGCATGGCGCCTTTGGAGAATATTTATATGACATAGGGAAGACCGAAACCCGTGAGTGTGTATACTGCGGAGAGAATGACGACGCAGAGCACACACTGTTCTTCTGTAGGCGATGGGCGGACGAAAGAGTTAACTTAGGGCTGTTGACGGCAGACAATATAATCGGACATATGCTGGAGTCTGAGCAGAATTGGACAGAAGTGGCAGCGGAGATAGGGAGGATAATGAGAGTAAAGGAGGAGGAAGAGAGGGAACTCTACCCGAATCCGTAAACGGAAGTACACACCAGAGAGATTGCCCCCTGTGGCCTGATGGGAAGCGAAAGCAGTTCCAGGCCACGAGGAAACACAGAAACTGGAGGGGTTTTAGCCGGTAGAAGTCCGGCACTACCCGGTGCGCTAGACCCCTGCGCCGGGTGTCCATGAGGATTTCCCCTCCCCCCCCCCCAAAAAAAAAAAGGGGGTTCTACTAATAATTTTTTTATAATATTTAAAAAGTCACATCGAGCGGCTTCTACTCAAACTATTAACAGATGGCTAAAAACCATGGTAAAAAAGATTGAGTTGAACATTAACTTGTTTAGTGCGCATAGCACTCGGCACGCATCTACATCTGCTGCCGCAAGGAAGGGAATCAGTTTGGATAGTATCCGCTTAGCAGCAGGATGGATAGAAAAGTCTAAAATGTTTGCATTGTAACAAGCCTTTGGTTCCTAATGTAACTAATTTTGCAAATGCAGTACTCTGTTGTACTTAGTATATATTTTATGTACATGGTTTGTAATAAAAACTTCTTTGGTTTCTAAAACTGTTGCAACTTGCTTTAAATAACTACACCATCCTTATTTACGAGGCGAGGCTGAAATATAATTGTAAGATTAAACGAACTTACCTGAGTGAAGTTTAATCGTAATTATATGAAGCCTTGCCGAAGTAAATAAGGTCCCACCCTATACCCTCCCTATAAATCATTGCAACAATACTTTAAACAGGAATGAATACATATGTGGAGGGTACACACCGAGAGGTATCGATATTAGGACCTAACATAAATATTTATTTTATCTTTAAACTGTGTGAGATTTGACGACAAGTGGAGTTACTACACCATCCTTATTTACTTCGGCGAGGCTTCATATAATTACGATTAAACTTCACTCAGGTAAGTTCGTTTAATCTTATAATTTTACTTGTCGTAACTTTCATTTTTTCTGAATTTTTTGGTGGTTTATAAAATAGAGAAAACCGCGTCCAAGCAATGCCAGATTTAGGTGTAATGACACAAGTGCTCTAGGCCCCAGAGACCTAAGTGGCTCAGTGAAGCACCGAGGTGCTGTGTATATTTGTAAGTTAATTAGATGACTATCTTCAGCATCGTCTAAGAAAGACGTCAATAATCGTTCATAACTGTTGAAGTTGACATGTATAGTCATTTAGACAGAAAACATCATAAAGTCTTTGAAAAAATGCACGAGTGGAGATTATTGCCCGAAATGGAAAGGGGGCATGGGTAGAGTCTAAAACCAAAAACTCGAGATTGTACCTGCTGGTTTCCGATCGCCATCTTGGAAAACGCGAATGAAGTTGTATCTCCGTTCTTATTAATTTGTTTGGAAAATTTATAAGAAGTAAAGTTGTAGTAAATCAGTTTATCCTTCATTCTTAATTTAACTGTTTTTTTTTTGTAAGATTGATACTGTAAAGGTTACAGCTGTTTGAAAAAGAAATTTTTTGTATCGTCAATTTCTCAACCATTAAGTGAAATTTCCAGGTGTAAAACTATAAACAAAACTTATATAAGACGTAATTACCTTTAATTTAAATGCACCATGAAGTGTATGTGACTAATAGTTCTTAAACTGTGGACACGCGAATTCGGTCTCGCAGATTTCAACGCTTGCGCATGCCAATGTAGAATTATATTACTAAATTAACACGACTTTGTATCTTCGGTTTGAAATAACGAGATAGCGATACGTTTCGTGATACCTTGATTTTACAATATCTTATATAATTGTACTAAGTTTCTTCAGTGCACATTTAATTAAATAAGAATGAACAATTGCTTAGTTTTCAATAATTTTATTAACTAAAGTTAAGAAAAGGATACTGTGGGATAATTTTGTGTATAATGTTTATTATCCTCTGTTGAATGAGTAATATTCAGTGATATAAGTGACATTTGTAGTACCTATGTTGGAGTACCGCCGGTAATTGCTCTTTGTAGAGGTATGTGTCGAATGTTGGTTAAGTGTTCTCATATAACATGGCTACCGTACAAGATATGCCGATATTCTATGATAAGGTTTGAACATAAACGTAGATTCTTTTATCAAACCTATGTTCTGATATTTCTGAATGGCAAATTCAAGTATTATTTGGTTTTCACTGCATATTTCTAAACAACTATATCACAGGTGTTAAACATAGACCGGTGGTCTCTTCTCATGTCATTCTCATTGCAAGCATGAGCCAACATTCTTCGAGAACTCTGTAACTCCCTTAACTGGGATTCTGGTTGGGCTAAAAAGAAATCGAAATACGACGGTATATATATAAAATACATAATTTTTTTGGTTACTTTTTGCATTCTTATTACTAATGGGACATTTCCCAGAGTTTGTGTCAAATTTTACATAAACCGAATTCGATAATCAACTTTTAAGAACACACGACTAAGTACTGTCGTCATAACAATATTGTTTTTGTTGTTTATATCGCTGAACTTATTTATTCAACAGAGGTAAATGTGGCGATTTTTCCCAAATAATTCTTTTCAACCTGATATTATTGACGGTAGTCTCAACCAATATTTGTTATTGATTTTATTGCACTTGTTACCACGAATATATTTATACATGGCGTGTGACAATTATCTGATAATAAATGCGTTAAAACGTTTTCCGACTCTTTAAAAGTTATCTTACCTTTCAGAAATCACACATATAAAGGTTAGAATGTGAGCAGCGGTTATGCATGTGAGATCTTAATTCTGCTTAGGACTGACTTTGCGGCGATATAACTTTAGAACTATTAGTCACAAACATTTCGTTGAGCATATAAATTGAAGGTAATTACGTCTTCTATAACTTTTATTTATAGTTTTACACCCAGAAGTTTCATTTAATGGTTGAAAAATTGACAATAAAAAAACAATTTTTTTCAATCCTACAAAAAAGAAGTTAAATTGAAAATCGAAGATAAAATAATTTTCTATAACTTTAATTCTAATAAATTTTCCAAAGAAGCGAACAGGAACGGAGATACAACATCATTCGCGTTTTCCAAGATGGCGACCGGAAGCCAACAGGTACAGTCCCGAGTTTTTGGTTTTAAATTTTACACATATTCCCCCTTCCATTCTGGGCAAAAATCTCCAATCGTGCATTTTTTCAAAAACTTCTAAATGCATTAGACTATAGTTGGCTATCTACAATATCGTCTAAGAAAGTAGTTCAGTCGGGAGTTCAGTAGGAGGTGTAGAGCACGTGATCAGGGACCTAAGCGATTTCTTTAGAAAGTTGTTCAGGATGCTTAGGGAGTGAACATACTGAAAGTCCTGATGTCTAGGAGGTGAGCCGGAGGGGGAGGGGGGGGCATAAAGAGAGTCCCACATTTGTTTTTTTCGCTTATATCTGGAAAACGGTGCGTTTTAGGAAAAAAAATTTCTTATACCAAATGAAATATCATGAAATTCTCTGCAACTCTCATTTTATATACTTATTTCGAATACGCGACCGTTTTCGAGCTACACGCTCCGGAAAAGTGAACATTTTCGAAAAACAGATTTTTACCTGAAAAACAGAAAATTGTATTTTAAAGATGATAAAAAATGTCACATATAAGGTAAGTAATTTTATTCGATTTCAATAATACTCATTGTTCTCACCCCTCAATAACTTCTCAATGTTAAATTCTCAACTTTATCTGGATTCACGTTTTCATCCTCTTTGGCCGTGAGACTCCTGGCAAGGGTTCCTCGTCCATGGCATCCTTATCCTCAGTGGTGGGTAGTTCTTGCTGAAGGGGCACTAAGTCGTCTCTATCGTCGTCCTTGTCGTAAACAAGCATGCCGTTGAGACATTTCCCTTGGCAGTGGAGGCACGCCGCAGAACAGTTTAGCATTGCTTTCCGGCATCCACATTTGCCAATACCACAATCTTTGGTGCAGCGGCATAATACCGTTTTCAGTAGGACCTCCGGTGCTGGTGGATCTTCTGTTATAATTGGTACCAGGGTGTCTCCTACATGTTTCCACCCCCACTCTTGCCACTGCTGTACTTGGTGGTAGGTGCGCCGGGAATGCTGTTTAGCTGCGCCCCCAGTTGGTGGGAGGGACCTAATGGCAGACTTTATATTTGTCACTGACCTCGTGTAGCGGTACTGGTTGAGGGAGGTCTGTCTTGCTGGTGCCCCATACCATTTGAGGAAGCAAATCTTCCCAACCTTTTCAACCTCGCCTTGAGTGGAGGAGGGGTTGTAAAAAATGCGCCGGGAATGCTGTTTAGCTGCGCCCTCAGTTGGTGGGAGGGACCTAATGGCAGACTTTATATTTGTCACTGACCTCGTGTAGCGGTACTGGTTGAGGGAAGTCTGTCTTGCTGGTGCCCCATACCATTTGAGGAAGCAAATCTTCCCAAAGTTTTCAACCTCGCCTTGAGTGGAGGAGGGGTTGTAAAAGATCACTGCCGCTTCTTTAATGATTTCTGACTTTAAGTGCAATTTTGAGAAGTCCACCTTGCTTTTCTTTAAATCTGAAGATGTGAGATAAAAATTTGTTTTTCGAAAATTTTCACGTTCCGGAGCGTGTAGCTCGAAAACGGTTGCGAATTCGAAAAAAGTAAATAAAATGAAATAGAATAGAATAGAAATTCAGGAGCTTTCATTTTGCAGAAATTTTTCCCCACGACGCGACGCACCGTTTTCGAGATATAAGCAAAAAAATCAAAAGTTTGGCCTCCCCCCTTCCTACGGCTCACCTTCTAGACGTCAGGACTTTCAGTATATTCACTCCCTAAGCATCCTGAACAACTTTCTAAAAGATTTGCTTAGGTCCTTGCTCACGCACTCTACACCACCCTTTGGGCCATTCGTTGACTGGACTAAAGACGTCAATAAACGTTCATAACTGTTGAAGTTGACATTTATTAATATTAAAATATTTTTCTGAAGTAGTTCTCAATTAAAACAATGATTCCGGAGGAAGACGATTCAACCAATTATTAATAATTTCAGTTGTTTAATTTGACACGTGCTAGATAGTTGATTTTCTTCTCAATACAATTTCTTGTGATATCTATATGCTGTGGCAGTTGCTTCTCTCTATCTCCAATCCACTTCAAATATAGTTTTTTGACTTTACTTAGTCAAGTTTTGCATTGAAGAAAAATTGAAAGAAGTAATGAAGAATTGGAAAACATTATGACTACCAAAAAAATGAGTCGCAACCTAGCTCAATTAAAAGACTGGCTTGGTTGATGTAATTATGACTAGAGCTACTTATCTTTACATGCTTCTTTTCAGAAACGTTTTGTTTATCCTGTGGAAAATATGACAGACTATGAAAATGTATATATGATACCAATAACTCAAACTAGCGAGGGTTACGACTTTAGTATTGTATTTTATGAAAATTTTATGGACCCAAATGATCGCTCAAACAACTTTTACTATGGGAGATATGCCTGGGTAATATTTAACATACAGGTTACTGGCTTCTACAGAGTTAATTACGATGAAGATTTGTGGAGAAGAATTATAGATAGAGGCTTGAAAAATGCAGACCAAAGACCTCAAATTCATGTTCTAAACAGGTATATTTACTAATAGTTGATATACTCTTTGAATGGTTATATCCAAATATAACATTAATGTTTATTTACACTAAAATAGTTTTACAAATTTAGTACAATTACATATTACAAGATAACTTACATACTGCAAGATAATTTCTTTGATTGATTTGTAGATGGCAGTAGACGGCACATGACTGCCATCTCTTGACATTCCCAGGTACTTTTTAACATCGCTCAGATGTTGGTAGTTTCTCCCGCACGTGTAGCATTGTCTGCTGCTACTCTCTGCTCCGTTCTTCCCGTGCAATAATGTAAAGAATTCGAGATTCTCGAGATTTATTAGCTAAAGGGTATACATACCTTTTGAATTTCATCAGCAGTGTGCTCGACGTCATTGCTACCAACTTTCATCTGTTTTTGATCTTTATTATTAATTAAATCTTGAATTAGATGGACAAATGCCTTCCTCGAGGACTCATATTATTTATCAGGCTTTCAGCCGTATGTGGCCAGTTTTTGTAAAAATCTTGATTTTACTGATTTTGGCAACAATATCACGCCCGTTTTTTTTTCCGTTTGACCTACGCTCTCCATGTTAAATTTTCCAACTTTGGAGCTTAATGCCTTTATTAGTACGCGGTAAAAGTGGCTGAAATTTGACTAACGTATTCGAGGCCACTCAATCCCCAAAGTTTACTAGTTTATGAGTTTACTAGACGGCTACTTTAAAATCATATAGATTTTAATAATATTCATATAAATACACAGAGAAAAAAATACCAGGAAAGTAGTCTTGTAAATGAAAATATGGTTATCTATACTTTAAATATATCTAATTAAATATCCAAAAGGAGTATAATAGTTAGTAGTAATAATGATAATTCAACTGACTCATTTACAGACGAGTAAATGGTTCCTTACTATTTATAAAATTCCTGCACGATCTAATTGTGTTTAAAGTATGCGCATTGCTGATCCTAATGAGTTTCTCCTAGATACTGAACTTCTAAGTGTAGGAAGAAGACAATCCTGCGTAAGACTCCGGCTAGTTATCAGTGCTGTAAATGTCGAATTCGTACCGACTAACCTCTCCCCTCCATCTCGCTGGAACCACTCGCATATTACATCGACGTGAATTGTCAACCAAAAATTCGACTCGTATTTATATATTGTCTACCATCTCCTTGGTTTCTATGCGGGGTTGGCGAACGTAATCAAGGTATTGTATGTCATTCCTGTTTCATCAGTGTAATGGTATTTAACCATTTGATCATGTGAACAGTGTGTGCTCTACGAGGTTTTCGAGCCACAGTACCTGCCCTACTACTCCGGCGATCACTTCCTAAAGCAGCCGTGCTCAGACAATAAAGTGTACCTCGTATGGTCTGGCGATATTAGGTAACGGTATGTCCACCGTTCGCATCTTGCTCTCTTCTACTTAATTTGCTACCTAGTCATTAGGATGGTCCACGCCATCACATTATCTACTCCTGCATTCTAATGAACATGTTGCGCTGTACGTTGCATAGTCTCGCTGGGAATTTATTGTTTCCGTTGCCGCTTGTCATTCAGGAACTGCGCAGAGCATCTTGGAAAGGATCACGCACAACATTAATTTTCTTCGGTGGTCTAGACCATCGGTTGTAATACTGGCTATAGCCGTAGTCGCATTTTTCATCCTCTGGACTAATTTCAACCAGACTGTTTTATACTTGACGGACTCACCATTATACCTCTGACATTAAAGTATATTGGAGCTATCTTCCTTCCTATTATTAGGAAGGTAATCGCCGTCCGTTCTGAAGCAAGTTCGTCGTCGACGAAATCTACTACAACCCCTTAAGGTTGTTCTAGTCTTAGCAACTCATGGTCCAAACTGTTCTACAATATAGGACCCAGTGTAGAATATTACCATTGATTTCTTCTTTTTCTCAAGAGCTCCTACGCCTCCAAGTTTCTTTTCCTTTCAGATAAGTAGGATGCTATAAGGTTTATAAGGCTCTCGATTCTAGTTCCCCTATTTCTTAATTCCTACAATGTCATGCACCGAAGGAATTTTATGATCGATTAGATCGCTGTTTAGCCAGTACTTCCGTTTCTGTGGGTCGTAGGCTACGCTAAGCCTTCGATTCCTGATTAGCGCTCGTACAGTTTGCCTTGCACAATCTAGGGTAAGATCAATCTAGCATACTTTCAATCTGCTGGGAGTTTGCTCGCCTTACCAGTGCATTATATAACATCAATGCATATTTACTAGATACTGAGCAATATTGCAAGGAATTCACATGCTTTCTGGTTACTAACTTTGTTCATTGCTCAATGATGAAATATAATCCTAGTGCTGAAGGACCATGAATACTTTCCTAAAAGGATATACCTTTGTTTCGACAACCTCATCTCTTCTGTCGTCATTCTACAACAATTATTAGATAGATGCTTAGCCGATATACTACTGAAGATACATGAGCCTTCAGAACTTGCAAAAAAATTGAATGAAGAAATACACTGCTGGAAAAAGTTTGAACCTTCAGTGTAATACCGTCTCTGGAGACGTAGTTTCCACAAATACTAAAACTCTTCAACACAGCACTTGAATACCATTATTTGACGTGCGTTTTTCTAACCACATTAGCACTATTAGGAGGTGATTTAACTTCTTAATCATATCCCGATGATGCTAACGAGGTTGGTATTCGAGTAACGTATTCAAGAGTTTTGTCTTTGTGGAAACTTCACCTTAAGAGGAGAAGAAATTTCCTACTCTGAAAATAGTTTGACACATTATTCTAATTTGTTGAAGAATACATATTATTATTACAAACGCTAATTGTACCAAGCGGAAATAAATTGAAATACCACAAAGGTGCTTATTGGCGGCGAATCGCCTCCACATTTTATAAAACTGCTGGGCATCCATTAATTTATAAACTTTTTGCAGGGCATGTACGATTTAATTCTAAATCTTTTTTATTATCAGGAAAAAAAACAAGTTTTATAATATAAGCAACATTTGAACTACATTGATTTTGAATTTTTAATTATATTCTCAAAACATTTGACAGGGCTCAATTGGTGGATGATATTTTTAATATTGCAAGGATAGGGGATGTTAGCTACGCTTTAGCTTTCGAGTTGGCTGATTTTCTTATAGATGAAACTGATTATTATCCCTGGTATTCTGCATTTAACGTTTTCTCATATTTATTAGGAAAACTGGAAGACGACGAAGTTGAGGAAAATTTTAAAGTAAGTAAAATGTATCTATTATTTACTATGAATATCGTATAATATAATTTGTCTTAAATTCGCAAAAAATAGAAAGGAAACGTTGTTCATGTTCTGATATCCCGTCTCCTTCAACGTTGAGTTTGAGGAGTACTCGCCATTTCAATCATATTATAATTGTGGTCTTCTTTTGAATAAGTGAATTCTGCTAAAGTGAACTCTACTATTTAGGTACACAGTCAATAGACATGGATATGTCCTGGCTCGTTGGTCATGTGTATCATCGATTTCTATGTAGTCGGTGCTTGTAGTCCTGTGTCCTGTGTTGTAATCATTTACGTGTTTGTATATTTCAGTGTCTTCTCTGTATCTTCTTGATAAAAAGTTCTTGGTGTTTGTTATGTCATCGAGGTCTATCAATTATGTGAATTCTCGACAACTGATTTAGTTGAACTGTCATATTGCCATAAAATGCTTGACCCATTTTTTATGTGAAATCGGGTTGGTCTACTTATCATAGCAGGGAGGGGGGTGCTAGGACTACACACAAACACTCAAGAAGAATATCCGCTTAATCTGTTAATAAATCTATTTAACTAATTTTACATATAAATAAAGACTTTGCCTATATGAATGCAACCCTCATATTTGAGCGGCCAGCGGTTGAGCTTAAACGTGCTACTGAACCGTTCTAACTTAATAGTTATCGTGAACTTCCTCCTTTTGGAGCTGGGATAATAAACATCGTCTTCTGTTTTCTTCCATCAACATCTGCGTTCGTCGTGTTCTTCCCAACTCATCAATATGCCAAATTCATTGCTAGGATAATGAGAAGAACGCCAATAGATATGTGAAATATTGCACATGGAACGGAAATATACACAACCAGTGCGGTGCCTGTACACTTATGATCTTATTACTTTTACCGCAAAACTCATTTTTATAAATACTTAATACAAACATAATAATAAATATTATGTGATAGTATTTTGCATGGCTAATTTACTTTTTGAACCTAGTCTTTAATGTCGTTTAATCTCCGAATGGAAATTTATTTCCGCATGAAATATGGTTTGGTATTTCTAATTTCTCTCGCTTTTTATATTTAGAAAAATATTGAGCAACCTTTTTTCGATATTTTGTAGATGACTCTGATATTCAATTTCTGTGAAACTCACTAATACTATTTGTATATTTTTTATATTAGTAGATCGATAATTGCTGCGAATTCATATTCTTCCTTTATCGTGATCGTATCATCTCGATGGCGTCGTCTCCGTCCCTGGTGTATAAGAAGGAAAACGACGTCAGGTGGAGTATAGGATTCTGAAGATGTCATCACCTCTTTAGAGCCCGATATTCCTCTTGAATATGTTATTCTCCATATATTTGCTTTGCTCTATGTACTAATGTATTTACAGCTACATATTTTTTTGCTGAATGGTGGGAGAGTAACCGTGTAGGTATCCATCGGTATATGTCCATTATCTGTAGACCCTGTGCCCCAGTACTCTAATTCTTCCTCTTGAATACGGGATAGACTAGTAATAGTACTTTATTAGTCATAATCAATTTGATGTTTTTATGTAGGTTGTTTAGATACTTTTAAAATACACAAATTGTTCAAAAGCATATTGCACATTAACCCAGTTTCGAAAGAAAAAATTGCTGGAAAAACTGAAAAAAAACACTTATGAGATCTTTTCATAATTTGTTAGGTTCTTAGTAGTAGAAAAGTGTTGTAAACAGTTATCAAGACCCCCGCGAACGGGACATAAAACACTATGATATCAAACTTTAAAATCATTTTTTTGGAAATAACAAAAATTATTGTACAGATGAAAATTGGAGAGCACAAAATTCTATATAGCCAAATACCTTTACTAAATATTTCGTACATACAACGGTTCTCGCGTAAATTAAGAATCAAACTTATGGCGTCACGAACCAACGCAAGAACGCCTTTTTCCTTGCATTTCGGTACAAAACTTTCAAATAACTTTGAGGAAACAGTCGGATCATAGTAAAGAAATCTTAATTAGCAACGATACCTGCTGTCATTACAATATAATAATACACATTTTAACTTTAATACCTTAATGTAACAATTTCCGTTGGTTTTGGGATTTTCATGTGTCACATCGTCATATCATGATAGTCAAAATATTCAAATTTTTTGAACAGGCAGAGTTGTTTTTATAGTTCTTGTAATTTTCATGACTATTATGGTTTATATAATTTTGTATTCAAAATACTCGCAAATGATAAAAAATTTTGTTTGTGACAAGGAAAAAAATCGGTATAGGTATTTACACAGAACTTCCCTCGTTATTTGTGCATGGCGGTCACTCTAAAAATTTATTAATTACGAAATGACATTTAGAATAATATAATCGGAAGATAGTTATTGCTATTATTACAAAAAAAAACCTGATAACTTTTGGTCAAAAAAATATACAGAGTGTTCATCCAACAGCAAAATTTCAATACTAAATAACAGGTGCCAAATATGGAAGGCTTGCGTAAATACCTTTACAAATGTCCACCATGATAACTTTTGGTCAAAAAAATATACAGAGTGTTCATCCAACAGCAAAATTTCAATACTAAATAACAGGTGCCAAATATGGAAGGCTTGCGTAAATACCTTTACAAATGTCCACCATGACTGAATTATTTCTTGGGATGCCATTATTCAATAAAAGTATAATAGATGCATACGCCAAATATGATTGCCATCTATCGCATTTTCAATCCCACATTCACGTTATGGAGTGGAAGTATAGTGGTGGTTAAAAAATATAATTTTGTTTTGAAATTTTTCAAAAATGTTGGTGAAAAAAATTTTCAATTTTTTTTTTTTTAAATAGGTTTAGTATGAAGCTCTGGAAGGGGCTAAAGTAAAATAATTTCTATTTTTAAAATTCCGTGTTATAACTGGGAATTTTAGGTAAAAATCCTGAATTATATTTCAAAATTCCGAATTAGAAATCGGAATTTTAAAATTCCGAGATATAACTCAGAATTTTAAAGTAAAATTCTTAGTTATAACTCGAAATTTTAAAATTCCGACTTATGACTCGGAATTTTAATATTCTGAGTTATACAGTGTCCGCCAAAAACTCTGTACCATATGGAAAACTTTTTAATTCAATTGTTTCTTTAAACTGGTTTCAGCATAATTAATAACGTTAAAAGTGAGTAGTACGAATTTATTTAATAACTTTCTAAAGGTAATCAAGTACGTTTTGAAAATAAATGCTAGCTTTTGACGTGTCGATACCTTATTAATGTCTACAATAAAATCAAATTTTTTCTATTGCTGTTGATTGTTTAAAATATTCAAACTAAAGAAAAAATTGAAATTATTTTAATTCACGGCGAATATTGAACGAATATTTTTATTATTATTTATTTTTATCCAAAAATATCCCCAAATATCTTTTTTCCCTTCAGCAGTCGGGCGTACTTACCGAAAATTCAAAACAACCGGCTCAATTGAAAATCTTTACAAAAAGCCACACACGAATTTTTGTAAAATTGATAGATATAAAGAAAACATTTTGCTTGAAGGAATAGAACATAAACAAACTTTGATTGCCACAATTTCCGACAGAACTGACGCAGGAGGAACTACTAATAGTGTAAGGAGAATTTTGAGGAAACCCAAATTTCGGCCGTACAAACCAAAGTTTATTAACAAGCTTAAAGAACGAGATTTTGATGTTAGATTCTTTTTTGTGCTTGGATACAAGGAGAAACAGAAAAAGATCTATCTGCCGCTACACAGATTCTATTCACAGACGAAGCAACTTTGCCTTCAAATGGGGTAGTAAGTTCCTAAAATTGCAGGTGATGGACTGACGAAAACCCAGGATTTATGATTAAAGGTAAAGACTAGTACTCTTTTAAAACCAATGTTTGGTGCGGTATTTTTAATGGCAGACTAATTGACCTCTTTTTTTGGAATAATCTCAATTTGGAATTTGAACTTTCTATGAATGAAATTACTGAAGTAATTGACGACATGTGGTTGGAGGAAAGAGCCGTTTTATGGTTTCAACAAGACAGCGCTTCAATTCACAGTACTATTAATGTAAGAAATTATCTGGACAACTTGTTTAGAGGTAAATGGATTGGCAGATATTTACAATACCCATGGCCAGCAAAATCCCGGACATAACGCCCTAATTTGTTTTTATGGGGTTACTTAAAAAAGAAAGTTTACCATAGATGACCCTTCCAAAATATCGATAATTTAGAATATACCATCAGGGATATCTGCCTTGAAATACCCCCAAGAATTTTGTAACCAAAGAATTTTGCAATACGATAATAATGTGTATGGAAAGAGAAGGAAGATATAAACATGGTTTAAGGTTAATTGTATTATTCACCTTTTAGATTATTGAAGTATATTTAATTGGAATTTTTGATTTTATTTATGTGATCTAAATTTGATTTAAATTAACAATAGTTGCTTTAATACTTAAGCCGATTATCGTGCAAAATTCACACACACAATAAGTGTTCAGAATTGCTGAAAATAGTCCACGATTATCCTGTTGTTTTTTGTAAAAATATTTTTTTGCCATTATTAATTACATTTAAAACATTTATATATTTTTTGCCTTGAAATATTTCATATTAACTCAATTCCAACCAAAAATTTAAAAAAAAAGTCATTTTACATATTTTTGGAAAAAAATTGAAAAAATTAAAAAACTGAAACATTGAAGTCTTCAAATTTAGATTCTTAATGTAATCACAAACAACTTTTCCTTTTGGTATTTTTTCATATTTTGATAAATATGGGCATTTCAGGCAATTTTAAAATTTCTAATGGCATTTTGGAGGTGATATAGTTGGAGATATTATTAATTATGCTGAAACTAATGCTGCAATCCGTTCGCGGGAAATTCATAATTCTGATTTATAATTCGGAATTTTAAAATTCTTAGTTATAATTCGAAATTTTAAAATTCCGACTTATAATTCAGAATTTTAAAATTCCGAGTTATAAGACTGAATTTTAAAATTTTGAGTTATAACTAAGAATTTTACCTTAAAATGCTGAATTATATCTCGGAATTTTAAAATTTCGATTTATAACTCGGAATATTGAAATAAAATTTCGACTTATAAGTCGAAATTTTAAAATTCGGAGATATAATTCAGAATTTTAACGTAAAATTCCCAGTTATAACGCGGAGTTTTAAAAACAAAAATTATTTTATTTTAGTCGTTCCTTCCAGGGCTTCGTAGTTTAGAATGTCATAAAACGTGAAAAATTGAAAATTTTAAATTTGGGCAAAAAAAAATTTTTTCCATCTATTCTAGTGTTAATTTCCAAAATAGTGTAAAGATGTTGCAATTTTTTTTTCCGAAATAGGTTTGGAATGTCATGAAACGTGGAAATTTTAAATTTGAGCAAAAAAAATATTTCGTCTATTCTATACTTAGTAGTGATAAATGGATTACCTAAACACTTTTTTAAAAATTTTGAAAAACATTTTTAAATTTGTTTAAATAATTTTAGAATGCCATGGAAACGTGGAAATTTTAAATCTGAACAAGGAAAAAAAAATTTCCATCTATTTTAGTGGTAAAATTTGTTCAAAAATTTTCTTTACCAATATTTTTGAAAAAATTTTTACCAATAAAACAGATGGAAAATTTCTTTTCTTTGTTCAGATTTAAAATTTCCACGATTCCATGGCATTCTAAACTCATTCAAACAAATTTTTCAAAATTTTTTTCACTAACATTTTTGAAAACATTTTTACCACTAAAATAGTTGGAATTTTTTTTCCTTTGCTCAAATTTAAAAATTTAACGTTTCATGGCATCTAAACCGATTAAAAAAAATTTTTACCACTACTATAGAATAGAAGGAAACTTTCCTTTTGCCCAAATTTTAGATTTCTACATTTCATGAAATTCTAAACCAATTTCAGAAGAAAAAACATTTTTAAAATTAAAAAAAAAAATTAAATTTTTTGACCACCACTATACTTCCACTCCACTACGTGAATGTGGAATTGAAAATGTGACAGATGGCAATAATATTTGGCATATGCATCTATTATACTTTTATTGAAAAATGTACAGGGTGGTCATCCCAAGAAATATTCAGTCATGGTGGACATTTGTAAAGGTATTTGCGCAAGCCTTCCATATTTGGCACCTGTCATTTAGTATTGAACTTTTGCTTTTGGATGATCACTTTCTATATTCTTTTGACCAAAGCTTATCAGGTTTTCTTTGTAATAATAGTGACAACTATATTCCGATTATTATTTTCAATGTCATTTCGTAATTATTAATTTTTTAGAGTAATCGTCATGCACAAATAAAGAGGGAAGTTCTGTGTAAATACCTTTACCGATTTTTCCTGGTACGTGTGGAACCTCAGTTTTGTGACACTTCTGAGACAGTGTAAAACTAATGAATGCAATGCCACGTTTAAGTGAAAGAGAACGCGTAGAACTTTTGATGATGGTTGGATATGATGATAGGCTGAGAACTCATCAGGAAGCATGTGATGTTTTCAATGCTAAGTATCCCGAAAAGAAAATTTCTAGATCCACTGTAAGTAGATTGGTGGCTAGATATGATGATTCTGGCAGTGGAGCTGACCTCCCTTGATCTGGTCGCCCTAGCACAAGCAACGAAACCAAATTAAATATTCTTCTAGAAAGTGAGGAAAACCACCATTTTTCGCCAAGGCAGCTGGCTTTAAATCATAACGTGAGTCAAACTTCTGTTGTACGTCTATTGAAAAAAGAAAAATACCGTCCTTACAAAGTGCAATTAATCCAGGAATTGAATGAGGACGATCCAGATCGGTTCTAAAGTCTTGTGAACAGTTGATGACCTCGTGCGAAGAAAATCCAAATTTTTAAAGAACATTGTTTTTTCTGTTGAAGCTACATTTTTTTTTAAAGGAGACTGTACATCGGCATAACTGTAGGTATTGGTCACGCGAAAATCCTCATTGGACTCAAGAAGCCCATACACAGCCACGAGGCAAAGTAAACGTGTGGGCAGGTATGATTGGTAATTGTATATTGGGAACTTTTTTTAAAAGAACATTTTACGGCCGCAAGATATTTACAGTTTTTGCGAGTTAAGTTAGTGCCAGCCTTAACAGTTATGTTTCCGAACAATGAAGATGAAGATATTCCTACTGAAAACGTCTGGTATCAGCAAGGTGGGGCCCCACCTTATTTTGGGATAGCAGTGCGTCAGTTTTTAGATGACACTTTTACTGGAAGGTGGATAGGTCGTCGAGGTCCGATTGAGTGGCCCCCGCGTTCACCGGATTTAATCCCCTTGGACTTTTTTCTTTGGGGTTACTTAAAGTCAAGGGTGTATTTTAACAGATCGGATACCATAGAAGAATTGAAAAACAGAATAGGCTTGGAGATGAGACAAATTGCCCACGAGATGATTCAGAACAGCGTGCAAAGTGTCTCCACTCCATCTTTGTCAATGCCAAATGGTGGGAGCGTCGCAATTTGAGCAATGGAGATTATTTTTTTTCTTACAATTACTTATGTAAGGTATCAATCAATAAAAATATTTTTTTCCTAAAGAATGGCTTAGGTAAGATCAATTGTTATGATATCACCAGAAAGCTAGAGGAATATACCACCAAAAACAGTAAATGTCTGTTTACATTAAAAAAATTATGATGAAGTCATAACTCAAAAACCAATGACGTCATAAATGTTGGTATAGTGACAAAATGTAGCATTTACAAAACTAAAATCGACCTGTTCGAGGATATTTTTGACAAATGACACATACCAAAGTTATGAAGTTTGTGCGTTTCTTTAGGTTCACACTGTATATAGCATGTATGTTATAATCTTGATATATTTTATAAATTATTTGCAATATTGAATAATCACGGATCCAACTTTGACCTATGGTGAAAGAAAGATAAATATCAGCTCTTTCAATTGTATATTGTGAATTTAATTGTAGCGGTGGAGACATGCAATGAGTAAATACAAACCTTCGGACGAAAATTTGTATATGATTTAAATCCGGAGGAGCTTCGACGAGCCGCCCAGGGCGGTACTCGCCACACTTACCTTGTTCCTTAATCAGTTTACAGTAAATGTTTAGATCACTTTACAACTCGATCATTTCTTCAAAAGTAATTAAAATTTCTGTGCCGATACGTGTTTACGAGCAACCCTATAACATTGATTCATATTTTATGCGAACACTGCTATATATGCGAAATTTTCAGAGCTAATTTTTATGTAGAATTTTGTGCTCTTTAATTTTGTTTTCTGTTTTCTTTTTCATTTTGCTTTGTTTTAAAATTATTTAAATCTTTTTTCAACTTTTACACAATTTTGTTTTATGTTTCGACCATGGTAGCCTTCATAACTTTTTAAATATTTTCTACTAGCTATTTACGTGCAAAATTTCATATAAGCATTATTTATCTTAGATCAAAGCCTCCTAGGGACTGAGCTATATGACATGTCATTCACACATCTAAACCCACAATCGAGATTTAATTCATAGTTATTGACGGCATACCTATGCTTCAAATTTTCCTATTAATAGATTGCCAGTACTAGTGGTAGATATGAATCCATTGTTGTTCTATCTTTTTGTGTGTACAAATTTCCATAAATTTGAAGGAAGTCAAGTTAACACAAATCCAAACCAGATCTGTTCAGTTATTTATACTCCATTATGTTGCAATATTACTAGAGTTGATTCAATTGCTTCATCAAAGGACACATTTGTGAAAAGTAAAGTTGCATCCAGAACTGATGATATCCTTGTTTGTTCAATGTAATGGTCTTTAACTGTTATACGAAACGATGTGAATTTCTAAAATATAATAAATTATATCTACCAATAGCACCAGATGAAACTAGTATCATCTGAATCAAGAACACCACACCAATATTGGCTACGAAAAATTCAAAGTAGATATATCACTACGACCAATAGACTTATTACCGCTTCAAAAAATCTGAATTTTTTTTTTATTCAAAATTCAAAATAAATCAATTACTTCTAATCTAAACTATACGTTTCTAGCATTTTTTGGTTAGTTCGAATTTACGCTCAAAAAGAATTATAGCTTGAACACAACATAATTTAATTATTTGGTGTTTAAACTTATTTCCAGTTTGAATGGAAAGTTTAAAGTTCACCATTCAAGCTAAGAACAACAAAGTTAATGGTTTAAACCGACGGAAATTCTATTATTTACAAGTTTGATAACAGTTCTAAAATATCAGCTGTTAAAAATATTCACGATCTATTACTTATTAAATATTTTAATAATGAAAACTGTAGATTTAGGTAAGTGAATACAACAATTCTTACTATCAGTGGCAATCGCATACAAAGCACATTTCTGCTGTTCCAAGACAAGACACAGTATATTATTTTCGGAGAAATGAGAAAATATTATGCCTACATTTACTGTATCCATGAGTTAAACATATAAGCCAGGCTAGATAAGTGTTAGAATTAAAGAAAAAATAATAAGACGTTACAGCAACCTGATAGCAAATTATTTTAGAACATATCACAACTAAGGAAGGAAAAATAGTTCGAACATCTGTGATTTTCTGGGATGATATGGGGTGGATTTTTAGGGGTGAAAAATGATATTTGCGATTTTTGGCTAAACTACGCCTCCTATCGAAAAAAGTTTAATGTAAAAATTGTAGGTAATAAAGAGATGCACAACTTTCGTGCAGAGCATTTTTATCCTAACGTCAAAATTGTTCCAGAAATATGCAAGAATCCGTTCTGTCGGTTATTTTATTTTTTCTTCTACAAAAATAATTCGACTTAGCTCAAACTTGATGAAAGTAGGGTGATTGCTCATAAATGTACTTATCCGACAGAGTTAGGGCAAGGCTCGTTTTTTTGTCTTTACTTCTATTTTCAATAAATAAAAAACAATATATAGTGATGGAAAAAAATTCCGGAAAATCGAAAAATTCGAAAAAATTACTTTTTTTCGCTGTATGTTTTATAACACCGGCCACAAAAAAATTAAAGTGATCTGTAGTAGGAACCGGACATAGTAGCCCCTATGTATCTCTATGTGCTGATTGCGAATCCGATGTCCGTTTAGCTCCATCACCCACCATTTTTTGTATCGCGGAAATTATTTCTCTTAGACTATTTTCGTAATTTAAAAAAAAATTGGTGGGTGATGGAGCCAAATGGACATCGGATTCGTATTCAACATGTCAAAATACATAGAGATTACTATGTCGGGTCTCGGCTACAGATCACTTTTTTTGAGGGCCTGTGTATACTCAAAAAAAATCGGTAAAGGTATTTACACAGAACTTCCCTATTTATTTGTGCATGACGGTCACTCTAAAAATTCACTCCATTAATTACGAAATGACATTGAGAATAATTATCGGAATATAGTTATCACTATTATTACAAAGAAAAACTGATAACGTTTGGTCAAAAAATATACAGTGCTCATCCAACAGCAAAAATTCAATACTAAATAACATGTCCAACATGGTAGAATTATTTCTTGAGATGACCAACCTGTACCTTTTTCAATGAAAGTATAATAGGTGCATAATATTACAAATATTTTTGCCATCTGTCACATTCTCAATTCCACATTCACGTAATAGAGTGGAAGTATAGCATTGGTTAAAAAATATCATTTTTTTTTGAAAATTTTCAAGAATGTTGGAAAAAAATTTCCAAATTTTTTTCTTCTGAAATAGGCTTAGAATGTCATGAAACGTGGAAATTTTAAATTAGAGCACAAGGGAATGTTTCCTTCTATTCTATAGTAGTGGTAAAAGAACATTACAAATGTTTTCAAAAAATAATTCAAATGTTTTTTTACATAGATTTAGAATGCCATGAAACGTGGAAATTTTAAGTTTGGGCAAAAAAAATTGTTTCCATCTATTCTAGTGGTAGGTAATAAATGTTTCCAAAATAGTAAATAAAATGTTCAAAATTTTTCTTTTCTTCAATAGGTTGAGAACGTCATGAAAAAAGAAAGTTTAAATTTTGAGCAAAAAAAAATGTTTTCGTCTATTCTATACCTAGTTAGTGATGAAAAGGAACAAATTTCAAAAAGGGCTAAAAAAAATTTTGAAAATATTTTAAATCTATTTATCACTAGATACTATAGAATACACGAAAAAATTATTTTTGCTCAAATTTAAAATTTCCACGTTTCCTGACATTCCAAACATATTTCGAAAAAAAAAATTTGCAGCATTTCTTTACCATTTTGGTAAAAAAATTAACACTAGAATAAATGGAAAACATTTTTTTATTGCTCAAATTTAAAATTTTCACGTTTCATAATATTCTAAACCTATTTCAGAAAAAAATTTTGAAAATTTTTTTCACCAACAATTTTTGAAAAATTTTTTACCGCTAAACTAGATGGAATTTTTTTCTTCGTTCAGATTTAAAATTTTCACGTTTCCATGGCATTCTAAAACTATTCAAACAAATTTAAAAATGTTTTTGAAAAATTTAAAAAAAAATTTGAAAACATTTTAAATCTATTTAAATTTTTATCACTAGGTACTATAGAATAGACGAAAAAATTATTTTTGCTCAAATTTAAAATTTCCACGTTTCCTGACATCCCAAACATATTTCGAAAAAAAAAATTTGCAACATTTTCTTACCATTTTGGAAAAAAAAATTAACACTAGAATAAATGGAAAACATTTTTTTATTGCTCAAATTTTGAAAAATTTTTTCATGAACATTTTTTGAAAAATTTTTTACCGCTAAACTAGATGGAATTGTTTTTTATTT
Organism: Stenurella melanura; assembly: GCA_963583905.1. Lineage (NCBI taxonomy): Eukaryota > Metazoa > Arthropoda > Insecta > Coleoptera > Cerambycidae > Stenurella > Stenurella melanura. The sequence goes on from OY757317.1 coordinate 48,379,334, forward strand.
GCTCTGATTTAAAATTGTCAGGTTTCATGGCATTCGAAACCTATTTAAAAAATATACATAATTTTAAAATTTGTAAACTTTTTTGCCACTACTATAGAATAGAAAGAAACTTTTCTTTTTGCTCAAATTTAAAATTTCTACGTTTCATGACATTCTAAACCTATTTCAGAAGAAAAAAATTTTGAATTTTTTTTTACCGTTTTTGAAAAATTTCAAAAAAATGAAATTTTTTAACCACCACTATACTTCCACTTCATTACGTGAATGTGGGATTGAAAATGTGACAGATGGTAATAATATCTGGCATATGCACCTATTGTACTTTTAATGAAAAATGTACAGGGTGGTCATCCCAAGAAATAATTTAGTAATGGTGGACATTTGTAAAGGTATTTGCGCAATTGCTGTTGGATGAGCACTCTGTATATTTTTTTGACCAAAAGTTATCAGCTTTTCTTTGTAATAATAGCAATAACTATATTCTGATTATTATTCTCAATGTCATTTCGTAATTAATAATTTTTTAGAGTGACCGCCATGCACAAATAACGAGGGAAGTTCTGTGTTAATACCTTTACCGATTTTTTTCTTCTGAAATAGGTTTAGAATATCATGAAACGTGGAAATTTTAAATTTGAACAAAAAGGCAAGTTTCCTGCTATTCTATAGTAGTGGTAAAAAAATATTGCCATTTTTTTTTAAATAGGTTTAGAATGCCACTCTGTATATTTTCCAGTGAAAGTTTAACGATTTCTTCGCTGACAGTAGCGTCAACTACCTACCAAATTTGATTGCTCTTCGTCAAGTAGTTTTTTTAGTTAATGCACCAACAGACAGACAGATAGACAGACCGACAGAGAGACTGACGGAATTGAAAAACCTATATTTTCGTAATCTACGTATTCTGAAACGTCAAAATCCGAAAAAATCTCGGAGGGTGATTTTTTCTCGAATACAATACTTCCTTTCGCTATGCGAGGGAAGTAAAAATTTCAAATTTTACTTCCCTCGCATACCGAAGGTAAGTACAGTATTCGAGAAAAATCACCTCCGAGATTTTTTCGGATTTTGACATTTCAGATCACGTAGCTTACAAAAATATAGGTTTTTCAATTACGTCAGTCAGTCTGTCTGTCTGTCTGTCTGTCTGTCTGTTGGTGCATTAACTAAAAAACTACTTGACGGAGAGCAGTCAAATTTGGTAGGTAGTTGACGCTACTGTCAGCGAAGAAATCGTTAAACTTTCACTGGAAAATATACAGGGTAGACCGTCTAAAGGCGAAAAATTAAAAAAAATTTTTCTTTGTTCAAATTTAAAATTTCTACGCTTCCATGGCATTCTAAACCTATTCAAACAACGTTTCAAATTTTTTTGAAATATTTAAAAAATTGTTTGAAATTTTTTTTTATCTATTTATCACTACATGTTTTACCACTAAAATAGATGAATTTTTTTTTTGCTCAAATTTAATATTTCCACGTTCCATGGCATTCTAAACCTATTTCAGAAAAAAAAAAATCGGTAAATGTATTTACACAGAATTTCCCTCTTTATTTGTGCATGGCGGTCACTCTAAAAAAATAATAGTTATGAAATGACATTGAAAATAATAATCGGAATATAGTTATCACTATTATTACAAAGAGAACCTGATAAGTTTTGGACAAAAAAATATACAGCGTGCTCATCCAACAGCAAAAGTTCAATACTAAATGACAGGTGCCAAATATTTAAGGCGTGCGCAAATACCTCTACAAATGTGCACAATGACTGAATTATTTCTTGGGATGAAAACCCTGTACATTTTTCAATAAAAGTATAATAGGTGCATATCCCAAATAGTATTGCCATCTGTCACATTTTCAATTCCACATTCACGTAGTGGAGTCTAAGTATAGTGGTGAATAAATAATTTAGTTTTTTTTTTAATTTTTCAAAAATGTTGGTAAAAAACTTTTCAGAATTTTTTTCTTCTGAAATAGCTTTAGAATGTAATGAAACGTGAAAATTTTCAATTTGAGCAAAAAGGAAAGTTCCTTCTATTCTATAGTAGTGGTTTAAAAAGATTACAAATTTATTATTTTTTTTTTGAAGTAGGTTTAGAATGCCATGAAAGGTGAAACTTTTAAATTTGAGCAAAGAAAGAAATTTCTTCCATCTATTTCAGTGGTAAAAACTTTTCCAAAAATGGTCAAAAAATGTTGCAATTTTTTTTCCGAAATAGGTTTGGAATATCATGAAACGTGGAAATTTTAAATTTGAGCAAAAACATTTTCATTTATTCTATAGCAGTGATAAAACATTAAAAATTTTTTTCAAAAAAATATTTAAATTTGCTTTTGGTGAAATGGGTTTAGAATGCCATGGAAACGAGGAAATTTTAAATATGAACAAGGAAAAAAATTTTCCATCTATATTGTAAATTTTTTTAAAAAATGGTAAAAAAAAATTAAAATTTTTGTTTTTTTTTAATATGCTTAGAACGCTATGAAACGTGGAAATTTTAAATTTGAGCAAAAAAAAATGTTTTCATTATTATTCACTGTATATTTGCCAGTGAAATCATAACCATTTCTTCGCTGACAGTAGCGTCAACTACCTACCAAATTTGGCTGCTCTCCGGCGAGTAGTTTTTTTAGTTATGCACCAACAGACAGACAGACAGACAGACTGACGGAATTTAAAAACCTATATTTTCGTAATCTACGTGATCTGAAACGTCCGAAAAAATCTCGGAGGGTGTTTTTTTCTAGAATACAATACTTCCCTTCGGTGTGCGAGGGAGGTAAAAAGTGATCTGTAGCCGGGATCCGACATTGTAATCCCTATGTATTTTGACATGCTGAACACGATCCCGATGTCTATTTGGCTCCATCACCCTCCATTTTTTTTGTAAATCGCGAAAATAGTCAGAAAAATAATTTCTTTTGATTATTTCCGTAATTTACAAAAAATTGGCGGATGATTGAGCTAAACGGACAATCGATTCGTGTTCAGCACATCGAAATACATAGGGACTGCTATGTCGGGTCCCTACTATAGATCCCTTTTATTTTTTTATGGAAGGGTGTTATAAAACATACAACGAAAAAATCGGTAAAAGTATTCACGCAGAACTTCCCACTTTATCCACACAAAATGGTCACTCTAAAAGATTATTAATTAATAGATGACATATGAGAATTATAATCGCCATGTAGTTAGCCTTATTATTACATAGAAAACCTGATAACCTTTTACCATCATCCACTGTATAGTGGTGGGGGAAATTATTTTCAAATATATGTTTTTTTAGGTTTTCAAAACAAATTTTATTTTTTGAAATATATTTAGAATGTCATGAAACGTGGAAATTTTAAATTTGAGCAAAACATTTTTTTCCATCACCCATTTTACAAAAAATTTTCAAATTTTTACTTTACCCTCGCATACCGAAGGGAAGTATTGTATTCGAGAAAGAATCACCCTCCGAGATTTTTTCGGATTTTGACGTTTCAGATCACGTAGATTACGAAAATATAGGTTTTTCAATTCCCTCAGTCTGTATGTCTGTCTGTTGGTGCATTAACTAAAAACCTACTCGACGGAGAGCAGTCAAATTTTGTAGGTAGTTGACGCTACGTCAGCGAAGAAATGGTTAAACTTTCTTTGAAAAATATACAGGGTGGACCGTCTAAAGGGAATAATAATGAAAAAGTTTTTTTTTGCTCAAATATAAAATTCCAGGTTTCATAGCGTTCTAAACATATTTAAAACAAAAATTTTAGAAAATTCTTTCACCATTTTTGAAAAAATTTTACCACTGAAATAGACGGAAAATTTTTGCTTTGTTCAAATTTAAAATTTCCCCGTCTCCATGGCATCCTAAACCTATTTCAACAAAGGCATATTTAATATTTTTTTTGAAAAAAATGTTTAATCTGTTTTATCACTGCTAAAGAATAATTGAAAATGTTTTTGCTCAAATTTAAAATTTCCACGTTTCATGACATTCCAAACCTATTTCGGAAAAAAATTGCAACATTTTTTTACCATTTTGGAAAAATATTTTACCACTAGAATAGATGGAAAAAAATTTGTTTTGCTTAAATTTAAAATTTTCACGTTTCATGACATTCTAAACGTACTTCAGAAGAAGAAAAGATTTAAATTTTTTGCACCATTTTGGAAAATATTTTACCACTAAAATAGATGGAAAAACTTTTTTTCTTTGCTCAAATTTAAAATTTTCGCGTTTCATGGCATTCCAAACCTATTAAAAAAATACATATTTGTAGTCTTTTTTTACCACTACCATAGAATAGAAGGAAACTTTCCCTCTTGCTCAAATTGAAAATTCTGAAAAAAATTTTACCAACGTTTTTGAAAATTTTAAAAAGAAATTAAATTTTTTAACCACCACTACACTTCTACTCCACTACGTGAATGTGAAATTGAAAATGTGACGGATGGCAGTAATATTTGGCATATGCACCTATTATGTTTTTATTGAAAAATGTATAGGGTGATCATCCCAAGAAATAATTCAGTCATGGTGGACATTTGTAAAGGTATTGCGCACGCCTTCCGTATTTGGCACCTGTCATTTAGAATTGAACGATTTTAAATTTGAGCAAAAATTTTTTTTTCATCCAGTTTATACAAAATTATTAAAATTTCAAATTTATTTTCCATTTTAAATTTACAACAAATGTTTGTTTCCAATTTTAAATTTTAGCAAAATATTTTTTTCTATCACCTATTTTATAAAAAATGTTCAAATTTTTTTTGCTTTCTAAAAAAGTTGTTCTTGAAATGTGTTTAGAATGTCATGGTGTGTTTAGAATGTCATGAAATGTGGAAATTTTAAATTTGAACAGACAAAAAAAATTTTCGTTTATACAAAATTTTCAAAATTTCAAAATTAATTTCTATTTTAAATTTTCAAAATTTCAAAATTAATTTCTATTTTAAATTTTCAAAATTTTCTTATCAAGTAGATTTAGAATGTTAAGAAACGAGATAAATTTAAATTTTAGCAAAATATTTTTTTCCATCAACCATTTTATAAAATACGTTCAAATTTTTTAAATTTTCTGAAAAAAATGTTTTTGAAATGTGTTCAGAATGTCATGAAACTTGGAAATTTTAAATTTGAGCAAACAAAATTTTTCTCATCATCCAGTTTATACAAAATTTTCAAAATTTAAAATTTTTTCAATTTTAGATTTTCAATTTTTTTTTTCAAATAGTTTAGAAAGTCACGAAACGTGGAAATTTTGAATTTGAGCAAACTGTTTTTTATCACCACCCATTAAAGAATTTTCTAAAAAATAATTGTTATTGAAATGTGTTTAGAATGTCATGAAACGTGGAAATTTTAACTTTGAGCGAACAATTTTTTTTCATCCAGTTTATACAAAATTTTCAAACTTTCAATTTTTTTTTTATTTCAAGTTTCCAAAAAAAAAATTATAGTAGAAAGATTACAAATTTTTTCTCAATTTTTTTTTTTAATGTTTAGAATGCCATGAAGTGTGGACATTTTAAAATTGAGCAAAAATAATGTTTCCATCTATTCTAGTGGTAAAAAAGTTTTCAAGTGTTTTTAAAAAACTTTTCAACATTTTCTTTTGAAATAGGAATTTTATATTTGAGCAAAAGAAAATATTTGTCTGTGTATTCTAATAGTAAAACATTTTTCAAGAATGGCAAAATGACAGACAGACTGACGAAATTGAAAATTTATATTTTCGTAATCTACGTGATCTGATTTTTTCTCGAATACAACACTTCCCTTCGGTATGTGAGGGAAGAAAAAAGTAATTTTTTTTAATTTTTCGATTTTCCGGCAATTTTTTCCATTGCACTATATAGTGTTTTTAATTTGTTGAAAATAGAAGTAAAAATTTAAAAAAACGAGCCATGTGCGAACTCTGTGGAATAAGTACATTTATAAAGAATCGCAGTTGAAAATTTCACTTTTTTGTGAAAATATAAAAAAACGCAAGTACGGTTTCTTGCGTATTTCTCGAAATATTCTAAGGTTAGGATAAACTTGCTTTCCACAAATGTTGTAGATCTCTTTATTACCTACTTTCATATTTAACTTTTTCCACAGGATGCGTAGTTTAGCCACAAATCGTAAGAAACCGTTTTCCACCCCTAAAAATCCACCCCATTTCACCCCAGAAAGTTGGCGGTGGTTCGGACTATTTTTCCTTCCTTAGTTATGATATGTTCTATAATATTCCACTGTCAGTTCGCTGTAACGATTTATTTTGATGTCCAACCCTTATCTAGTATCCCAGTTTGGTCTAATATGCCAGTTTGACATCTTAATTTAATTTCAAGAAGAGACCCTCGTTCATACCCACAGTATTATAAACTTGTTACGGCAGAATATAGAGAGGAATAAGTTAAAATTTAACACATACTGTGTTACTACTGGACAGTCGATTTGCTCTGAATCCTAGAAGTTGCCCTCAAATTTTTAAGAACAATATTTGCTCCTTTTATTTTTCTTTACAGCTAGTAAGAATTTATACATATAGACAACTTTTTCATTCAAATACTTTTCAGGCATATATTTTGAATCTTATGCAAAATATAATACCGTTGCCAATTGCGATCAATCAAAATGATACACATATAGATGTATTGAAAAATGTAATGGTTCTTGAGTGGGCATGTAATTTGGGACATTCGGACTGTATTACTTACGCTACCATGAAATTCAAAAATTTCAAGGTTTCCGAATCAAGGTTAGTAACATTTTAGTTATATACTGTACTTGCTGTGTACAAAATAAATATTATCATAGTTAGATAAATGCAAATTCGTCGATGAAGGATTACCGTCTGCTAGTCGACAATAGAAGAGATCATATAAATACTTTCTTCACTCTGGAAATTTTTGATATGGTGGGAGGATAGGGACGGGGGACATTATGTTTCTAATCGAATCGTTACCTATATCTGTCCACACAGGTAGTTAGTATATGTACTTCAAATACCCCAATTACGCTGGCAATCGAAACTTCCGGTCGTTGCGGGGTAATCGGAAATTGGAAAACAAAATGTTAGTTACTGGAGCAAACCAAGAGCACAATGTTTGCTTTGACGTGTATAGTACTGTACTGTAGTAACAGACGAACATTTCTATCGATCGGTTTTTGAGCAATTTGCCATCAAAGTGGCGAAAAATGTACCGAGAGATGAAATTTTGACGAAGAATAGTTAATATTGAAAAAGGCGTTTGTCCAGCCAGCGTGTGGTTCACAAGACACTCAACAACCCTAACCTTTGCCGAAAGAAATTTTTGCCAAATTTAAGCCCTCCCAAACTCCCCTTATATGGGTAAATTTTCTTCCCTTTTTCGTGAATCTTTTTTTTATTGATATTAAGACACGTCCTTTGCATGTGTTATTACGATAACAAATACGAAATATTTGAGCTTAGGTGCATCTTGATCCGTTCATAATGAAGTTATTAAAAAACATAACTTTCCCTCTATCGTGCTTTGCTCCTATTATGGCTACAATACAACTGTCATTTTTTGGTTTATAAATATCGTTAATATTGTCTAAATGTTATTTGTAGCATTATCTTAATTTTCCTTCTTCAATTCCTTAATTATGCAATAACCCAAAATTGGTTCGAAAATTTGATATAATAGCAGCCGTAGAAAAATCTGCACAAAACATGCCACCCAAAGAATTGAAGAAGGAAAAGGAAAATAACGTTAAGGGGTTGAACAAGTTTCATTTTCTTTTTATTTCAATGATTTCTGTGTTGTTGATTTTTCAAATCAGCCAACAAGTGCTTTGCTTTCAGCCTCAAGCAGAGTGATATTCATAGCGCGGCTAGTCCCCACCACCATTACCAGTAGTCTCTCTATGCTGTAGCATTCATTTAAACATCGCGCGTAATAATAATAATGATAATAAGAAAAATTATTATTATTGCTATTATTATTGTCATTATTCACATTGAAAACATGCGCCATGTTTAAATGAATACAACAGCATAGCGAAACTGCTGATAGTGGTAGGGCGGGCTAACCGCGCAGTGACTGTCACTGTCCGCTAGAGGTTGAAAGCGGGACGCTCGATTGTGATGTACTTTCTTCCAGTTGCCTAGCGCATAGACAAGTGGAAGCGTCACTTTAGCACTGTGCTTCATTTCAGTTATATTCGGTTTATCTCAAGCACCACGTTTACAACTTCTTCTGTGGGGTAAAGGTCCCACACTAGCCTCTTAACGCAGCCTCTTGCAGTAGGGCTGGGATAACTACATTGGAGAAAGTGTCCAGGGATCCTGGATGGCACATTAGATTTTCACTCACATTCAACAGTAATACGCACATGTCGGTAAAAAACAAAGTTTATTAAATATATTAAATATATTAAATTGACAATAATAATAAAAACGGCCGAGTACCAAAAATACTCCTGCAAAGTTCATTATAACTAAATATAGAAAACCTAAGATATGTCATGTGATTTTAATTTAACGTTTGTGACATACAAACCTACGAATACAAGGAATCAGGCGGTGAGAAGATGGTTAACTACTAGTTACTAAGATTAATTTCGGTAACGTGCCAACGGCGGTAAGCAAGCAAGCGGTGAGGGTGGGAAAAAAACAGGTAAACCAGTAAGTAGTAAAAAATAGGCGGAGAGCAAATACCAGGCATTAATTAGCAAGCGATTCTCTACAGTGATAATCATGCATAAATCAACAACGACCATAGTGTAAGTCTGAAGAACTTGGCAAAACTAAATAACACTGATACCAAATAAATAAGGCGGTTATCGGATTCGGTGCGTTGTGTAACATAAGTTACATTCGGATCGGAAAATAAAATGGTTTGTGATTCTTCTTCTAAGTATCAAAATATTACTATAATCAATGTATTTACGGTATACCTAGATTTGTACTAAATTCCCGGACTGTAAGAAATTTCCAAAAAAGTTATTTAAAGTAACACATTTTATTTTAATTCGTAAAAGCACGAAATGGTTATAACAAAATAAGCAGGAAAAAAAAAACAGTATTTATCCACCCGGTAGAACGGCAGATATTATTTTAACTCATTAGATATGAACCACGGTCTAAGTTAAAACAATATAAACGGTAGTCTCTCGAAATCTATGTTCTTTTTTCCAAGGTACGGGCCTAAGGAAAATTCTTTGAACACAGTTATTTAGACAGTATCTTGAGAATCTAACAGGATCTTAATGGACACTTTATTACACGTATTTCAGTAAAATTTTCTTCTCTGTGTAAATATGAAAACTCTGACAAGAAACGGTGGCTATCTCAAATCGGCACTTACTGGATGGCAGTCGGGGGTATAATAGTTAACAGCGCGTGGTTAACTATTAGACAGGCGGAACGGAATTGATGTCAAAGCTACTTCAATGAAAATGATTTGTGCTGGCCTATCCAACGCCGCCAATGTGAAGTTTTGTAATTATTGCAAGAAAACTTCCCACAGCCGGGTTTATTAATTTTGCTATATAAAGTAGAATCCTATATCGCGGTTTAAACTACCTAAATTTATCTATAACAATGATTTTTAAAAGAACTATTTTTCGAACGAAGGATAACATTTATTTAAATTGCATTTTTGGTATTCAGAAAAACACTTCATTACATGATAGCTGATTTGAAAAATAAATACACTGAAATAATAAAAAGAAAATTAAACTTGCGTATCATTGTTCCATCCTTTAATGATTTCTAGAAACCAAATAATCACATTCCCATTATAGTAATATTTGCAATAAAATACGGTTGAGAGAAAGCTGGTTCTTCAATTCATTAATAATGAATGGATCAAGATGAACCTCAGCTCACATGTTTCGCATTTCCTACTGTAATAAACATATTCATCCAAGAGATGCTTCTTAATATTTATTAAGAAAAATAGTCACGAAAAAGCGACAACTGTTTCTAATCCTTTAAGAGGTGGTTTGGGGGGCTTAAACTTAGCAAAAGATGGTCAACGTTAGTGCCCTGTAAACCATAAGCTGGCTGGGCGGACGCTTTATCAATTTTAAGACATTTTTGGCAATATTTCAAGTTACAAAATGTATTTATATCAATTGTAGCTTTAGATATTGTTACTTCAAAATAAACAAAATTTGCAAAAATATTGAAATTTTAGTTTTAGAAAAACAGTGTTGAAAAATGCAATTGAGTTATTTTACGATTTTTCAGTTATTCAAGAATCCGATTTCTTTCTAACTCATTCGTACGCTAGTAAATATATAGGTATTTGAATCTACAATTATTTTGAAGAAGAGATGAAAAATTATTACTTAATTTCGAATATCTTCCTAAATACTGATTATAGAGAAAAATACCAGCAGATAAATTAAGGCCATGGATAGAACTCCGGCAGTCGGGATTATAACGTAACTGTTAAAAATTCGAGATTCAGAACTTTAACATTAGGGTTGAATAGATTTGCTCATATTACTATTATTTATTTAAATCTGTTTGACCGGCAATATTGTTATGCATTACACCCCCTAAGAAGTGGAGACTAATACGCCCATGATTAATAGTTACTGTTGTAGAAAGGGATCGAGTTTTCTGGGGTGTGGTGGGAGAAGATTCTCGATTGTGTTCTAGATAGCTCTAGAGGCAAGGCAGGAAGAGAAAGAAGAACAGGAGAGAAAACGTCAGGAAGAAAACGAAGAACACGAAAGAAAACACCAGAAAGAGAAAGAAGAACGGGAAAGAAAACACCAGGAAGAGAAAGAGGAACGGGAAAGAAGGCGACAAGAAAAACAACGAGAACATCAAGAAAAAGAGAAACGACGTCAAGAGGAAAAACAAGAAGAAGAGAAACGACGTCAGGAGAAAAAACAAGAAGAGGAGAAACGGCGACAAATAGAAAATGACGAATTAAAGAAAATTATAGAAAGACAACAGAGTGATATATTTGCTGTTACTGACGAACTCAAAAATAAGGTAGTGGAAGAAGTAAGTGAAGTTAAACAAGAGGTAAGTGAAGTAACGGGAGAAGTAAGTCAAGTTTAAACGACCGTTGAGGGATAGAGGAAGCCAGCAAGTAGTATCATCAGGCCAGCGAATAAAACCTCCCTCCTTTGACGACCAAAGTTTCTAAACAACATACAAGAGGCCGCAGCATGTGCGGACAAGTAGGATGACGAAGAGAAGGCGTGGCACTAGTCCTGGCTTTAAGAGACCTAGCATCGGAGTTGCTCCAGACAATGCCTGTAGACCAACAACGGAACTTTAGAGTTTTGGAAGCAGCGCTGTACTTACAATATGACGATCAACACCTTGCCCAAATATACCAGGCCAAGATAAAATTGCGTGTTTAAAAAGCTGGAGAAAGTCTGCAAGAATTTGAAGCTGCGGTGGAAAGACTGACATATTCTAATGGACCAAGAAAATTTAAAGAGCGATTGGCAGTGGGGGCATTCCTAGATGGGATATGGGACGGGGCGATCAGGCCAGTCCTCAGGCTATGCCGACATAACAGTAGCAGCCAGGCCTTTGTGCGTGCACTAGAAATATAAGCTGTCTATAGGGATACTCCAAGGTCAAGAGTGCAGACTATGACGCTTGAAGAATCGCAGCCAGAAAAGGAAAACCAGAACCCTATGTTGACCGACATACATAAAATGTTTAGTCAATTATTGACTAAATTGAATCCTTCAAAAAGACAGGAATCACAACAAAATGGAGAAAAGCCAAGTGGGAGTATTAAATGCTACAACTGCGGCAATATTATAGAACATATGAAACGAGACTGTCGACGGCGAAACTCGAGAAGAGTGAATTCTGCAAGTATGGACTAGAATGTCCACAGAAAAAATTAGAGAGGGTCACTGGAGATGCTGTGGAGTCGAAGGGAGAACCAGAGGAAGCCGGTACAAGAGAGGCTGTTTTAGATAGGGAATTGGTGCCCCTAGAGAAGTAAAGATTTCCCTGCTTCGAAGCGTTCCGAGAAATCCACCACTACAAAGATGTGAGAATAAAACGAAACCTCAGAAAAATACAGATACTTTATCTGAAAGATGATGCAAGGAACTATCACCATGAGCAACTGCAGGTCACGGTAGCACTCAGAAGGTGGAGGTGCCGGATGACAGAACAGATGAAGCGCTCAGACAAGAGCAACTGAACGAGACGGAAATTGGCCCTGTATTCAGAGCCAAAGAAGGGGGAACTCGTCCAAAATGGAAGGACATTTCAGAAAAATGTGTGGGACTGAAGGCAGTATGGGTGCAGTGGGACTCACTGAAAGTCATGCACGGGTTATTAAGTAGAGCGTAGGAAAGCCCGGATGGAAAGCAGGTGGTTATGCGGAAGTGCATAATGGAACATTCGGTGGACACTTTGGTGTTAACAAGACCCTGAAGAAAATACTAGAATGATTTTATTGGATAAGAAATCATCAGGATGGGGAGGCTTGGTGTTACAAATGCAAGATTTGTGCAACCAGGTAGAGACCACAGACTGGAAGTAAGGGTGAAATGAAGCAGTTCAAGGTCGGAGCTCCTTTCAAGAGGTTGTTCCAGTGACCGAATGAAGGCTTGATATGACCGGAGGGGTAGTTCAAAAGGGTTCATCAAGATGGGAGAGCTGGCTTGGCTGTACAACCCACAGCGAAGGAAAGTAAAATCACCTAAACAACCTTGGGATGGACCGTACACTGTTATTATCCGAATTAATGATGTCGTCTATCGGATTCAGCAAAGCAAGAAGTCCAATACATGCATTGGAATAGACTGGCGAAATACATTAATGATTCTGATTTGCCTGACTGGGACGATCAGGCTTAAGGATGGGGCAGTGTTATGCAGTACACCCCCTAAGAACCGACTGATACGTCCATGACTAGTAGTAACTATTCTAGAAATTTGTAAGAACATATCGAGTTTTCTGAAGGGTGGTTGGAGAAGATTCTCGATTGTGTTCTAGATAACTCTACAGGCAATTTTAGAGTATTTAAGGTGAGATTCACGACAGAAGAAGTTGAAAAGTGACAAATGAGGGGTTAGAAATCCGAAAAGTTAGCAACCTCAAATCGTCCGTCTCAGTAAGACAACTAAATATCCGCCAGTTAAACCTGAAAGTTTAACAAATAATATAGGTATATTGATTTGTTTTTTGTTAAATTTAAAAATTAAAAAACTTGAGTATAATATTTCTCATAATTTTAATGTCGCTCCTAATTTTTACTTCAGCTGATATCTACGCCCTCAGAAAAACTGAAAGCCAGCCAAACTAAGTATCATATACAGAACTACATTACGAGCACTTGTACTTTTATTCATACAAACTGAATCAGATCTATTTTTCAAGATAAAAGAAAAACCCATTAATACAAATTATATTTCTGATTTTAAAACAGAACTAAAAATACACTAAGTGACAAGAAAAATAAATATCACCAAATTAAATGTAATCTACCTGTTTACATTCGAGACAAGACTCCAGTGGTATTACTTTCTGATTTTTTTTTAAACTGCTGTAGTTTTAGTGAAATCATTCCAAGCACGAATCACAGTTATCGTATTTTCACATTTTTTGGGACATGACAACAATTTGGTTTTAATGGTTTTAGAATCCCATTTGTATAATAATATTGAATATTACATGTTTCTTCCGAAATCCTAATAAATTGTTGAACTCTCTCAATAGATTTAAAGTAGTTGCATATTTCTAATAAATTTGATAATTTTGAACGCGCTAAAACCTAACCACAACCTAACCTACACTACAACACCAATAATATGCCAATAATAGATGTGCTAGTATTTTTTTGTCTTTAGGATATTTAGCAGATGTATTATAATTTCGACTGTCGGATTCATATCCACGGCCATAAATTATAGCTGATAAAATTTCAATTCATTCATTACTGCCGTCATTTATGTACGATGAATGTGGCAAACATTATAAAATTTGCAAAAGAAATTATATATTTTAAAATTAAATATAACTTAATTTTCAGCACTAAGAAAACTTTAATACGATACACCTAGGTTATTTTATTCTAATTTGCTTATAAATTGATTTTTTTGGTACTTAAAATTTGAGATTTCTTTACTTAGTATAAAAATTTATAGGTTTGTACTTATCATGTTTCCAATTTTCATCATGTCTATCGTATAACAATGTGATACATAATGAATTAACGGCAATTTTGAAATGGTAAAAAAATAAACTAATTCCAAATAAGTTTTCGCCTTTTTATTTAAATTATGCATTACAAAATAATGTTTTCAGCTTAGACGACTACAATTTAAGAAAACTTATATTTTGCACTGGAATCAGACATAGTGAAAACATTGCTGAGGACTGGGACTTCTTGTGGAATTTGTATAATACGTCATCTTCTGTTCACGAACAAGATGATATTTTAAATGCTTTAGGATGTGCTGAAAATTTGGATATACTGAACTCGTAAGTAAATGGCTATAAACAATTCCTAATATACATATGTAAAATTTTAGTACAACCTATTTATTCACATAATAGCGCGAAAATATTTACAGCAGAAATATAACATGCAGAGTTCAAAGTCGTCACTCCATTATTTCGAAACATAATAAAGATTTAAAAGTTTGACTGGTACCAAAAAGAAATTATATAATTGTAGTTAGAATTGTTTTTCACAAAGATGGCCCTGCGACGAGAAATTGTTTTTCGATATATAAGAATTAAGGGTTAAATTATGAATAATTGTGATTATATAAAAAACTTTGTCTAATTCAGTCATCTACCCTATTTATTTTTTCAGTACTTGTAAATCCGAATAAAGCCCTGTAACATTTTCTTAATAATTTCAAAGCGTTCATTTTTGTAAGCAACGTGCTAAGTTTAAATCAGAATTAACTCGAACCTGCAAAATTTTAAATACAATATTTATTTTGAACATTCACATAATTTTCAGCAACAATTCAAGTATCTCTAAAGATTGAGATGAATAACATAATACAGAAAATAATATCACATGTACACACGTAGATCAATTTAGGTTTATAATAATTAAAATTGTTTAACAAGCGTTAAAAGGCATATATGTATTGTTCTCTCACCCTTTAAGCAATCTTTTACAACAAGTATTTTTTTATTATGGCTATCATAGTTTCCCAAAGTAATTTTGTTTTCAAAAACCTGTATTTTGTTAAATATAATCACTAGACACGCTGGAATAAATTAATTAAAAAAAAAGGTAAACAGTGCTTAAGTCCGGGATCATCCAGTTTTTCTATATTTATGCACTTATTTTCAGGTATCTTTTGAAAACAATCACCCCAAATTCTGGAATAAAAAGGCAAGATGCGTTAGTAGTGTTTAAATCTATTTTTTCAAGTTCAGTGGGAATAGAAGCAGCTATGGAATTTCTGGAATACAACTTCGCTAATATAGTGTCCTTGTAAGGTTTTTTGCTTTTATGTTCATTAAAATGATTCTAAAATATTTATTGTAGCTACAGAGGCATACATATTATATCAGAGATGCTATATGCTATGGCTGAGAAGTTGATAACAGATGAAGATGTCTCATGGGTTAGTACTAATATTTCCATATCTTCTCGGAGTTTGTCAGTATGTCTGAAAATGTGTTTTATTATATACGCGTTATTAAAGGAGTATTACATACCCGTTATTAAAGGACAAAATAAAATTAAGATATTGAATCAGAATTTGATATACGTATGTATCATAACGAGATCTGGAACTAGATTATATTTTGAGCTTAATCCTTCAAGGGTTGGGGGTAAATAAATAACGTGAAGCTGGCAAGAGTCCAGAAACTTGAGATTTGATGTATATAACTAAGTCGGGGTCTTAGTTTTCGTTATGACAGCTACCACCTCCACCACCACCACTTCGAACATCTCCACTCCATTATTTTATTAGAGGGGTTATCACCTACAATACACCTAGAGACTTGTTAATACTGAGATAACTTTGCCATAGAAACTGCTGAAAGCTTGTTGCTATTACCTTTAAGCAACACTCTTGAAGAATTCTCTACGACAAAATCTTGAGTATTGTGTATTCGAGGTGTATTCGGTAAGATAATTTTTTAATACTTTTTGCTATTTTTAACCAATTCACAAAGCATTTAAGTCAATATTTTATTTATTAAAACTGCAGTTACTGAACTATATTTTTGTTTGTTCAGATCTATTTGTAGTCGTTTGCGGGTAGCATCTCTTGCATCACGAGCATTTTTGAATATAACACTAGTATACGAATCAAACACTATTTTGAAGTCATTGAAATATTTTTTTTGTAGTAGCTTACTTGTAACATTCCAAATAGCCGTAACAGTTGCTTCTTTATATTCCGCTCCATCAACTTTTCTCATATTCACAGCATCATCTTTTAATATTAAAGCCAGTTCATTCAAACTGCGTCCTCCATTCAGTTCGTATTTTTTGATCGAACAAAATTCTAAAAATATTTTCAACATATACTTATTACTTTTATTGGTGTTTTTGGCTTATATTCTCTAATACAATTTGATTAATTCAATCGCTTGAAACATTACCAAACCTTTATAGTGGGGGCGATCTGGAAAAAAAAAGTGCCCGAAAAGGATTGATATTTTTTTCAATTTTGTTTTCCCATATCATTAACTGCATAATTTCCTATAATTTGGCAACTTTTGAAGTCAATTTTCGGGCGGGAGGGGGAGAAATTAACATGTAAATATAGGCAAAATGGGGTTTTCGCGGATATTTCAGTTATTTACGGTCCTAGCAAAAAAGGTCAGTAAAAAATTAAAGCGCTCGCGAATCCGCGTATACTGGTTCCTGACTCGTCCAAATCGACCCAGCGGTTCGCGAATTATCGCGAATTGAATTTTGTTGGTGGATTTTTGCGATTCTATGTTGATTAAAGGAAGGGGCGGAAATAATATTCGTAAAATCGGCCATAAATCGGGTGTTCCGCGGCCGATCTCGCCCAGCAAAAAATATGTCATAAAAATAAAGGCCTACTTTACTATGAAGTCAAATTTTATTTTTTTGCGAAAGGTGCCAAATGGCGGGGAAAGTAAAAAATTGAAAACAAATATTTTGACAAAAATGTTGACGGTAGATCTACTCCTATTTATTACATTGTTCCTTTGTAAACTTTTTAAAGCGCATTTTGATGTCATTAAGCATTTTTTAAAATGTTTAAGTTATTCCTTATGCCTCTTTAAATTTTATAAATGAATGATGTAATAAATAAGAATAAATATATTGTAAAGCATTTTTTCGGCAAATTAGTCTTTACCTGCTGCCTCGTCAAGTGCGATGTCGGTGACTACTGTCCCGAAATGGAATGTGAAGAATGATCTGCTCATCAGCTTGTCGAGTTACAAATCAATATTTATATATCACAAATCTAGTTTGTGACGTTTCATTCGCCCGTCACACCTTGGCACTCGAGCTTTAGCGGTCAGTAAACGGTAAGCTCGGGCGCCAGTTCCTTTTGTGGTGGAACAACCAATTTCCCTCCAAGCCGGTTCAGTAGGGCTTGAGTAGCTACAGTGAAGAAACGGTATGTCCAGAGGGTCTAGAGGTATTTAGACTTCACACACACTACAGTAAAAGCACAAATTCAGATTATAAAAAGAACATTTATTTCTTACCACCTACTATTTACAATGCTACTACCTCTTAGTATACTACCTAACGCTACACTAAACAGTCACCCAGGAGTTATGACCTAAGCTAAGCTAACAGGTGCTAGACGGTAATGATCGGTTTAAAAGAAAGAAGCGGTTAATAAAACTATGAAGCGATGAGCGAAGAGGGGGGGGGGGCGGTAATGCGGTACGGTCGGTCGGTATGGATACCAAGCGGGAGGAAGCAATTATCACAACTCATGCAAGGCAAAGCTAAAATAAATTTATGGATACAACTTGGCTAATGCGCAGTGCTTTTAAATACTGGTAAACATATAATACAGCGAAGAGTTAACTTATCGGAGTGCGGCCCAGCTTTCGACTTAGCCTTTTTGGGGTTAAGCGTCCAAGGGCTTACGCAACGGGCGATTGGAATTACAGAAGCACTCTGAGCGTCCAGGGGTAGACGTGACGGCAGGCAGAGAACACACCTGAACCTCACGGTACCGGCCCAAAATCCCCCCGTAACCATCGCAATAGTTCGGAAAATACCCTAAAATAATATTCGGGTGCTGGCCGAGCTTTCGACTTAGCCTTTGTGGGGTTAAGCGTCCAAGGGCTTACGCAACGGGCGACTGAAATTACAGAAGCACTCTGAGCATCCAGGGGTAGACGTGACGACAGGCAGAGAACACACCTGAACCTCACGGTACCGGTCTTTCGGCCCCAAATCCCCCCGTAATAGTCGCAACTATACAAGGTCCCTGTCTGGGTTCGATTCTCGTGTCCAGTCAAGTGTTTTGCCTTTTTGGGGCTCAAATTTCAGCCGGAATATCCCCTCAATACTGGAGGTCCCCCAGGGCAGAGTAAAACAAAGCTAAAAAATAAAATATGATTAGTCAAGTTCAAAACCTAACACCGGCCAAGTTGTTTTACCACTATCTAACTTACTCACTTCCTCTCTATTAGCACCCTCGGAACGGTATCTACTGGTGATGACTTTTTACGGCGGATCCTCGGAGCAGACTGCTGATTCTTGTTCAGGATTTCTTAGAGCGGAGCTGTACTGGGCACATCTAACAGCTTCGGCTGTCGGTCAGAAACTGATATTCAATTGTCGCTGGTTTAGAAAGGAAAGCTAGTGCGCCCCACGCCAATAGCGGTTTGGTGGGGGTCTAGCCTGCGTGTCGGTACGTCCGCCGTATTCCCAATTTTTACAATTCTAAGACAACATGATGGAAATATTTACTATGTACCATATTAGAACAAAACGGTGTTTTACACTTTATATCTACAATGTACAGTATAATATAAATATTAAACTTCCTTAGTGCTCACGGAATAATTATTTGGGATGCAATTTGCATGACAAAAATTGCTTCATTACAAGCTTTTTACGCGATCGTATACATGTTATACATCCTCTGCTTATGCGTGAAATAACAGGTGAATATTTTTGTCAGTTTTTCCACCATTCTACCTTGAAATAACCTTAATGCGACCTAATACCGACAAGCTGACCTCGGATTTGGAACAGCGACCTCAAAAACCTATATACAAATTCTTTCAAATTTTTCTGTCGAAATCTAATGATTTCACCTTCAAATGACCTTAACGCGACCTAATACCGACAAGCCGACGTCTGATTTGGATTCAGCGACCTCAAGAACCTATATACAATTGTTTTTTAAATTTTTCAGTTGAAATCTAATGACTTGACCTTGAAATGACATTAACGCGACCTGATACCGACAAACCGTCCTCGGATTTGGGTTCAGTGACCTCAAGAATCTATATACATCTTTTTTCAAATTTATTGTCGAAACCTAATGATTTGACCTTGAAATGACCTTAACGCGATCTGATACAGACATACCGACCTCGGATTCGGATTCAGCGACCCCAAAAACCTAGGGTGTACTAGGTTTCGTTGGTGGAGGCGAACATTTTTTTTTTGTATGGCTGTGTTATTTACTGTGTTTACTATAAGTACTTCGCAGTTCGCTACTGACGACAGAAAGTCGATTTTAAAGGATCAGTCAGAAACTGCTGTGCATGTTTTGTATATCTACAGATAATATTTTATGATATAAAGGTAGTAAGGACCGTGAACTGTGGAACTCAAAGTGATCGTTGACCAATTAAATGATGTCGATTTGTTAGTACATTATATTTTAATTTTTATTTATTATTCTTGCTGTATGTTCGAGATAAAGATAAATAAGTGTTCTTTATTTTTCATTCATGTATTATATTTGTATACTCCAAATATAATATTACACAAATTTGTGCAATCCACTATAAGTTTATTCTTGAAAATTTAATGAATTTATAGCATTCACAATAACTTTAAACAACCCCAATTTTTTCCAGCAAAGTAATTATTAATTGTTTGCTTTTAGCTTGAAAGTCTTCTACTTGACAACATTTTCAATGATTACGAGGATATCAGGACAAAAGCTAATGTGTTGGCGTCCGTAAACAATTACTGGAGAAAGCATTATCAGGGCCAAGTTTTAGATTTATTTCCATCCACATCCACAGCTACGTCAACTACTACATCTACAGCTGCACCCCGTACTACATCTATCGCGACGACTGCGACCCCTGATAATTCTAATACAGACAGTCCTATAAGTACTACTACTGATTCCTCTTGTAGGAGGATATTAGCTACAACGTTTTGTCTTATTTTGTGTATTGCTTTAAGTATAAACATATAGTAATTATTTTGTGAGTGAAGATTCCAACGAAGGTATCCAAATTTTCAATTAAAGGATTATTATTGGAAATGTTTTATTTTATTTGAAATTTCTTTGTTTGAGTTATAGTTCAAAGTAAACTCTACTTATAAATCTTTATGGTAAGTAGTACCTACATAAGGATGAGTTTTGAAATAACTAAACAATGTAATATACAGGGTGTAGCATAATTAAGGGGAAAAATTGAACTTTCCATTTCTTGTCAAAAAATAAGTTTGGTTATTAACAACACAATTTTGAAAATAGGTTTTTCCTTTCTAAATAAGTTTTTAAAAGGGTTGTGACAAAAAACGGTTTTTGTTTTCTCTATATTTCATTCACAGTTTCTCCAGATTTTTAAAAACAAGCCTTTGCTGGCCAACGACACCTTTAAATGGTGTGCCAAAAAATCATTTTTTACTTCTATTTAAAAATATTAAAAGTACCAAATTTAGCACATCCGTATTATTAATAAAAGAGTATCTACAAATGTTTTTTTAACCTCCCCTCCCTGTATGTATGTATGTATGTATGTATGTATGTATGTATGTATGTATGTATGTATGTATGTATGTTACATCACACACAACACAAAGAACTTTTTTTAAAAAAGATTTATTTAATTATAGGATAGTAATTACTATCCTGAACATTAAGAAACAAATTGAATGACTTAAAACTAAGTGAGTATGAAGACTGAGGAGCAAACGTTCTTTTACATGTATTTATAAGATTTGAAATGCTGACTCGAAGAGTCTCTAGAACAAAGGGAGTAACATTGTGCAATTTATTCTGGGAAGATAACAAAGGAAATAATGTTGCAATCCTGTGAATCAGGTGATGCTGAATAAGCAAAAGGAGCAGCTGCAATATGTAATATGATATACCTGATATGCCTACTTGTGTATGGCTCTAAGTATCATGAATTACGTTATAATATTTTATATAACAGCTTCCCCCTTATATAAAAAGTTGGTGCTTATGCAGTAACTTTTTGAAAGTAAAATAAATGGAAAGTATATGAAATATTGAAAATAATGAAATATAACAATAAAAATGTTAAAGGTATATAAAATGTAAAATTGTAAAATTGTAAACTTGTAAAAATGTAAAAATATAAGATATAAAATAGTAAGCGTAAAAATGCAATACAGTGCATGTATAAAAAGCATCAAAATATTAAAATAAAATCGAATAAATTTTCACTGAAGAGTTTCAGCATAAAAGTTAGAAAGGCACAAAACTGTTTTAACTAAGCTCTATGTCTTCGGATTCTTCGTCTTCTCTTCTTAGTGGAGGTCGTCTTCATTGAGGAAGTATGCTAGTAAATGTCCTGGAGAGTTTACTAGGTCTCCGAGGAGCTGGGGGCGATGTGGAGACATCGGTGGTTGAATTTCTTCGGTGTATTCTATATTTATAGAATAGGTACACAAATAATAGTCCAAAGATTAAAACAATTATGAAGTAAGCGAACCAAGAGACGTGTTTGGTGACAAAGGGTTCATTAATTAGGTCGTCTAAGTCTTTTGAATATTGGTCGAGTTTGTGTTTAGCAATCTCGAGGTCTTCGGTGTTTAAATTGTTCAACTTCAAAGGTTTTATTATTGTCTTTTACAATAACAGTAAACAGCTCATACAATTTACACATTTTATATTTGACAATTTGTGGTGATCAATTGATTTAATTAATATATGTATCTCGTGAAAATCATGTTATTAATAATTTTTCGAGTATACTCTGCCCGACAAAATTAAGGTAACCGATTTATTTGTTACAGTTACTATTGCTTTAGTGGCTAAACTTCTATGATTTGGTTTCTATATTTTATTGGAATAATAATAATAAGTAATTAATATCATATACTTACTCGAAAAGAAATCAAACTACTCATTTTTTTGTTAGTAAATATAATTTCTTTTGAATGTAAATTGCATGAGAGCTTGTTATATCATTTTTTTTTGAGTGCTACAGATTTATGAAAAATCAGTTAAGCGTAACCTAGTTTAAAGTATAATTCTATACATTTTCCTTAAATAGGGGTACTCATACTTGTTTATCCTATTTTAGGGTTTTTTTTTATCGCTGTTGTTTTGGTTTTTCCTTTATTTTCTGGCAAGGAAGAGAAGTTGTCATATTGGTCCAGACTGGTTACACATAGAGTTTGGAATGTTATTGATTAAGGATTCTCTTGCTTTTGCTTTGCTGTAGGATTTTGCTGCGTTCACTCGCCTTGCTGCATGTATATCGCCATTTGCAGGATTTTCCACCAGCTACCTACTGATTGACCTTGGGACCAGCTAAGTTTGCATGCTTATTGATCTTATGTTTTGCTTATTGAATTGATTGATTGCATATCAACTCGCCTTATATTTTTTTCGTTTAAACATAATACTTTGTTTTATATTGGAGCTCATAATTGTATATATACATTTTTATTTATAGTCCATGATTACGTATTAATGTGAAGAGCTCTCTACTTTTAACTGCTCATGTATAAGAAAGACAACAATTAAGTAATTTTAATTATTTTGATCTTTAGTATAGTTGATGGTTTTTTTTTAAATGTTTTCTTATTATTACTATTTTTAGTAGAGCTCATTGGACTTTGCTTATTTTTTTAAAATTTAGTATATCAGAGCTAAAATTTTGTTCCTTATTAATTTATGTGTTTATTCTTTTTTTTGTAGTTAAGTTTTTATTTAGATAGCTTCATTATTTTACACTTTTTTTGCGACTGTACGCTGCGCGTGTATACACGTACGGTAAAGCTTGCGCTAAAATTACATCTTGATATATTTTTATTTTAGTTTAATATATCACCAGCTTCGCAATACACTTTGAATTACTGAACTGAATTTCTTGTAAAATTTGAAACATTATTTCTAATAAACTACTGTATATTTCTATAGTAAAATTTAGCCTTTAACTTATTTAATTGATACAAGTACTTACCTCATAGCATTGAAAACAAACTTACCTGGGTATTTCTTGGTTATATTTGATATTGAAGTAGTGGTAGCGTTAAACCAAGTGGCGCCCCAATTTTAGTATTACTTTTATTTTTGACCCGGCCCGTCTCCACTGCAGCTGGCAGGCCGCTGCCTCTACTTTAGCAATTCAGGGTAAGCGTTGAAGGTAAGATTGTCTCGGGGAGAACGTCACAGTTGTTACCTACCAATCGGTAGCAATAGACAGCTATCAGTTGTTGACAGTTGGGCATTCGCCGGCCACACTACAGTGGAGACGGTATATGTATGTATGTATGTATGTATGTATGTATGTATGTATGTATGTATGTATGTATGTATGTATGTATGTATGTATGTATGTATGTATGTATGTATGTATGTATGTATGTATGTATGTATGTATGTATGTATGTATGTATGTATGTATGTATGTATGTATGTATGTATGTATGTATGTATGTATGTATGTATGTATGTATGTATGTATGTATGTATGTATGTATGTATGTATGTATGTATGTATGTATGTATGTATGTATGTATGTATGTATGTATGTATGTATGTATGTATGTATGTATGTATGTATGTATGTATGTATGTATGTATGTATGTATGTATGTATGTATGTATGTATGTATGTATGTATGTATGTATGTATGTATGTATGTATGTATGTATGTATGTATGTATGTATGTATGTATGTATGTATGTATGTATGTATGTATGTATGTATGTATGTATGTATGTATGTATGTATGTATGTATGTATGTATGTATGTATGTATGTATGTATGTATGTATGTATGTATGTATGTATGTATGTATGTATGTATGTATGTATGTATGTATGTATGTATGTATGTATGTATGTATGTATGTATGTATGTATGTATGTATGTATGTATGTATGTATGTATGTATGTATGTATGTATGTATGTATGTATGTATGTATGTATGTATGTATGTATGTATGTATGTATGTATGTATGTATGTATGTATGTATGTATGTATGTATGTATGTATGTATGTATGTATGTATGTATGTATGTATGTATGTATGTATGTATGTATGTATGTATGTATGTATGTATGTATGTATGTATGTATGTATGTATGTATGTATGTATGTATGTATGTATGTATGTATGTATGTATGTATGTATGTATGTATGTATGTATGTATGTATGTATGTATGTATGTATGTATGTATGTATGTATGTATGTATGTATGTATGTATGTATATGTATGTATGTATGTATGTATGTATGTATGTATGTATGTATGTATGTTTTTGTTTTTTTTTTTTTTGGGGGGGGGGGCGTAGGAGTAGCAAGCTACCCACAAGTGGCCCCCACTGACACCGGAGCGCCACCCTGGTACCGCTTTCGCATTTCTTCGGGGTGGTGTCCGTTTGCGCCCTGCTTAGCGCCGCCTTTTTCATCGTCACTTCCCAAGTCCCCCATCCTCCGTGAAATTAGGGGTTCAGGGGCGATTTTCTTGTGCGTCAATCCTCTCGTTCTGCTCCATACGTCGCTTGTGCTTCATCGTTGCGATGATGTACGTGGACACCGCCAACCAGGCTTCTTCGTTTTCAAGCATACACGCGATGAGGTTTCCTTCGTGTATGCGCACTCCGAGTGTCCTCTCAAGCTCTTCTCTTTCCGCTTCCATTGCACTGCACTCAAAGATGGTATGTTGGGCGTTATCTGGGGTTTGCCCACAGTGAAGGCATGCAGCGCTTTCCCTCTTTTTGAACCTGGCCAGGTATTCGCTGAAACAACCATGACCTGTTAACGCCTGGGTCAGGTGATACTCCATCTGACCGTGTTTCCGGCTGCACCATGCTTTCACGTTTGGAATGAGTCCATACGTCCATCGGCCCGTCATGTCTGCATCCCATCTTTCCTGCCATTTAACAAAGAGTCTTTGCCGTGCCGCTCTCTTCGCGGCGAACTCTACCGAACTCTGTTCGTCTCGAGTGCCATTACACTCTCGATAGATCTCCTGCCTTTCTCGAATAAGGAGATCAATTGGGGGTGTACTTGCTAGTACCAGCGCTGCACTCTCCGACACCGTCCTGTATGCCGAAATTATCCTAAGGGCACTACGTCGTTGCACGGCGGCTAGCCTCCTTCTTACCGTTGTTCTTTCAACCGCGTCACCCCAAACTTCCGCTCCATACAGGATCTTGGCGTGGACAACGCTATTCAGTAGCCTTCTTTTCATCTCACTGGGCCCCCTAACGTTAGGCATCAGGCGTGCTAACGCTGCCGCTGATGTTGCTGCTTTCTCCGCTACAATTTTTGTATGCTCCTCGTACCTCAAGCCTGCATCCAGTTGCACCCCCAGATATTTTACGGATTTCTTCCATGACACTCTATCGCCATCCAGAGACAGGGTGGGGGTCGGGAAGAGCCTCTTATCTGTTATAAGTACCGCCTCTGTCTTATGAAGTGCCAGATCCAGCCCGCGTGTACGGAGCCACATGCTGGCACGGCGCAAGCACTCATTCATCTTAATCTCTAATATTTGTGTTGTCCTCGCTATTGTAACCATCGCCACGTCATCAGCGAACGCGATTACACCGCTTTCTTCTGGGAGGGTCAGATTTAAAAGACCCTCGTACATCACATTCCACAAGAGTGGCCCTAGGACCGATCCTTGTGGTACTCCTGCCGTCACCTTGAATTCTTTAAGCCCTTCCGTCGTATTGTAGATAAGTGTTCTATCCGACAGGTAATTATCCACAATCTGTAACAAATATCCCGGTATCCTCCTCCCGATCAAGGCCTCTATGATCCTGTCCCACCTGGCCGTGTTGAATGCATTTCGGATGTCCAGCGTTACTAGGGCGCAGAAACCTTTACTCCTACATGGGACGTTCTTGATTTGATCCGCCGCACTGACCACTTGCCTGATGGCGTCAACTGTTGAGCGACCCTTCCGAAATCCAAACTGCCTTGGTGACAAACCTCCGTCTGCCTCAATATGTTTTTCTATTCTCCGAGCAATGAGCCTCTCGAAAAGCTTTCCCAGCGTATCTAGCAGACAGATAGGCCGGTACGACGATGCCTCCTCAAGCGGCTTGTCCCCCTTTCTCAGCAGAATTAGCTTCTGCTTTTTCCATCTCCTTGGAAAAACTCCCTCTCTGAGACAGGTGTTGTAAGTCTCTAACAAAAGATTAGGCCATATATCTATGACTGCAGCGATGACCTCGTTTGGGATCTGATCTGGTCCTGGTGCCTTTCTAGGTGACAGTCGCTTTTTTGCTTCTCGCAACTCCTCGACCGTAAACGGTTCTAAGATGTTCTCCTCTTCTTCCTGCGACAGTCTTGGTCTTATTTCGTGGTCCGGGAAGAGGGCTGCTACTATCTCGCCAACTCTTATCGGGCACGTCAGTCCAGGAATCTGTTGCCCGCCCTTCAGTCTCTTGGTAACCAACCTATACGGTAATCCCCAAGGATCTTCGTCCACTGAGCGGCAGAGCTCTATCCAGCATTTCCGCTTACTTTGTTTTATTGCCGTTCTTAGTTCCTTTTTTACTTCTTTATAATCTTCCTCCAAGTTTGCTTCTTCTTGCCCCCCCCTTGCTCGTTGGAATTTCCTGCGAGCAGCCAGGCACCTCCTTCTCATTTCGGCGATCTCAGCTGTCCACCAGTAGACTGGCGATCTTCTGTGTGTTTGGTTTCTTCTCCGCTTTGTCGCAAGCCGCTGTGATTGTGTCTACAGCAAACTCCACTAGTGCCTCCGATTCCTGGCTTTGTGCGATTTGTGGGAGTCTACCTTGTCGTTCTGCTGATTCTAGCGACTTTCTCAGTTTGTCTCTATCTAGCTTTCCTGTGACCCATCCTCCCGTTTCTGTCGATGCATATGGTGTTGTTCGCTGTTCATCATCGACTGTAAACTGTATGTACTGGTGATCACTCAGTGTTACCTCCTCCAGTACACGCCAATCAAACGTCCTGGCTGCGACGCCTGCTGTTGCCAGTGTGATATCCCCCACTGACCCTGTATTGCTCCTTCTAAAGGTATTTACGTTTCCCTCATTTAGGATCACTAGGTCCTGCCTCGCAACCATTTCCGACAGTGCCTCCCCGCGGATGTCTTGCCTATTTGATCCCCATTCTGGTGACTTGCAGTTGAAGTCCCCTGCCACTATGACTTCTCCGTTCGCCGACCGAATGCTCTCCTCGAGCTCGTCTAGGTCCTGCAGGAAATCGTCGTATTGGGCATTTGGAGAGAAGTAACAGCTGTAAATCCTTACGCCGTCAACTTCTACCCATACGAAGTTGGCCACCGGAGCACTTACTTCTTTAATATTTATTTTTCTATTTAGCACCGCGATTGCCGCCCTACCTGTCGTGTCCTGGAACCAAGATCCCGATTCCAGCTGCTTGTATTGTTCACTCACTATCAAAATATCACTGCTTTTCTCCACGGCCTCTTGTAGGAGTAAGTCCTGTGCCTCTTGGCCTCTGCCTAGGTTCACTTGGAGAAACCTTTTCATGTTTGAGTCCTTCGTATCCCCCTCCGATAGGATCCACACTTCGCACTGCCCAGTATGTGCTGCGCTCCTCCCGGGTCGTCGCTGTCATTGCACACCACACAGAAGGGTTTCTGTGTGCATTCCCTTGCCATATGACCCTCCTTTCCACAAAGGCGGCAGAGTTTCGACCTGTCCGGACCCTTGCAATCTCGCGCTGTATGTCCAAACCCAAAGCATTGGAAGCATCGCAACACTGGCTTTTTCTCTCGGGCTCGACACATAACCCAACCAATCCTTATTTTTCCCATCTTTAGCACCGCCTCGGCCGTTATTATTGGCATTGTAATAATAGCCATTTGGGTTTCTCCGAAGGTTTTTCTGAGAGCTCTTATCTTGATGCATTCGGGGTCGGTCTCTGGTGCTACTAACTTGATGGCGTTAATCACGTCTATCTCATCCGTAGCGCCATCAAGATCCCTTATTTCAATTGTGGCGTCTCGGTTCGTATTTCGGACGCTCGCATCATCCCCGAGTGCGCTAGCCACAGCGTTTTTAAGTTCCTCCACCTTTTCGCTTCCTTTTGCGATTTCAATTAGCAGTTCACCGCTTCGTGTCTGTCGAATTTTGGAAATTTTTACCCCTAGAGCTACTGGGTCCACTTTTGTCTTTATATTTTTTAACACCTCTGCATAACTATAGGACGCATCTTTTGGTTTGACAGCCACTGCTTCCGGCCGCCTGCTCCGTATACTCCTTACTGTTCTTTTGGTACCGTTTCCTTCCCCTTTCTTCCTGTTCCGTTTTCGGTGTTCGACCTCTTGCCACTTGGGTTTGTTTCCCTGCCTCTCCGTTGCTTCTCCTGTTTTTGCAGGGATTTTTTGTACTCCTTTTTGAGCCGACTCCCCTTTTGCTAGGGTTCTTTCTCCTCGCATAATAACCTCTGGGGGAGAAGGAGGACCTTGTTTCTTGCTCTCGCTTTCCGCCTCGTTGATAATAATTTCTTCGACTTCGGGATTGGTCTGTACCGAAGTGTTTTTTAGCCGCCTTTTGGTTTGCGTCTCTCGATCCGTTTTTTGAACCAGTGGTTTTTTTCCCTTGTCTTGCTCCTTTTGCCTATTCGAGGAGGTCCTGTTCTCCTCCCTTGCTTTAATCCGCGCTTCTCTAGCCTCCCTCAGTCTTTGGAAGTATAGCACGGCTTCGGTTATCGCATCTCTAATTGGCTTGTGGATATTTCTGGCGTCCTTGACTATACCCTCTATAATCGCTATATTCTTTCCTAGGCCCTCAAAGGCCCACTTCTCGTTTCTCTCTAGCTGCTCGATCTCTGCCCCAGCCTTCTTGAATTCTCTATTTCCATTGATTCCAGTAGCTAAGATACTCCCCTCGGCCCGGGATACCACCAAGGAGGAGCCGCAGTCATTGGCTAACGGTCCAGTGGGGCCTGCTCCAACACCCACATTCTGGACCGGTACTGGGGATCCGACCCCCTGCACCGTAATCGATTTATCCTTATTCTTGTCCATGTCCATTTCCAATCCGTTGTGTGGTATCCTTCTTTGTCTGGCTTTTCACCCTCGACCCGTTCGGCATGGGAGGCCCTACCAGTAGCTAAGCTACCGCCGACATGGCTCTCGGGATCATTAAAGCGCGCAAGCCCCGCCACCGCGTCAAGGTGGAGATACAGCCGGGGGGTGTATGTATGGGGGGTGAATGTATGTATGTATGTATGTATGTATGTATGTATGTATGTATGTATGTATGTATGTATGTATGTATGTATGTATGTATGTATGTATGTATGTATGTATGTATGTATGTATGTATGTATGTATGTATGTATGTATGTATGTATGTATGTATGTATGTATGTATGTATGTATGTATGTATGTATGTATGTATGTATGTATGTATGTATGTATGTATGTATGTATGTATGTATGTATGTATGTATGTATGTATGTATGTATGTATGTATGTATGTATGTATGTATGTATGTATGTATGTATGTATGTATGTATGTATGTATGTATGTATGTATGTATGTATGTATGTATGTATGTATGTATGTATGTATGTATGTATGTATGTATGTATGTATGTATGTATGTATGTATGTATGTATGTATGTATGTATGTATGTATGTATGTATGTATGTATGTATGTATGTATGTATGTATGTATGTATGTATGTATGTATGTATGTATGTATGTATGTATGTATGTATGTATGTATGTATGTATGTATGTATGTATGTATGTATGTATGTATGTATGTATGTATGTATGTATGTATGTATGTATGTATGTATGTATGTATGTATGTATGTATGTATGTATGTATGTATGTATGTATGTATGTATGTATGTATGTATGTATGTATGTATGTATGTATGTATGTATGTATGTATGTATGTATGTATGTATGTATGTATGTATGTATGTATGTATGTATGTATGTATGTATGTATGTATGTATGTATGTATGTATGTATGTATGTATGTATGTATGTATGTATGTATGTATGTATGTATGTATGTATGTATGTATGTATGTATGTATGTATGTATGTATGTATGTATGTATGTATGTATGTATGTATGTATGTATGTATGTATGTATGTATGTATGTATGTATGTATGTATGTATGTATGTATGTATGTATGTATGTATGTATGTATGTATGTATGTATGTATGTATGTATGTATGTATGTATGTATGTATGTATGTATGTATGTATGTATGTATGTATGTATGTATGTATGTATGTATGTATGTATGTATGTATGTATGTATGTATGTATGTATGTATGTATGTATGTATGTATGTATGTATGTATGTATGTATGTATGTATGTATGTATGTATGTATGTATGTATGTATGTATGTATGTATGTATGTATGTATGTATGTATGTATGTATGTATGTATGTATGTATGTATGTATGTATGTATGTATGTATGTATGTATGTATGTATGTATGTATGTATGTATGTATGTATGTATGTATGTATGTATGTATGTATGTATGTATGTATGTATGTATGTATGTATGTATGTATGTATGTATGTATGTATGTATGTATGTATGTATGTATGTATGTATGTATGTATGTATGTATGTATGTATGTATGTATGTATGTATGTATGTATGTATGTATGTATGTATGTATGTATGTATGTATGTATGTATGTATGTATGTATGTATGTATGTATGTATGTATGTATGTATGTATGTATGTATGTATGTATGTATGTATGTATGTATGTATGTATGTATGTATGTATGTATGTATGTATGTATGTATGTATGTATGTATGTATGTATGTATGTATGTATGTATGTATGTATGTATGTATGTATGTATGTATGTATGTATGTATGTATGTATGTATGTATGTATGTATGTATGTATGTATGTATGTATGTATGTATGTATGTATGTATGTATGTATGTATGTATGTATGTATGTATGTATGTATGTATGTATGTATGTATGTATGTATGTATGTATGTATGTATGTATGTATGTATGTATGTATGTATGTATGTATGTATGTATGTATGTATGTATGTATGTATGTATGTATGTATGTATGTATGTATGTATGTATGTATGTATGTATGTATGTATGTATGTATGTATGTATGTATGTATGTATGTATGTATGTATGTATGTATGTATGTATGTATGTATGTATGTATGTATGTATGTATGTATGTATGTATGTATGTATGTATGTATGTATGTATGTATGTATGTATGTATGTATGTATGTATGTATGTATGTATGTATGTATGTATGTATGTATGTATGTATGTATGTATGTATGTATGTATGTATGTATGTATGTATGTATGTATGTATGTATGTATGTATGTATGTATGTATGTATGTATGTATGTATGTTACATCACACACAACACAAAGAACTTTTTTTAAAAAAGATTTATTTAATTATAGGATAGTAATTACTATCCTGAACATTAAGAAACAAATTGAATGACTTAAAACTAAGTGAGTATGAAGACTGAGGAGCAAACGTTCTTTTACATGTATTTATAAGATTTGAAATGCTGACTCGAAGAGTCTCTAGAACAAAGGGAGTAACATTGTGCAATTTATTCTGGGAACATAACAAAGGAAATAATGTTGCAATCCTGTGAATCAGGTGATGCTGAATAAGCAAAAGGAGCAGCTGCATTATGTAATATGATATACCTGATATGCCTACTTGTGTATGGCTCTAAGTATCATGAATTGCGTTATAATATTTTATATAACAGCTTCCCCCTTATATAAAAAGTTGGTGCTTATGCAGTAACTTTTTGAAAGTAAAATAAATGGAAAGTATATGAAATATTGAAAATAATGAAATATAACAATAAAAATGTTAAAGGTATATAAAATGTAAAATTGTAAAATTGTAAACTTGTAAAAATGTAAAAATATAAGATATAAAATAGTAAGCGTAAAAATGCAATACAGTGCATGTATAAAAAGCATCAAAATATTAAAATAAAATCGAATAAATTTTCACTGAAGAGCTTCAGCATAAAAGTTAGAAAGGCACAAAACTGTTTTAACTAAGCTCTATGTCTTCGGATTCTTCGTCTTCTCTTCTTAGTGGAGGTCGTCTTCATTGAGGAAGTATGCTAGTAAATGTCCTGGAGAGTTTACTAGGTCTCCGAGGAGCTGGGGGCGATGTGGAGACATCGGTGGTTGAATTTCTTCGGTGTATTCTATATTTATAGAATAGGTACACAAATAATAGTCCAAAGATTAAAACAATTATGAAGTAACCGAACCAAGAGACGTGTTTGGTGACAAAGGGTTCATTAATTAGGTCGTCTAAGTCTTTTGAATATTGGTCGAGTTTGTGTTTAGCAATCTCGAGGTCTTCGGTGTTTAAATTGTTCAACTTCAAAGGTTTTAGATTGGGCATTCGAATGTTTTCGGGAATTTGGCCACAACACTCAAACGGGACTTGAATTGGGTGATTATTGTCTTTTACACTGATAAAGTCACTTGTGCTAGCTTGGATTTTGGTAATACCTATAAAAGCGTAGCAATTTGATTGGAGTCTAATAATTGAGTTTTTGGAGATTTTGTCGGTCGAACTTATTTTGGGACAGTTAATGGTCACATGTAAAGGTTCCGCGTTTATCACTAACCACTTATTTTCTCCTAGTTCTTGCACGTTGTAACCTTGACTGATGATGAGTGACGTCTGGCAGTTTTCGGGTAGTGTGTCGAGGTTCTTGAAGAGACGGGCTTCGCATATGGCATTGTTGTCAATTGGATATGCAAATAAATTTGAGCATAGCTTGGTGTTAGGGTTGATTGGTTTGCATCTTTCGAGGTCTGCGATGGGTATGAACATCAAAGAATCATCATCTCTCGCGATATATTTTTGAGAAGTTGATAAAATGTGAAATAGACCAGTTCTATTATCCAGAATAGGAATTGGGATATAGTTTAAAAACAGAATATGTTTGAGGGTCTATTAGTGGTATGTCTAATACGAATATTAATTCTGAAATTACCTGAAAAGCTTTTAATTCAATAATATCCAAGTATTGTGAAACCTTTGATAATTTGATCGGGAGAGGCAAATTGTTCTTTTGTAAGTTTTGTGAAATCTCTTGTAGAGAGTTTACCAAGTCCTGAGGATTAATGATTGATGTGTGAATTATCTTAAGTCTCGCAAAAGTAATGGAATTTAAAATATCATTTAAATTGTCCTCGATAAATAAATAGCTTGCCATGAGTTGCTCGCAAATACTTAGGAATTTTAATTTTGTATAAGCTATTCGCGTTTCACCTTCGATTTTTAAAATCTGTTTTTCGATTTCCTTTATGTCATTATTGAACGTCTCTTCGTCAATTTGTAATTGTCGAACAGTTAGATTGAAATTCTTTATGACCGAAGTTGTAACTGATATTTGATTTTTGAGTAAGTTCTCCAATTGGTGTTCATCGTTATTTAATTTGTTAATACAATTAAGGTAGTATTCGCCGTCTTCAGCATCTAGATTACCGGTGATCGATTTAAATATTGAACCTATACCTTTCAAAAGTCCGCGAGTTATAATACTGTACGTGCCGATAAGCATAAAATAAATGCTTACTCTGCACAGATAACATTATGTTATAAATATATGTAAATGCACTAAGATAGTTAGTTCTATTCAATCTCCCGACGTGTAACTTGTTTTATTCAATAAATTTCGTTTTTTAAAAAACTTAGTTTTTGTTAGCACAAATCTAACTGGCGCAGTCGGTAGGATTTCGTGAAGGTATACGTTAAGTCGAAATTCAGTGAATGCCCCAGGGCCAGAGCACATTTTTCGTGTAATTCCTGGACTTAACGGAAATTTTACCTTGTGTTTCAACACTTTGTCGCGAAACGAACCAATCTGTGTACTGTGTAGTGTTCTATAATTCAATACCGGACCTGGCATCAGTGGCGGAGTAGTTGTTTGGACCTGCACACACTTCAGGTGAATTGAGTAGCCTGAAAACTATTTTTTTGGCGAATTGAGTAACCAAAAGGAAGATACTCCCAAAATCTGGAGCAGGAGAAGATTGTCACCACCGATTGGACCAGATTTAACCTGGAATCTCACCCTGAAGACTAGAGGAACGTCAGACATCAGAATAGAAACTCCCTTACAGCCTAGAGGTTATAGGCAAGAAGTCACAGTAACTTCGACCGATGATCAGAATTTGGATATTTTTCATGTAAGTCAATTTCAAACAAACTTGAACTAGCGAAATAATCTAATTCCAAAAATCAGATCCATTAATTTTAAGTTAGGTAATTAATTTTAGCTAAATAGAATAAAAACTATTTTTGAGTTTCTCAAATTCATTTTGTTATATCCAAATCTGTACAGTAGAGCACCCTGATACCGTCAGTGCGTCCCTCGTTGCGTAAAAACAATAGAGCACTCCTGACACCCTCAGTAAGTCCCTCGTTGTCAGTAAAGGAATTAAAGTTCATTTTCTTTCAATAAACGAGTCAAACTCAAGAAAAGTTACAGTATAACATTTTATTTATTTGTGTTCATTAAAAATTTTAAAACTGGAGGAACTTCTAAACAAACTTTCGAGTTTAAGTGTTATTTCTGAAGAATTAGATAACGAATTCGTAAACAGCGAACTTGACATAATGCAAACTAATCCAGCATCAACACCAGCTCCAAGCAGAGCACCCGAAATTAACGTCGGATTATTACGATATCAGGCAGACAATATTCCAAATTTTGATGGTAATCCAAAATTACTTCAAAGATTTATAATTGCAAGTGAAAATTTAATAGGAGCTTTTCAAAATACAACTGATCCAAATGCACCTATAAACATATGTCTAATAGATACTATATTTTCAAAACTTAGAGGTAGAGCGGCAGATTTGATTTGCCCTAGGTCAGAGCTTAACTCTTGGATTTCGATTAAAGAAGTATTGATAGCTAGCTTTGCAGATCAAAGAAGTCTGGATTGTTTATTCCAGGATTTAATAACATTAAAAATAAATAAAAACGAATCGCTGTTAGAATTCGGGAATCGAATTCAAAATGTCCGAAGTCTATTAATCTCTAAATTAAACAATGGCAATGAGGATAGGCAAACTAAAATCGTAAAATTAGATCATTATGATGAAATTGCGTTAAAAACTTATATAACCAATTTGCCATACCATATACAGTTAGCAATTAGGTTAAAAAATCCTGATAGTATCGAGCAAGCTAGGTTTTACTGTAGAGGAACTAAATTTTATTGAATTTAGAAACAAAAACAACCAAATAACGCAAACCTCGCAGAACAAAAATTCGAATGGGCCCATGTTAGGAAACATGTACTCGGTAAATATGCAAAATCCAACTGGACAAAGACCTAATTCAAACCATAATTCATACCGACCACCTTTTGTACAGAATTCATATCGACCCCCATTCAATCAAAATTTGTATCAATACCCATTCCATCAAAACTCATATCGACCCCCGTTCAATCAAAACTCATATCGAATGCCATTCAACCAAAACTCATATCGGCCCCCATTAAATCAAAGCCCAGGTTTCCAGAATAACATCCCAAATCAATTCCAGTATAATGCTCATAACCCCACCTTCAACAACCCACAAATGACCAATGTGTTTAAACCACAGTCACAAGTAATGAAATTCATGCCTAAACCCACGCCTATGGATACGACGTCTGGTAACACTAGACTTACGAAACCCTTTTCTACCAGACTACACAATCAATTTGTTTATGAATCACCTGATTCTAGTACCCAATCCTCTGTGCTAGAGACCTCGAGTAATACGCAAAATGAGAACCAATATCAGAATCAATCTGACCAGCAATATGACACTCTATACCATCATCAAATTGACAATCAGTGTAATAACCAATTTAACCACAACTCTGAGGAATATTACCAATACCCAGATACAACTTCGTTTGGCTACAGTGATGACACTATACCCCATCAGTGCAATAATAATTATCAACAATACGACTACCAGCAGTATAACGAAAGCGTACCATCAGATTTTTCACAAGTAAATTTTCCACCGATCCAGTTTACGAAACCCGAGACATAATAAGTCTAAATAATTTCGATCAAAACCTTCCCTACATCTATCTGCCAACCCTCAAAGCAAAAATATTAATCGATACAGGAAGCTCAAGAAGCTTCCTAAAACCCCAATTAGCCCAACAATTCTTTTCCAATCTCATAGAGCAAAAGAGTTTTGAAGTCAAAACAGCGCACGGAAGCTCATTTCACAACGAAATTGTCAAATTATTGCTTCTGGCAGATTTTGATGTAAACCACTGTCACACATTCTACCTATTCAATTTCTCCAACAACTTCCAAGGCTTGATAGGTCTAGATTTTCTGGACGAATTAAAGGCAAAAATTAATATTAGTAAAAGACTATTAGAACTTCCGCAAACCCAGATTCCTATATATTTTAAAAACTTATCGCAAAATGCCCCTAAATCACCCAAAACACGTTTAAAACAACCATACTCATTGGTAATTCCACCAAGAACAGAACAGATAGTTATGTTACCCACATTTCAAAAATCAGGTACAGCCATCCTTAATCACATCCAATTTAATGAACTAGAAACCCCCACAGCCATTGTAAACATTGAAAATAATTTTGCATTAACCTCTCTAATCAACAAAACAGACCACTCGATCGAATTGACATTGACAGATCTCTTAGAAACTGAACCATTTGATTGCAATGAGATAAACCTTCTTGAGAATATTGAACAACCCCAAAATTACTCCGAACTAGACGAGTTATACAAGGACAATTTAAAAAATCTTAGGCTAGACCACTGTAACCAAGAAGAATATAAGGCCATCAGACAACTATGTCATGAATATCGAGACATCTTTCACTCTGAACATATTCCATTAACTTTTACAAACGCTATTAAACACAAAATCAGGCTTACAGATGAATCCCCAATCTTCACCAAGACTTACCGCTACCCATATATTCACAAAGCTGAAGTTAGCTCACAAATATCTAAAATGCTTGAGTCTAATATTATTCAGCACTCAAACTCTCCATGGTCATCTCCAATATGGGTTGTACCAAAAAAATTAGACGCCTCAGGCAAAACTAAATGGGGAATGGTCATAGACTACCGGAAACTCAACGAAAAGACGATCGACGACAAATATCCCTTACCGAACATAACTGACATTTTGGACAAGCTAGGAAAGTGCAATTATTTTACTACATTAGACCTTGCAAACGGGTTTCATCAAATAGAGATCGAAACCGACGACGTGCAAAAAACGGCTTTCTCCACTGAAAACGGACATTATGAGTTTAAACGCATGCCGTTTGGACTCAAGAACGCACCCTCTACCTTTCAAAGAGTCATGAATAACATTTTAAGAGGTTATCAAAACGAAATTTGTTCAGTCTACTTAGACGACATCATTATTTTCTCGACATCCCTTCAGGAACATATAGACAGACTGAAAAAAATATTTCAACGCTTGCGAGAAGCCAAT
The DNA here is from genome assembly GCA_963583905.1 of Stenurella melanura. Classification (NCBI taxonomy): domain Eukaryota; kingdom Metazoa; phylum Arthropoda; class Insecta; order Coleoptera; family Cerambycidae; genus Stenurella; species Stenurella melanura. The sequence goes on from OY757317.1 coordinate 48,417,208, forward strand.
TTTAAAGTCCAACTCGATAAATCCGAGTTCCTGAAACAAAATGTACAATATCTTGGACACGTAATTACCCCTAAAGGAATAGAACCGAATCCAGACAAGATAAAAGCCGTCAAAGAATTTCCAATTCCTAAAACACCCAAGGAAATTAAGTCGTTCTTGGGATTAGCAGGATATTATAGAAAATTTATTAAAGACTTCGCAAAAATTTTAAAACCTCTCACATCCTGTCTTAAAAAAGACTCAAAAATAAATCATTCCCCAGAATTTGTAAACTCCTTTAACCATCTTAAGAACCTGTTGATCAATGCACCAATTTTACAATTCCCAGACTTTACGAAACCGTTCGTACTAACCATCGATGCTTCCAATTTCGCCATAGGCTCAGTTTTATCCCAAGGAACCCCGCCTAACGACAAACCCATTTCTTATATTTCGAGAACTCTTAACACCCACGAGTGCAACTATTCCGTGATAGAGAAAGAGCTGCTAAGTATCGTGTGGGCGTGCAAAATGTTCCGTCCCTACCTTTTCGGTCGAAAGTTCTATATTTATACGGACCACAGACCTTCAGTTTGGTTATTTAATCTCAAAGAACCTAACTCAAAATTAGTCAGATGGCGCCTTAAACTCGAGGAATACAACTACGAGATAATTTACAAAAAAGGCAAACAAAACGTAAACGCTGACGCGCTATCACGAATTAAACTAAATGCACTTGAGACAGAATCAATAATAAACCAACCCGGCGACATAAACGCAGACGTCACACAATATTTAAGAGAGCTTGCCGAAAACCCAACGACTCACCCTGACCTTAACCCTACGACAGAATACACCAATGAGACTGAAAGTCACCCTCATAGCAATAACCCTAATATAAATATCATCCAAGACATATCGATAGTACCTGAATACCCTACTATCCACATACCAGAAGACCCAAATTTGCAAGATCCTGAAATAACACATGACGACGAACCCGATCTAACCGTTCACACCTCCAACCGAGTAGATAATTATGGTATACCCATCTTAGACGAAATAATTAATAACAAACCCCACCAGATTATAGTAAAACGAAATCCTCATCACAGACTAGATGTTGATACTCAAATTATCGATGGGCACATGATAAAGCATATCAACATCCCTCTACACTCACAAGACTTAGTAACCGAATTTCTTAGAGATCATAGAAATCCGTCAAAAACAAATTATATTTATTTTTACGATAAACAATTAATCCCCTTATTTACAACCACTCATAATTCTAAATTTAGCAATCTGAAACTTGTCATATGTACCCAACTTATCAATACTATACGAAATAAAGACGAACGGCTACTTCTCATCAGAAATCACCACGAAGGAAAATCTAATCATAGAGGAATCGATGAAACGTATCAAAAACTAAAAAATAATTATTATTGGAAAAATCAAAGATCGGACATCACGGCTTACATCAATGATTGCGAAATTTGTCAGAGAGCCAAGTATGCTAGAAAAAAACCATATACTCCCCTAGTAGTGACGGAAACGCCGTCTAAACCCTTTCAAATACTTCACATAGACATGTTTACCTTCCAAAATCAAACATTCCTTACAATTCTTGATAAATTTTCAAAACTTGGTCAAGCTTTGCCAGCCACAAAGGACGCTATTTCTATTCATGACAATCTTATTAAATACTTCTCATTTTATGGTACCCCAGAAACTATCGTTTCGGATAGTGGAACAGAATTCAAAAACCAAAATATCCAAAAACTATTAAAAAGCCACAAAATTAAAATCCATTTCGGAACGCCTAAACATCATGAAAGTAACAGCCCAGATGAAAGATTTCATTCCACCCTTATTGAACACCTAAGACTATTGAAAGAAAGAGAACCTGACTCGGCGGTAACTAAACTAATGCCTTACGCTATTATTGCCTACAATACATCGATACAATCAAATCTAAAATTATCCCCTTTTGAAATTACATTCGGGCACACAAACTCACAAAACCCTCTAGAACTTATTGAGACAACATTTTATACAGATTACGTAGCCGCTCATAAGAACCGCACAAAAAATTTATATGAACTCGTCAATAACAAAGAAACCACTCAAAAACAAAAAGTAATCGAAAAACGAAACACCAAAGGTAATACACAATTTGAGTTCAGAATTAATCAAAAGGTGTATAAAAAATTAGAAGAAAGATCTAAAGCTAAGAATAAGTTCGCTGGACCCTACATAATTACCGAACTATTGGATTTCAATAAAGCCAAAATAAAAAACCCAAAAAATAATAAAATAAGCGTTATTCACTTAAAAGAACTTCGTAAACCTGTTACAGATGCTGCACAGGCACCATCACCCCCACAAAGCCAACAATCACCGAAATAACAAATAATCCTGGCTTGCTACCACTACAACTAGGACAAACCTTCATTAGTAACGACTACTGGGACTATATACAAATTTTTGACTGATCACCTATAATAGATGAGTTTAATCTCATCCAACAGCAATATAAAATACTAAAATCCAAACTTTTCAAAGAAGCAGCATATCGGAAAGAATTTTCTAACTCCTTCCCATTATTAGATAATTTGGAACAAAAAATTATGTCAGATTTACCAACTAAACCCGAGTTTCAACTACCCCAACAGACGCAAAAGAGGAATATTAAACGGATTAGGGTCCATTATCAAAGTAATAACAGGAAACCTAGACCAAGATGACGCTGAAATGTATGACAAACAAATTATGACTCTCAATCACAACCAAGACAAAATTAAAACAATCTTATCAAACCAAATAACCATACTAAATTCAACCATTTCTCATTTCAACGAAATGGCCCAAAATCTGTCACACAACCAGATCATCTTAGAATCACGAATTCAACGGATCGAAGCAACTATAACCAATATATTAAACCACCAGACCGATAGTTATCAATATTTCTTGACTCACTCACTATTAACACAAATAACATTTCTATTCCAAAATATCTACGATATACTGGAAAGAATCGAAATTGCCTCAACCTTTGCTAAATTAAATACCTTGCACAACTCAATTATAAATCCATTAGATCTTTTAACTGAAGTAAAAGAAACTAGTAAATACTTGGTGAATGTGAAATTGCCTTTTGAGCCAAATATAAACAACGTTCTTAAATATGAAAAGATTATCAACATTAAAGGATATTCTAAGGGCTTCACGATAATTTTTGTGTTAGAAATTCCTCTAATTGAAAAGGAAAATTTTCAGTTCTTTGAATTGTATACGTTACCTGTAAAATTAAATCAACAATATCAATTGCTACTGCCTAAAACTAAATTCATAGCTCTGAGTATTAACCATTATGTATTTATTAACGAAAATTGCATATTCATAGATATTAACGAATATTTATGCAGAGACGTGAATCCTGTTCTAATTCACGAGAAAGCACCATGCGAAGTAGCTCTGCTCTCCTATAACCCAGACCTTAATGATTGTCACCCAATTAATATTGAAATAACAGAAATCCAAATTCAAAAATTAAAGCCCAATGAGTGGATCACCATAATCCCTCAAGAAACAGTAATCACCCAGACTTGCAACAAAATAATTACCAAACTACGACTACAGGGAACATTTGTAATTAATCTAAACAAAGAATGTAAAATTCTAATCGAGAGTCAATTACTACAAACTCATGTACAAAATCAGCATAACATAAAATTTGAACTTCCCAAACTCAACTTCACTTACAATAAAAAACCAATAATTACTTATCATCCAGGACCCTTACAAATCGAAACCATTAATAATCATAAACTTTTGGAGACCCAAAGGTCTCTAATCGAACAAACTAAACTAATCAAGGAATTAAATAATGACCCAGTTAGTCACAATGTGAGTATTTGGACAATTCTCTTATATGTTATACTAATAATAATATTACTTTATACTATATGTATTAAATTTATAAGATATTATAATAATTTTAAGAAAACCTGTGAAACTCCTTCTACCAAAGAAAAAATAATTTCGGACATAGTAATATAATGTTGTGTAATAAAAACCCCAAAAATTAACCCCTTCTGGGATAATTTCAGTCTAAGGCCGGAGGAGTTATAATACTGTACGTGCCGATAAGCATAAAATAAATGCTTACTCTGCACAGATAACATTATGTTATAAATATATGTAAATGCACTAAGATAGTTAGTTCTATTCAATCTCCCGACGTGTAACTTGTTTTATTCAATAAATTTCGTTTTTTAAAAAACTTAGTTTTTGTTAGCACAAATCTAACTCGCGTTTGTAGCGTTTCGTATCGAACAGTATTTCGTCAAATTTACTCTTTATGGTTTTAGAAATTTGCGTTAATAAGCTAAGATGTGTTTTAACTTCACTTGTGAAGGTTACCATGTCTAAATATGCCGGGTCAAGGGTGATGAAGATTTTGTCTAAAATTTTGTCGTTTCTGTCAATAGCTGTCTTGAGTGTTGATATATTTTTATGCACTAGTAATGTCCATTTCTTGTGGGAAATTACAATGTCAGTGTCTCGGTGGTAATACACTCCGATAGTGTTGTTTATTGGCGTTATTGAGTACTTGGATACTGCTGATCCGAACAGCAAGAGAAACCTGAAAATAAAGTTTAATTTTCAAAATAAGGTTTCATCCTGTCAAAGTTAACTTTAGTAGTTTGGTCTGTTTCGGGATTTGACAAAAGTGCTGAATTTTGAAAGATTTCTATAATTTTGAATGGGCCATTAAATTTGTTTTGTAGTTTGTCTTTAATCTGGGATTCTTTTACGTAGACTTTGTCTCCAATTTGGTAATCTGGTCGTTTTCCGGGGACGTGTTTGTCAAAACGAATTTTGGCTTTCGCTTTTTGGTCTAACATACGACTACGTGCTATTTTATAGTAGTGTGAAATTCTATTGTTAAGGTCTCTAACATACTTAGTTATCAACTCTTTTTGATTGTATAAGGTTTCGGGTGGTCTACAAGAAGTGTGTCCGAATACTAGTTCGTATGGACTAAAACCGTGGGTTTTATTAACTGAGTTATTATAGCATATTACTGCATAGGGTAAAATAGTCAATGGATGTTCGTTGGGGTTTTCGGCTTTATGGACTCTAATCATTTCAGCTAAGGTAGCATGAAATCGTTCTATCGATCCGTTAGATTGAGGATGTCCTACACTTGAATAAGTTAATTTTATGTCGTATAGAGTACAGAGATCTTTTAGTAGTCTATTGTCGAATTCGCCACCGTAGTCACAATGGACTCTCAAAGGGGTGCCATAGTGCTGGAAATATAGTAACAGGGTGTTTACTATAGATTTTGCAGATTTGTCTTGGATTGCTTATGCCTGGGTAAATTTAGTCAACTCGTCGCGAATGGTCAAAGCGTAATTTCGAGTTGGGGTCTGAAATATATCGATATTGATTCGTTCGAATGGCGTTCTTGGCGTTTCCGTAATTACCAAAGAACTATGACAAACATGACTAGTCAATATCTTTGAGATAACTTTATTCTCTTGTCGAACAGGCTTTTAATAAAGTTTTCGTCATTTTTATTTGGATTTAAAATGATCGTAATTTGGTTTTGATCGGGAGATATTTTGGAATACTGTTTTTTTTTATGTGAAAATAAATTTGGAGTAGGTACTGGAAGATTTACTTTCAACGTAATGTTTTAGAAAGTTCCAAAAATATCTTTTCTTTTATCGCTTTAATATCGAATGGTAAGGGAATAATAAAATGTTTCCTATGCTTGATCGATTAGCATGAGGTTATGATGTTTTTGTGTTCTTTGTCTAAAAGCTGTTTGTTTGAAGTTTTGCTTTTAGAATAATCTATTAGAAATTTTATTTTTATGTTAGAATTTCTGTGCGATTTATTGATCAGTTGTTTCGTCAATGTTTTAATGATCTCAGGCTTCACCATTTTTTCATATTCAGTAAAATTATTTGTTTTCCTTTTTTTTTTTGCTCTTCAGGAAGTCGTATTGTATATGTATTAATTTTTGTTTTGTAAACGATGTACTGATTTAAATAATACGTTCTAGTATGGGTTACAATTTAATTTTGAAAATATCTCGATCCGTTTTCCTTTTGAGTGTTATTATTAGGTTTTATCTTTTTGTGTTACATGTAAAACGTATATAATGAGACATTATAAGGATTACAACACAAAGCTAAGGAGAAATTGATTAAAATTATAATCAAACTGTTCTGATTGATACAATATGTTTCTATTTCCTACAATTATTAAAACTTTATTGAAGAAAAGAAAATGATTGAATGATTTTTCGATGAAAGAGAAGCAAATTAAAAGTATCTGTTTATAGAAATCGTTTTACAATAAATTTAAGTTGGTATTATAAGTTTCCTTTATAAAATTTTAAAATATTTAATTTAATTATAGATAGTTAAAATTTGAATAGTTGACAAAAGGTAAATGAATTTAATGTAAGATGGTTACAATTAAATATAGCTAATTTGAAATATTTACTTTAAATATTTTATTTGGTTAATAAAAATAAATTCTTACGACATAATTTTTGAAATAGTTTGTTTCCAAAAAAATGCTTTTTTTTATATATAATATTTGATTTTGTTGTTTTTATTTCAAAGGGTCGATATACGGTTGAGACAAAACCGGGTATTATAAATTAAATTTAAATATAGATCTAAATTTTTGGATAGGTTCGAATTTCAGATTTGAAAACTCTATGATTTTAGGTATTGCTTTAATAGATGTTAAAAATAGATTTTCCTCATTTGGCCTCATAACCTTATGTGGTTTATAAAACTTTGTTTTATTTTGATTACAAGAAATTGTGTGATTGGTTCTTAAATTATTCATCACATCATTAAGCATTTTCCTAATTCTCGGTTTGTTAGGTATTCTGTCGATTTCAAATATAGTTTTTGAATCGAATGTCTTTCTCTTAGGAGTGATTATTTTCGTTTGTAATTTCGAATTATTTTTCAAGGTGTTAAAATCTACAGTTGTCATATTAGGTTTTTTGGTGGTATGCGATTTTGTATCCGAAAGGGAATTATTTATTAGTTGGTTGGCATTGCCATTATTGAGATTAAAAATTGATTTAAATTTTTGTATCGGTTCCAGTTCTAAGTCTGAAAAATTGATAGATTTCGGGATGGTATTTGCGTTGATTACTGTTGTGAAAAATGCTCTGTTTTCATTCGCTTTAATGAGAGCATTAGGTAAGCGAACTTTCTCTTTTTCCTGGGCTAACAGTATAGCCTTAGTATTCCGTAAATTACATTTTAATTTAGATGTTTTTTTCATACGTGATTCTATAGAAATTTTGTTTTGATTTTTGTTTTCACGAGGGACCTTTGAAATGGGAATTTGAGAATTGCAAATATTTTTTGGTGGTGGTTCTGGTAAATCTTGATTTACCTCAAAAAGTGGGACAGTTTTAAAATTGGTAATCAATTGATTGTTGTTGATATCAATAACGCATTTATAGTGTTTAAAAAAATCGGCTCCTAATAATCCATCGAATTCGATGTCTAAATCGCAAATGTATACCTTATGCGGGTCATTAGCTGTAAAAGGTATAAGAACAGATTCGGTTATTGGAATTTTTTGTTCTGTTATGCCTTGTATGGCAACGTTCTCGGGAGATCTGCGTTTATAATTTTCGGCAAGTTTCGGTTTGAATATTGATATACCTGCGCCGGTATCGAGTAACATTTTGTATGTCCGTGTTATGTCTTTGATGTAATATAAATTTCTTGAATTTACAGTTAATGATGGATAAGAAATTACATTATAATTTGTTCTGGGAAATTCAGGGACGGATTGAAATTGTCCTCTAGATTCATAGTTTGTAGTTGGCTGGACACTTGGTCGATTTGGAAATCCGGTTGCTGCGTTGGAGTATCTGTAGGATACTCCGGGCCTTGGTAAAAATCCGGTTGATTGACAGAATAATTCATGTGAGGATTTTCTGAATAATCGGAATAATTTTCATATTGATTTGATGGGTAATCAGTATGATTTTGAGGATTGTCAGAAAAATATTCTTGTGGTACATAATTGTCATTAAAATTCGAATCAGTTGGAAAATTTTCAAAATTATCAAATTGTTGATAATCTTGTTCACAATAAGAATGATAATTTTCGCAATTTTGCGCATCATAATTGTCAAAATTAACATGGTGCGTTTTGTGTGGATTTTGACGGTTGAAATTTGAGGGTTGTTGATTAGGAGGTCTTTGATGGTAATTTGGGTTAGGTCTTATTACAGAAGGCCTATTTTGTTGTGGAGAATTATTTTGTGAAAAATTTTGTTGTGGGGCAAAGTTGCCTGGACTATAATGATTTGACGAACTTTGGAAATTAGGTCTCGAAAATTGTTGGAAATTGGGCCTAGGAGATTGTGTTGGAGTTCCACTAAAATAATTTTGTCTGTAATTAGGATTTTGTTGAGAAAATTGTTGTTTTGCACGACACTCGTTAAAGTTGTGTCCACTTTGTTTGCAATAATTGCAAAATTGCTGGGAATTTGGACGTCTTTGTTGAGATTGTACAGGGTTTTTGTTAGCTGGTTTATTTGAGAATTTTTGTTGCTCAAAGTATGACAATTGAAGTTCTCGTTTAACTCTACTAATTGCGTCTAACATATTTCCTGGATTGCCAGCGCGAATTATTTGGCCTAGTTTAGATTCTAGTCCTGTGAGTAGGGTATTAAGTGTCATAGTTTCGATTAGACGTGATTGGGCGGTTTTCTCCTCTAATGTTAATGTTTGTTTCTGCACAGCGGCGTGCATTTTGGCATTATGTGTTTGTAATCGGGAAATAAATGTTAATGCACTTTCATTTTGCAATTGATGGATTCGTTGCAAATCTTGAATAAGCGCCGTTAAATCGCGTGAGTCGCCAAAGTGCGCCTCGAGCAAGCTTTTTATCTCTGTCCAAGTAGCAGGATTTCGCGAATTTATTAGCTCTGATGCTTTCCCGCGAAGCTTATTTTTAATATGCAATGTTACAAGAATTCTTTGGTCATCTACTGCCATTCCTTGTGCATAAACACATGCAGAAATAAATGTGTGTAAAAATATAGGGTTCCCATCGAACTCAGGTATTATTGAAAAGATTTCACTTAACTTGTAGGGTTCAATGGTTATTGTTTCGTTTGCTGTAACGTTCTGGTTTTCATTTCCATCGACTTGATTGTCAGTCATTTTTACTAGGTTTTAATTATTCAATTTGAAAGAAAATGAAATTTTAATTAATTAAAATTATTATGAGGTGAAAATCAGAATGATACGGCACTGGTGTGACAACTGTTTCACAACTTATGATATACTGATTAGCTTGGAATGTGTTTGAATGCAAAATAAATGTTAAGGTAAAGGTCGTGTAACAACCTTCTTGAAATTAATATTAAAATTGAAATTTGATCTGTTGAAATGTATAAAATTTCTTGATAAGTTTAATGAGCTAATCTGGGTTATAGAACTGTTGTTTTACGTTATGTACAAATTAAAATAAACTAAATGATTGGATTTTGTTTGAGAAATGTAAAATGTTGAGCACAAAATAAAACGAGATGATTCTTTGTACTTACATTAATGTTTTCATCTCCGTGGACTCGTGCAGCTGCAGTGCGACTTCGTAAAGCTAGCTCCGTCTGTTCTCGACGTCGAAGACACCAACTTCTGAGCAGGGATGATTTTCTTACTTGCTAAATGTGTTTGTTGTTCGTAGAGTGGTTGCTTCTTAAAACTAATTGTTGCTTGTTGTGTTTCTTGGTTGATTGTGATTGTGATTGATTTGTTGCTTGAAAAATTGTTTCTTGGAATTGATTTGTTGTGTGCTAAGGTTCTTTTCCTTCTCAAAGAATTGGGATTCACCACCTTCGCACTAGAGTTGTCCTTGTTCTTTCAGACTTTCCCACTAGTTAGGCACCTATTTTCTAGATGTTCTCCTTGCTCTTTTGGGTAGTTTCTGCTAGTTAGGCTCCGTTTACGGAGTGTTTGAAGATCCAGTCCGACTGCGCCAATTGTTACATCATACATACATACATACATACATACATACATACATACATACATACATACATACATACATACATACATACATACATACATACATACATACATACATACATACATACATACATACATACATACATACATACATACATACATACATACATACATACATACATACATACATACATACATACATACATACATACATACATACATACATACATACATACATACATACATACATACATACATACATACATACATACATACATACATACATACATACATACATACATACATACATACATACATACATACATACATACATACATACATACATACATACATACATACATACATACATACATACATACATACATACACACATACATACATACATACATACATACATACATACATACATACATGTTACATAAAATATTATAAAGTAATTCATGATACTTTAGAGCCATACACAAGTAGGCATATCAGGTATATCATATTACATATTGCAGCTGCAGAAAAGTGTATTTTTGCGAATGGGGACTTAATAGAAGGAACTACAATTTAGATTATTTGAATATTTCAGTTGAATTCTGTTATATTCCTACTTAAAACTGAAATATTACTCCTGTTAATTTTTTTATTTTATTGCTCGATTTAAAATGTATGATTGGTTGTGGTAGTTTCTATATTCGTATTCAGGTGTTTTTGATGTAATATTACTTATTTTTTGTTTATATTCATTATGAAAAAAATAAAATGGTATTAGAAATTAATTATTTAGGTTTTATTTAATTAATAATTTTTATTCGTAAAAAAATTAATAAAGTCCAAAAGCAACAATCGATTTATATGAAACTTTGAAGAACAGAGATTAAAGGGACGGTGAAAAAGAATATCTAATCAGATTTTTGAAAAAAAAATCGCTAATATGAATGACTGATTTTTGATCTTGAAAATATCTTGCAGTAGGCCACGTTTTGCGTTATAGAAATCATTTGTATTATTCAAGAATAGAGTTTATGTAGCACTACATTAGTAAAAAAGAAAAAATCAAATCGGTCAGTAAACAAAGGAGTTACAGGCTTGTTCCACATTTAAGCGAGACACCCTGTATACTAGAGATTAAAACAGAACATTCGTTTTTAAATCCATAATACCTTTCTGTTGGCTTGATTCAATTGTAGCTAAAATGAAATTATAATATGTTAAGTTTTTAAGTATTTACAAACAACAATTGATTCAATTGGTATATCATGTATCAAAATATATTTCCAGGGGCACTATTAATAGCAAAGAAGAACCCTAGTTGAAATGTCACTTTATAAATCGCCACACAACTTGTACAAAGTCACCGTAGAATGAAAACTAAAATCAGAGTAAAAAACCGCTTTCTAAGGAATCACAATTTACACATCCAGATTTACTAGTGAAAAATGTCATTAAAAAGTTTGAGGCAAATTTCTGGACTCTTACTAGCTTGCATTACTTACTTACATTCATTTACCCATATTCCATCCCCAACCTATTCAACGGAATCATCAAAATATAATCTAGTTCCGTATGTCGATAATATATACCTGTAACAAATTTCAAATGAATACCTCAGTTTTATTTTATTAACTTCTTTTAAAAATGAAGTGATGGTGGTGGTTTAGGGGTGACAAATGTTATAAAAAAAAATTGAGGCACTGGATTCTAGTATATACATCAAATTACAAATTTCTAGACTACTACCAGCTTGCTTTACCTATTTACCCCTATGGAGTAAGCTCAAAATATAATCTAGTTCCAGGTCTCATTACAATACTGTGTACTAATATCAAGTCGATGATATACATACATACGTACATACGTACATACGTACATACATACATAAATACATACATACATACATTCATACATACATACATACGTACGTACATACGTACATACATACGTACATACATACGTACATACCTACGTACATACCTACGCACATACCTACGTCCATACATACGTACATACATACTTACATACATACTTACATACATACGTACATACGTACATACGTACGTACATACGTACATACATACGTACATACATACGTACATACCTACGCACATACCTACGTACATACCTACGTACATACCTACGTACATACCTACGTACATACATACGTACATACATACTTACATACATACGTACCTACGTACATACGTACATACATACGTACATACATACGTACATACATACATACTTACATACAAACGTACATACGTACATACATACGTACATACATACATACGTACATACGTACACACATACGTACATACATACTTACATACATACATACATACATACATACATACATACATACATACATACATACATACATACATACATACATACATACATACATACATACATACATACATACGTACTTACATACGTACTTACTTACATACATACATACATACACACATACATACATACATACATACATACATACATACATACATACATACATACATACATACATACATACATACATACATACATACATACATACATACATACATACATACATACATACATACATACATACATACATACATACATACATACATACATACATACATACATACATACATACATACATACATACATACATACATACATACATACATACATACATACATACATACATACATACATACATACGTACATACATACGTACATACATACTTACGTACATACTTACGTACATACTTACATACATACTTACATACAGACGTACCTACGTACATACGTACATACATACGTACATACATACATACTTACATACATACGTACATACATACTTACATACATACATACATACATACATACATACATACATACATACATACATACATACATACATACATACATACATACATACATACATACATACATACATACATACATACATACATACATACATACATACATGCAAGCACGCACGCACGCATGCATGTATGTATGTATGTATGTATGTATGTATGTATGTATGTATGTACGTACGTATGTACGTATGTATGTACGTACGTATGTACGTATGTATGTACGTACGTATGTACGTATGTATGTATGTATGTATGTATGTATGTATGTATGTATGTATGTATGTATGTATGTATGTATGTATGTATGTATGTAAGTATGTATGTATGTATGTATGTATGTATGTATGTATGTATGTATGTATGTATGTATGTATGTATGTATGTATGTATGTATGTATGTATGTATGTATGTATGTATGTATGTATGTATGTATGTATGTATGTATGTATGTATGTATGTATGTATGTATGTATGTATGTATGTATGTAAGTATGTATGTATGTATGTATGTATGTATGTATGTATGTATGTATGTATGTATGTATGTATGTATGTATGTATGTATGTATGTATGTATGTAAGTATGTATGTACGTATGTAGGTACGTATGTACGTATGTATGTATGTACGTATGTATGTACGTATGTATGTACGTATGTACGTTTGTATGTAAGTATGTATGTATGTACGTATGTATGTACGTATGTATGTACGTATGTATGTACGTATGTACGTAGGTACGTATGTATGTAAGTATGTATGTACGTATGTATGTACGTAGGTATGTACGTAGGTATGTACGTAGGTATGTACGTAGGTATGTGCGTAGGTATGTACGTATGTCTGTACGTATGTATGTACGTATGTACGTACGTATGTACGTATGTACGTATGTATGTAAGTATGTATGTAAGTATGTATGTACGTATGTATGGACGTAGGTATGTGCGTAGGTATGTACGTAGGTATGTACGTATGTATGTACGTATGTATGTACGTATGTACGTACGTATGTATGTATGTATGAATGTATGTATGTATGTATTTATGTATGTATGTACGTATGTACGTATGTACGTATGTATGTATATCATCGACTTGATATTAGTACACAGTATTGTAATGAGACCTGGAACTAGATTATATTTTGAGCTTACTCCATAGGGGTAAATAGGTAAAGCAAGCTGGTAGTAGTCTAGAAATTTGTAATTTGATGTATATACTAGAATCCAGTGCCTCAATTTTTTTTTATAACATTTGTCACCCCTAAACCACCACCAACTAGTTCATTTTTAAAAGAAGTTAATAAAATAAAACTGAGGTATTCATTTGAAATTTGTTACAGGTATATATTATCGACATACGGAACTAGATTATATTTTGATGATTCCGTTGAAAAGGTTGGGGATGGAATATGGGTAAATGAATGTAAGTAAGTAATGCAAGCTAGTAAGAGTCCAGAAATTTGCCTCAAACTTTTTAATGACATTTTTCACTAGTAAATCTGGATGTGTAAATTGTGATTCCTTAGAAAGCGGTTTTTTACTCTGATTTTAGTTTTCATTCTACGGTGACTTTGTACAAGTTGTGTGGCGATTTATAAAGTGACATTTCAACTAGGGTTCTTCTTTGCTATTAATAGTGCCCCTGGAAATATATTTTGATACATGATATACCAATTGAATCAATTGTTGTTTGTAAATACTTAAAAACTTAACATATTATAATTTCATTTTAGCTACAATTGAATCAAGCCAACAGAAAGGTATTATGGATTTAAAAACGAATGTTCTGTTTTAATCTCTAGTTTACAGGGTGTCTCGCTTAAATGTGGAACAAGCCTTTGTTTACTGACCGATTTGATTTTTTCTTTTTTAGTAATGTAGTGCTACATAAACTCTATTCTTGAATAATACAAATGATTTCTATAACGCAAAACGTGGCCTACTGCCAGATATTTTCAAGATCAAAAATCAGTCATTCATATTAGCGATTTTTTTTTCAAAAATCTGATTAGATATTCTTTTTCACCGTCCCTTTAATCTCTGTTCTTCAAAGTTTCATATAAATCTATTGTTGCTTTTGGACTTTATTAATTTTTTTACGAATAAAAATTATTAATTAAATAAAACCTAAATAATTAATTTCTAATACCATTTTATTTTTTTCATAATGAATATAAACAAAAAATACATGCATGCACGCACGCACGCACGCACGCACGCACGCAGGCATACATACATACATACATGCATGCATGCATGCATGCATGCATGTATGTATGTATGTATGTATGTATGTATGTATGTATGTATGTATGTATGTATGTATGTATGTATGTATGTATGTATGTATGTATGTATGTATGTATGTATGTATGTATGTATGTATGTATGTATGTATGTATGTATGTATGTATGTATGTATGTATGTATGTATGTATGTATGTATGTATGTATGTATGTATGTATGTATGTATGTATGTATGTATGTATGTATGTATGTATGTATGTATGTATGTATGTATGTATGTATGTATGTATGTATGTATGTATGTATGTATGTATGTATGTAAGTAAGTACGTATGTAAGTACGTATGTATGTAGGTATGTATGTATGTATGTATGTATGTAAGTATGTATGTACGTATGTATGTACGTATGTATGTAAGTATGTATGTATGTACGTATGTATATACGTATGTATGTACGTATGTACGTAGGTACGTATGTATGTATGTATGTAAGTATGTATGTAAGTATGCATATACGTATGTATGTACGTATGTAGTTACGTATGTACGTATGTACGTATGTATGTAAGTATGTATGTACGTATGTATGTACGTATGTACGTAGGTACGTATGTACGTAGGTACGTATGTACGTAGGTACGTATGTACGTAGGTACGTATGTACGTAGGTACGTAGGTACGTATGTATGTTAGTATGTATGTAAGTATGTATGTAAGTATGTATGTACGTAGGTATGTACGTAGGTATGTACGTATGTATATACGTATGTACGTACGTATGTACGTATGTACGTATGTACGTATGTATGTAAGTATGTATGTAAGTATGTATGTACGTATGTATGGACGTAGGCATGTGCGTAGGTATGTACGTAGGTATGTACGTATGTATGTACGTATGTATGTACGTATGTATGTACGTATGTACGTACGTATGTATGTATGTATGTATGTATGTATGTATGTATGTATGTATTTATGTATGTATGTAAGTATGTACGTATGTACGTATGTACGTATGTACGTATGTACGTATGTATGTATATCATCGACTTGATATTAGTATTATTAGTACACAGTATTATAATGAGACCTGGAACTAGATTATATTTTGAGCTTACTCCATAGGGGTAAATAGGCAAAGCAAGCTGGTAGTAGTCTAGAAATTTATAATTTGATGTATATACTAGAATCCAGTGCCTCAATTTTTTTTTATAACATTTGTCACCCCTAAACCACCACCGTCACTTCATTTTTAAAAGAAGTTAATAAAATAAAACTGAGGTATTCATTTGAAATTTGTTACAGGTATATATTATCGACATACGGAACTAGATTATATTTTGATGATTCCGTTGAAAAGGTTGGGGATGGAATATGGGTAAATGGATGTAAGTAAGTAATGCAAGCTAGTAAGAGTCCAGAAATTTGCCTCAAACTTTTTAATGACATTTTTCACTAGTAAATCTGGATGTTGTTAATTGTGATTCCTTAGAAAGCGGTTTTTTACTCTGATTTTAGTTTTCATTCTATGATGACTTTGTACAAGTTGTGTGGCGATTTATAAAGTGACATTTCAACTAGGGTTCTTCTTTGCTATTAATAGTGCCCCTGGAAATATATTTTGATACATGATATACCAATTGAATCAATTGTAACAACAATTGTATTTACAAACATGTAAATACTTAAAAACTTAACATATTATTATTTCATTTTAGCTACAATTGAATCAAGCCAACAGAAAGGTATTATGGATTTAAAAACGAATGTTCTGTTTTAATCTCTAGTATACAGGGTGTCTCGCTTAAATGTGGAACAAGCCTGTAACTCCTTTGTTTACTGACCGATTTGATTTTTTCTTTTTTAGTAATGTAGTGACACATAAACTCTATTCTTGAATAATACAAATGATTTCTATAACGCGAAACGTGGCCTACTGCGAGATATTTTCAAGGTCAAAAATCAGTCATTCATATTAGCGATTTTTTTTTCAAAAATCTGATTAGATATTCTTTTTCACCGTCCCTTTAATCTCTGTTCTTCAAAGTTTCATATAAATCGATTGTTGCTTTTGGAATTTATTAATTTTTTTACGAATAAAAATTATTAATTAAATAAAACCTAAATAATTAATTTCTAATACCATTTTATTTTTTTCATAATGAATATAAACAAAAAATAAGTAATATTACATCAAAAACACCTGAATACGAATATAGAAACTACCACAACCAATTATACATTTTAAATCGAGCAATAAAATAAAAAAATTAACAGGAGTAATATTTCAGTTTTAAGTAGGAATATAACAGAATTCAACTGAAATATTTAAATAATCTAAATTGTAGTTCCTTCTATTAAGTCCCCATTCGCAAAAATACACTTTTCTACTCTCCTTCTGTTATTAATAACAACTTTTCGTAGTTGCTGTCGAGTAATAGCACGACAGGCAGCGGTAACTCCGTTTATTAATTCGTCTACGATAGCTGGGCGGTTCTTGTATACTTCTTTTAACGTACCCCATAAAGAATAATCTATCTTGATTACAAAAATTTATTATTAAAAAAATTGGTGGGTGATGGAGTGAAACGGACATGGGATTCATGTTCAGCACGTCGAAGTACATAGAAATTACTATGTCGGGTCCCCGTAACAGATCCCTTTCTTTTTATGTGTCTGTGGTATTAATTAAATAAAACCTAAATAATTAATTTCTAATACCATTTTACCACTTTAATAGAACAGAATAATTTTTATTTTTGTCTCTTTAGTACAATAATTGTTTGCTACCAATATTTCAGTAGGCGTCCAAGTTATAAAACTTTTCAAAATGTTTAGTAAACCTTGAAAACAATTGAAGCGCCAAATTTAGAGTGATATCAAACATTTTACACTTATGTCTGTTATTCAGTATCACTAGTGTTATTAACGCGTTTAAAATGTAAAATGGCTGAACAACAATTGACTGTAGCGGAAAAGGTCTCAATAATTAAACTTATGGGAAATGATGAACGTACAATACGGCAAGTTGCACAAGAATTTAATAATTTTATTCCTGGACGTAATATAAGCTACTCAACAGTGTGTGGAATTAATAGACGGGGTCAGGAGCACGACGGAAAGAAAACGGAAACAGGATAAGAAATAATGGCTATGATATAATTTTATTACATTTCCGTGAAAATCCTCAAACAAGTATCAGAAAAGCAAGTATGTATTTAAATATTGATAAATGTAAAATTTAGAGATATAGATAGATATAAAATGGTACCTTTCAAACCCAAACTTCTACATACGTTAGAAGGAGGTCTCCAAAAACGTATTGTTTGTGGCTTCAAGGAAACTTCCTAAATGATTTTATAAATAATATTTTGTTTACAGACGAAGCTACATATAATACAAATGGGACAGTTTGCCCAAATAATTCTCGATTTTGGGTTGAGGATAATGAAAATCCACATTGGACTATCAACTGTAGAAGACAGTACTCGCACAAAATTAATGTTTGGTGTGGGATTCTAAACAAAACATTAATTGGACCATATTATTTTCGAGAAAATTTAAATGGAAATTCATTTTTATAATTCCTCCAAAATGATTTGCGGAAAGCATTACATGATACGCCCATTCAGCAAAGGAATAATATATATTTCCAGTTAGATGGAGCCTCCATACATTATTCTTAAGTTGTGAGAAACTGGCTAAACCAGAATTTTCCCAACAAATGGATCGGGCATAACAGCCTTATCATCGGGTGGCCACCTCGATCTCCAGATTTGACCCCTTTAGATTATTTTTTATGGGGTATGTTAAAAGAAAAAGTATACAAGGACCGCCCAGCTACCGTAGACGAATTAATAAACGGAATTGCCGCTGCTTGTCGTGCTATTACTCGACAGCAACTGCGAAAAGTTGTTATTAATAACAGAAGAAGAGTAGAAAAATGTATTTTTACCAATGGAGACTTAATATAAGGAACCATAATTTAGATTATTCAAATATTTAAGTTAAATTGTGTTATATTCCTACGTAGCTGAAATATTACTCCTGTAGATTTTTAAATTTTGTTCGATTTAAAATGTATAATTTATTGTGCTAGTTTCTATATTCACATTCAGGTGTTTTTAATGTAATATTACTTATTTTTGTTTACATTCATTATGGAAGAAAATAAAATGGTATTAGAAATTAGTTATTTAGGTTTTATTTAATTAATCATTTTCATTCTTAAAAAAATTAATAAAGTCCAAAAGCAACAATCGATTTATATGAAACTTTGAAGAACACGGTTAAGAGGGACGGTGAGAAAGAACATGCAATCAGTTTTTTGAAAAAAAAATCGCTAATATGAATGACCGATTTTTTACCTTGAAAATATCTCGCAGTAGGCCACGTTTTGCGTTGCAGAAATCATTTGTGTTATTCAACAATAGAGTTTATATAGCACTACATTATTAAAAAAAAAAATTCAAATCGGTCAGTAAACAAAAGAGTTACAAGCTTGTTCCACATTTAAGCGAGACACCCTGTATGTAGATAGGTAGTTACCTGCATATATTACAGAACGAATCAAAATATTATCATTTTTGTAACCACATAAATGGACATTTCTAGAACTGTCAGATTGATCCTCGAAGAGATTTGCCACAAACACTTTTTTTTCGTGTTAAAATAAATCCTTATTAAAACAACATATTCAAAAAATGCACGAGAAAAGGTTGTAGTGATTGAAAAGTTGTGTTTTATAGTTTTTTTTCTGCTTCAGTTAATTGAAAATTACTATAATTAAAGTGGATTTTAATTAGGAAGAAGTTGTCACTAAGTTTTACTGGCGTGGCCATCACGATTAAAACTAATTGTTCAGTATTACTCAGAAAAATATTCTGCATAGAACATAGTAAACAAAATATGGGTACTATTAAAAATCATGATAACATTACAAGTTGGAAGTAAGTAGATGCAATAATAAAAAAAATACTGAAAACGCGAGAATAAAAGTAAGTCAATCGAGGAGTTCTAACATCACTGAAGAAATTATTGGTTAAAAAAAACTTTTTGTAGTCTGTAGAATAATCATAATAATATCTACGTTCTTTAAAACATAAGTTTATCTACTAAATACTAGATAAATACCGAATGGATGTTATGTTATATGATACACATACTTTGATAGATTGTTTTAAACGAAATTTAAAGATGTGTGAAAACGTATCTATGGCCACATAATGCATACCTATCAATAACCTGCTCCACACAGACCAATAGGGTCAATCCACATAACGCATATACCTTTGACCTGCTACGCACAGACTAATGGGGTAAGTCCACATAAGTGTGTTTTTGAAAAAAGCAATAGATAGATCGAGGGTATGAAATAAAAAAATTGCAAAATTGAAAACTAGCAAAACGTAACAACCTGTATGTCGCAACTTCCATGGCCACATTTGTCGGTGAAATACGGGTGGTCGCACAAGCATTGGCTAACATGTATGTATGTATGTATGTATGTATGTATGTATGTATGTATGTATGTATGTATTGTGACATTCAAAATTACCTGAATGCCACTTGTTAATTTTTATTCTAATAGCAATGAATTTTTGTAGTCTTAAACCACAATTCAGTAAACTTATTATTTAATTTTTCAGTCCAATCCCAAAGCCCTAGTCTTACTGAATCTGGAAGAAATTGTGTTCGTCAATCCAACTTTAAATTATAAATTAGCATACAAGCGCCATCTGTTACTTCTCTTGATAAACACCTACAAGTCATCTGGTACAACAAATATTTAAAAGAAGAAATCTGTATAAGTGAATAAATCCCAAAAATCAATAAACAAAATTATAAATCGATAATTCTGATTAAATTGGAACTCATGAATGCATAGGAATGATGCAGTACAGTAATTGTGTAGATTTGTATTATATTTAAAGAATGATTTATGTTCCCACTACCAGCGACATCTCGCGTATAGAAGTGTAACTAGTTTTTTAGAGATCAAACACGGTATCCGAACAGTTCGTGATAGCCATTTTCCTTTTGACTTCGAGCAATACAGACGTGTCTGTCCGATTAACACCTCATCTAGTGTGGTATGTTAATAGATAGTTGATAATATAAATATAATTACCTTCTGTAGTATTTGTTGTACATGTATTTGCAATTTAATTGTTGAATTTATCATAATTAAACGCGATGTTTGTTGATCACAAATTACCTTCATTCGCGGCGCGTGGCTTGAAAGAGACGCGGTCATGTTAATGTATGAACGGGGTATTTCGAGACATGTGTTTAACTCAGTATTAAGATATATTTAGAAGTAAATTTTATTAATGAGTAATTGAGGTTTAATAAGGGTTTAAAGACAGTTCGAATTTATTAAATTACGTTTTCGTAACCTTGTCGAATAATTAAAATTCAAAAGAATTTAACTCGATATTAGTAGGGGCGAGAAGGGCATGTTAATGTAATTTATTTAGAGAGATACCAGTAATGCATTAACGTGGGGATTTTATCAAACGCACTAAGAGTGCCCACTAATAAACAAGTAATTTCAAGTGTAGTAACAGATGATAACTCTTGTAGGAATGAGGTGTTAAGCTGACCCTTCAGTTTTGATGTTAAGCTGACCCTTCAGTTTTGATGTTAAGCTGACCCTTCAGTTTTGATGTTAAGCTGACCCTTCAGTTTTGATGTTAAGCTGACCCTTCAGTTTTGATGTTAAGCTGACCCTTCAGTTTTGATGTTAAGTTGACCCTTCAGATTTGAAGTTAAGTTAATCCTTAAATTGGGAATTTTACCATACATTTGGCTTAACTGTGTGCCAGGAAAAATTGGGTGGCTGCTATAATCCAGGAGAACCAGACTATTTGCCAAGGAGTTTTTGTAATCCAAGGTTGGAGTGTCTTGGTATGGAATAGTCCTCGCTGGATGAGAGCAACAAGTTGTTTGGTTTGGTAACAGTTCCGACGTCAAAATTCTTGGGATCTCTACGGAGTCAATGATCGAGTGGTGGCAACACAAGAAGATTCAGTAAGACGAGGACCAGGGTTGGTTACTGCAGAACCCAGCCGGTGGTAATTGTATCAACTGAATTTGCTTTTCAACATTTCTTTTCAACGTTCAACTTTCAACGACATTATTCAACTTTCGACAAACTTTTATACATTTCTAAATTGTTTTATGTTATATATTGCCTTCAGCTAATTATTAATTTTCTTCCATTTAATTATTTAATCACCGCTTAGCGATAATTTGTCATATTTTGTAAATTTTTTGGTCTTCAACCTAGTCAAACTTATTAATTAAATATATAAACTTTCTGTAAGGAAGTAGCTACATCCAACCATAAGGTGTAACATTTCAATTAATCAAAATTAATCCATTTCAAATTTTATAATAGAGTCAATAAACCAGATATATTTAACTTAGTGTTGATAATTTCATGAGTATCTTTAACATTAATTATCTCTGAGTAGTCACAGTCGTACAATTAGACAAGTACGTTATAGATGCTTCTTTTAATATGACTACTGGCGCCTAACCTAAAAAATAAAGTTTTTCTTGAATAATTTCCGAACCACGACCCAGTCTCCACTATCTAAACGAGAACCGGGCAACCTCAACTTCCTAACCTGCTGGGGGCAGAAGTTGGTGGTACAGTATGTATGTATATATGTATGTATGTATGTATATAATAATTATAATAATATCTATCAGTAAAGGCTTTACAATTCCTTACAATGAATCTATAAAACCTCATAGCATCAGATACTTTTAAAGTTATATGATCATTGAAAGAGAGCTTGCAATGAAACGTTACACCTAAGTCTTTGTAAGCGTTACAGCGCGATAATATTTTGTTATCGATATTGCATGCGTATTCATATGTAAATTGTTTCCTTGTAAAGCTGATGATCTTACATTTCGAGATATTAAGATGTAATTTATTATCTGTACACTAAGATTGGACATGATCCAGTTCACATTTCAACTTTTTACAGTCATCAATACCAGTTGTTACTGAATATATTTTTAAATCATCAGCATAGAAGAGTTTAGAACAGTCAATAACATCATCTAAGTCATTTATAAATAGAAGAAACAAAGGAGGGCCAAGGTTAGACCATTGAGGGACACCAGAGGTAACAATATTGAGGTGAATTGAAAGCATTTTACGTAACATATTGCTGTCTCTTACATAAATAAGACTTAAGAAATTCTATGAAGCCATGATGGCATGAAAGTAAAATTTTGTCAGTTTTTTAAGTAATACGCGGTGGTCTATTCTATGAAAAGCCTTTGAAAAGTCTGTATAAATGACATCTACTTGTCCTTTCTCATCCAATAAATTTGACACATACTGGGTAAAAACAGCTAAATTTGTAACAGTTGATCTGTTTCTCATAAATCCATGCTGGAAAGTTGATATTTGATTACGAGCTGACAAGTAAATGCGATTATACAGGATAATTTCAAAGACTTTAGAAAAATCTGAAAGAATGGAAATAGCCCTGTAATTATCAATAGCTGCTTTATCACCGTTCTTAAATACTGGACAAACTTTGGCCTTCTTCCAGCAGCTAGGAAATAGCCTTTGTTTCAAAGCGAGATTAAATAGTATGCACAAAGGTTCAGCTAAAACACTAGTACAATCCTTAACAATAAAGGATGGTATATTGTCAGGACCTGAGGTCATTTTATTTTTTAATTTTCTTGACTTCATTTTCAGATATGATTTCAAAATTAATGTTTTCATAAAAATCACAAATTTGATTAACATCATCATCCATAGGTAGGTTTAGATTCATTCATTCATCATCCATAGGTAACGAATTAACGCTTTTAAAAAACTCGCACTAGTTATTTGTTCTTTTATTACTGATCGAAGTCTTCGAAATTGTTGTAAAATATTGTCACCACAGGTTTTCCTATATTTTTCAAAAAGTCTGGCTTTTCGCTTTATATTTTTTATAATATTAGAGTCATACCAGGTTGGATACTTGCGTTTATGCGTCTTGTAAGATGGGATGTTATCATTAAAGATGGCATAAAGTTTTTCATAAAAATTATGAACAGCTAATTCAACGTTATTTATTTTTTGTAGGAATGACCAGTCAGCCTCGAATAAGGCATTATACAAAGATACAAAGTCAGCCTTCTTAAAATTGTATTTTTTCTGTTCCAAATTAGGTGAAAATTTTGACTCATTTGCCCCAATTCTATGAAGATTGATTATTAGAGATGGATGATATTCATCTTCTTTAACAAGAGGTGTATTATCCCGTATTACTTTACAGCTAGTATTGGTAATCACCAAATCAAGTAATCTTCCCATGTTATTCTGTATATTATTGCATTGTGTAAGATCAAAGAAAGTTAAGAAATTTGTGATACAATTAGTTTTTCTCTCATTATTATCCACATTAATATAATTAGGAACATTAAAATCGCCAACAAAAAGAACATTATTTGAATGTATAAACTCAAAATGTTCAAGAGATTCAAAGAATAATTCAAAGCCTTCTAGCGTTATTGAAGGAGGTATGTACAAAACTATGACATAAAATGACTTATAGTTTAAGTAACATTTAACCGCCAGCATATCAATTATAGGGAAATTCAAATAAAAAAAAGAAACATCCAAAATTTCCGATTCAATGTGATTCTTAAGTGCCAATAAAACACCTCATCCGCATTGTCGTTTTATAGTTTGTGGTTTGCGATCCTTTCTGTACACCTCATAAACAGCAGAAAATAGTTCACCACTAAAAACGTCACTATGAAGCTCGCTTAGAGCTATCATGTCAATTTCACTATCACTCACAGACGGGTAAAAATCAGAAATCTTTATATTGAGATCGCGAACATTTTGATAATAACCTATTAAGTCTCTGGGATTGCTAGGCGATTCTAATTTAACGTCATCTATAGAATTTGCCTTTCACTTTTACGTACATATATAGATGTACAATTTTTCAGAAAATTGTCGAGTTTGTTTGATTTAAAAAAAGTTTCTTTTTATTCACTGTAGCATTAAGTACTTAATTAAAAAGAACATTTTTTACAGGTCAAATTTCTTTATCTGTTTTAAACTTTGTGTGCAGAAAATGCAAATTATAACTGGAAATTTATTTACTAGAGCTTGTCAGTGATTATATTTGCACAAGAATAGCTGTTTTTAGTTTTACTCATTTTAATGTTCGATCGCTGTGTACGGGTTTTGATCTTTTTTCTGAGGTTATTACCAAGGAGTCTTATTGTGTTACTGGAGTATCAGAAACATGGTTAAATTCAAATATCCCTGATAATGGCCTTAATATTCCAGGTTTCAAATTAATTCGAAGTGATCGAGACGGCAGAGGAGGAGGGGTGGCGTGTTATATAAAAAATGATATAAAATTCTCGGTGCTTGCCACCCCCCCAATGAATAGTCCGTTAGAACAACTGTGGATCAGTACAAAAATAGCAGGTAAAAAATTATGTTTGGGTACACTGTATAGGCCTCCAAATACAAATTTAAAAAATTGCCTTGATGATTTGGAAAGTGTTGTGGTAAATTTTCTACCAGATTATGATTATGTAGTATTTGGAGGCGATTTTAACGTAGACTTTTTAAACCAAGATTACAATTGGATACAATTTACAAACTTTTTAAATAAATATGAGTTGCATCAGGTAATAACAAAGCCAACTCGTATAAATAATACTTCGGCAACACTTTTAGATCTTATTATCTCTAACTGTAACAAGATTATCTTAGACTCGGAGGTATGTAACATGGATGATATCTCAGATCATTCTTTAGTAACTTGCAATCTAAATATTAAACGAAATAAACAAATTACGCTTTTCCGTACTTATAGAGACTTTTCTAATTTTGATTATGAGGCCTTCGTATATGATCTAGAAAATGTTAACTGGGACTTTATTTATAGTTTGGAAGATGTAGAACAAATGATAGATTGCTGGAATAATAATTTAATACTTCTATATGATATCCATGCTCCTTTTAAAACGGCTAGAATAAAAAAACCACCTGCGCCCTGGTTAACACCTAATCTTAAATTATTGATGAAGCAAAGGGACAAAGCGCGTCTTAGACATAAACGATTGCAGTCAGAAGCCTCTTTGCGTGAATATAAGTCATTACGCAATTTTGTAAACATATGTGTAAAGACAGAAAAAAAAGCATACTTACAGAGCAAATTTAAAACTGATCCAAAAAATTTTTGGCGTACGATGAAGTGGTTAAATATCAACTCGTATGTAGAAAATTCTGCCTCTGATGTTGCTAATCCTTCAGATTTTAATAACTTTTTTGTTAATAATGTACCGAAAATAGATAATCATAATAATACATTAATTTCTGAATCATATTTGAATAAAGTAGCTCCCCATATTAGCACAAAATTTGATTTTACGGAAGTAACTGTAGACCAAGTTAAAAAAAAATTAAGTCTTATTAAATCTAATGCTAAAGGTACGGATGGTTTAGATTTGACCATGTTATCTCTAGTTATTCCGCGGTTAAGCGAGCACTTAACTTTCATAATCAATAAATGCCTATCGACTAGTACATTTCCTGGTCAATGGAAAAGAGCGAATATTATCCCCATTCCCAAAACTAACAATCCTACTGATGTGTCACAATTTCGCCCTATTAGCATACTGCCAACCATATCAAAAATTCTTGAAAAAATTGTCCATGAACAACTTAGTGATTATTTAAATATAAATAAAATTTTACCTCCTACTCAGTCTGGCTTCCGTCCCCATCATAGCACAACAACAGCAATGTTACAAGTTACTGATGACATATTTAGGGCGTGCGATGCGAACAAAAATTTATGTTTGGTTCTTTTAGACTTCAGTAAGGCATTTGACACTCTAAATCATATTACACTCTGTACCAAATTACACTATTTCGGTCTCAGTACTACAGCTGTATCATTCTTTCAAAATTACCTTTATGGGAGATGTCAGAGGGTAGGAGTAAATAATAATTTTTCGCGATTTATTCATACTAATCAAGGAGTGCCACAGGGAAGTATACTTGGACCATTACTCTTCTCGATTTACACGGCCGATTTCTATAAATGTTTAGAATACTGCCAGTCACATCAATATGCAGATGATACACAAATTTATTACTCTTTTTCAGCGACAGAAATTATTCAGGCTGCAAAGAATATTAATACTGATCTGGTATCTATATCCAATATATCTAAAGCCCATGGACTAGCTTTAAATGAGTCCAAAACTCAAATGTTATTATTTGGTAAAAATAGGGAATTAATTTTGCAAAACACTGATTTTAAAATAACTTTGAATAACTCAACTTTGAACCCTATTGATAATTGCAAAAACTTAGGTATTTATTTAGACGTTCAATTAAGATTTTCAAAGCATGTATCTAATCTATTGCAAAAATCATTTGGTAAATTAAAAATTCTTTCGATACATAAAGATGTGTTGAGTAATGATATTAAATTAAAATTGTGTGACTCTCTAATTCTTTCATATTTATCGTATTGTGACGTAGTATATTGGCCTGCTTTGTTGCAACAAGATAAAAATAGTCTACAAAAATTTCAAAATACGTGTATAAGATTTTGTTACAATCTTCGCAAATTTGATCATGTTACGGATAAATTCAATGAGTCTAAGTGGTTAACACTTAGTGAAAGATTTCAAGTTCATCTAGCATGCCTTATTTTTAAAATTAATTCTACCCAGATGCCCTCATATCTACAAAATAAGCTTATTAAAGGTAGTGATATTCATGCTTGTCCTACACGCCATTGTCAGTTGTTTAGTGTACCCAAGCATAATTCTTCCCTATTTCAACGCTCATTTAGCTATAACGCCGCAAAAATCTTTAACGATTTGCCTGAAAAATTTAAAGAACTCACTTCTGTGATAAGCTTTAGAAAACAGATCAAAACCTATATACTTTGTAAAAGAAACCATGTTGTTTTATAAATTATGCGCACCGTTGGCCAACCTGATATTATATTAGTTTATTCGAAGAGATGGTTATATGGAAGAGCAACCCAGTTGAATATCGCCATCTCCTTTATTATTAACTGTAACATATTTTTTGAATGCAAAAATAAAGACATTTTATTATTATTATTATTATTATAATTGCTGACCCCACAGGCATTTGGGTCAAGTATACTGATCGATGTATAAGAATTTGGTTTGGAAACTTCTGCTCTATTTGTGTCTAAATCTAAGCCGAAGTAGTCGCCTGACTGTTCTTCTGTAGCCGCTGGGCTAAAAAAGTTTTCCTAAGATCATACTCTCTAAGTGAGATACCTTCAGACCAGTATTCAGCATCAAAGACCTTTTGGTATGTGTCGTTTCATAATTAATATTTTTTTAGAGTTACCGCCCTGTATAAATAAAGATGGACGTTCTGTGTAAATACCTTTACCGATTTTTTTTATAAGTTATTGTGCTTAGAAGGAATGTGGAGCATGGAGAGACGAATGGGCAGACGGACAAATCGACAGACGAACGGACAGTTGCAGGACATTTTAAAAGTTATTCAGAATTACATGCCTAATACAATGATATGAAAATTTTTCCCTGTGAACGATATTTACGATTTTAAAAATATATCTATAAAATTTTTCTTTTTGGATTTTCGAAGAGTATAACAGTAGATACGGGAAAAATATATATATGATACTTTTTGTAACGAAATTTAATAAGCTTTATTTTATATATGAATTTCGATATCGCTTATGTTAGCGAAATATAAGCAAGAAACTGAATTTGAGTAGGTACCTACCATTATTCGAAGATAACGGCTCGTATGCAACAGATAGGAGGGCTTTTAGTATGTTTAATAGTACACCTAATGAATATCTTTTGCCAAGTTTCAAAACTTCTACTATTATTTTTGTCAAACGTTGATATTTGTTCGGATTTGACTGGAGTATTAGCAAACTAGTGAATCCACTTGTTTTAACAGTTGTCGCATTGCATCGTTTATGTTTCACTTAATTGCCTAATTGATAACATAATAATAAATTAGATTAAATCTGCCCGATTCGTTGATAATTTTTTGAGGAGTAAAATATTTGTTAGTATAAGTGAATGTTGGAAAAAGGTAAGATTGTCAGAATATTTATTTTATTAGCTTTATAAAATACTCTCTCTTCAATCGCGTCTAGAATATAAAACTAAACATCATATTTTTCCCCATGACTTCTTTCATACAAAACCCTTTCAGTTTATTTATACCTTCATTAATTTACTGCGTAAGTAACTTACATCAATACACGATTTATTTGTTCTTCTTTGGCACTTCCAAGAATCGCTACCATACAAGACAATATCGCCTTAACTAACATTTGAGATAACGTTACTAAAAATCCTTCCCAGTGTTTTTGCGTGTCTCTATAGTGTTTAATACAGGACGGTTTTTTATTTCTTCATTTTTGTTGAGCTCGGGAGACTTCAAGCTAAACTTATTCATTTCTTATTGGGATTTTTAATTTGCAATTAGTTTTAAAATGTAAAATGAATGAGACGCTTAAATTTTGTCTTAACTGATCACACGATAAGTACAGAGTCAGCTGTAGAGATAACCTATGAAAGATACATGAAAAACTTTGTGTGAGTGAATAAGTACTACCACAGACCTAAAGGGAGCCACCTTTCTTATAAGCTAATTTTGCACTCGTCACAATTTTTTATGTTTTCTTAAGTCATAGAATACATGAATAAAACGTACGTCAAAATGTAGGTTTTGAGATATACACTGAGATTATAGTGGGCTGCAAGGCTCAATTTGCCCACAGTAATGAGACACCTTCGCTTAATTAATTTCTATAAATGAAAGTACAAACCTTCTAGTTATTAAAAAGGGTGTCTCAGGGTTGCGGGCCTGGCACCCCACTTTAATCTCACGGTATACCTCAAAACCTACATTTTGATGTATATTTTGTTTATGTATTCTATGACTTAAGAAAACATAAAAAATCGTGATCGCAAGTGACGCCAAAATTCCATGATGCGAGCAAAATTAGCCTATATGAAAGATGGCCTACTTTAGGTCTGTGGTAGTATTTACTCACTCTTTTCATGTATCTTATTCATAGGATAACTGTATAGTCGGCTCTCTACTTACGAGGGGCAAGCTACTGCAACATTTTATGCACCATGAATTTGTAAGAACAAGGTATGTAAAATTTCCATAAATTATTATAAAACCTGAAATAATCACTTATATGGAATAAACTAAACTACTATTAAATAACATGAATGTAACCTTAATATATTGATTTAGCTGCCGCGTGGTCTTTAACTCTAGATAGGTAACTGTTTCAGTAATAGTGAATTTAACAACACGTGTGAAAATTAATAAAGATCTATCCTATAATGTTTCCTGGAGAATTCAATATTTTGTCAGATACACTTTCAAGTTCCCAAAACATAACTTCTTTAATATGGAGTCTACTTGTGAATCAACAGGTACATGAACAGAGCTATAAATAGCGAGATTAGAAAGAGTAACTTTTCCGCACAGAATCCAACCAAAGATAGAATTTTCCGCAATTAGTTCGCCAATACAACCATATTAAATAGCGAATGGATTATTTGTAAATAGGCAACAAAACCAAGTAAGATGTCTATTTCACCTGCTTTCCTATAATTTGTATGGTATATATGGGGATAGTGAAAAAACATTATACGATATCTTTCACCTCCTGCCTGTAATTTTTTTTTCTTTCTGGCAATAAAGGTGTATTTATTTATTTATTTGTGGCATTTTTACAGTAAACATTTAAATCACAGGCCAGTCTAATATAGCACATACCCATGATAACAACTAGAGTATTAACAATCAGTCAGACAAAGAAGACGAAATAGATGAAAATAGTTGACCAACGTTACTAAAAGACAGGTTGTCTGATAAGAATTGGCAGTAAGTGCTACATCACATGTACCCCGTGTTAGTAGCTTTTCTTCATTTTATAAAATAAATTATAGAAAAGAACGTTTCTAATTATTGAATTACTTTGTGTCAATGAATTATTCTATACTAATTAAATAGCTACCTAATATATGAACATACAAGTTCTTGAGACTTCACGTGACGTATTTTACTTTCTTTAATAATCTTGCGTTTCGACAATCAGAGTTCTGTCGCTTTATTAGGAGAGAGTTTTCCATTTTTCACAGTTGACCTTTCTGTCGCATTTTACATTCTCCATCTGATTGACACATTGTGACAACTGTGCGATAACTCCAAAATAAGGGGCGAGGTTAATGGCGTCATGACTAAAAGATAAAAGTTGTTTCGCCGGGGGTTTGGTGTCTTATGTCGTTAATTATCTAATCTTTGCCAGTGACTTTAACGTTCTATTTTGTTTCTTGATTCATCATGTCCATCACTACTACGTTACAATTAGAATATGTTGAATTTCGCGAGGTTTCTGCAGCTGCATTTGTTAAATATTTATACCTACTTGTTTTTTTAGAAATACACATTCGCTTGGCATATATGATGAATTTAATGAAAAGGTTTAGTATACTCTTAAAAATATCAATAAAGCATCTGGCAGTAAATACTTGATATTAAGAATGCGTTTTATATGTTCAATTAATTTTTTCGTGAAATGTTCTCTATAAATATAATTGCCATTATATTTTATCCATAATCATTTCAAGGTAAGTTGCTAAATAGTACTATAATTCGTGATAATTGGCAGTTAATTATCAAAGATTAAATCTCTTACTCTAAAGCCTTCGGGATTTCATCAAATAACAAACTGCCAATTCATATTTCCTATATTACTAGGCGACTACGCTTTCGAAAGAAATTACCGATAAAATTTAAAGCACCAGTTATATTACGTAAGATATTTGACTGCTACTGCCAATAAGAGCAGAAACGGCATAATTGAAACTACCCTTAATGTCACAGATAATTACTAATGCAGTTCATAAGGGAACTGTAACTGAGGGAAGAGCCGTAGCAACAACTCAAAATATTTCAACAGTTATTTGTTAAAAGTCGAGATCATAGTTATTTCACGTGAAAGATATACCGTAATGACGTTCTTGTCGCAGAAGACAGTTGACTGGGAAACAAAAGTTGAGAAACTATGGGATCCAAAATAATGTATATAACATTTAAATTCTTTGATACAACATTTTGTCGGCCTTATAGTGGGCTATGAATTAATCGTATTAAAAAATAGAATGGTTAGTAAAGAAGGCAAGACTTCTGAAGAGGTTTTATCCGATGGTGTTGAGACTGTTCTGCTTACTCGTATTATTCGTGTGGACAATTGGGCTTTGTTATTAAATTTTGTATCCAGTGAAATATCATTGTCGTACTTGTTAACATGTCCAAGCGGTCTAACCTTAAACGTGCCCCCGTGGTATCCGACATATACTCCAAAACGTTATCTAGTATTGGTATTAGTTTTCTACACTGATTAGTTAAATAAAGTGAAATGCCATAATTCAATTAGTATTTATTAAAATTAAAAATATTTTCATTTCCCAATGTGTTGAAATAAGTAAAAGTTTATTATCACATATTTTTTGTAGACTTCCATGCATTCCCAAAGTAATACAATTCGTGTAAATTGGATAGCATATTATCAAAGATTGAATCAGATAATAAACTGTCAATTAATAGCTATTACATTACTAGGCAATCATACACATGAAAAAATTTCACCGACAAAATTAATGATACAGCATACGATAAAGTTCCATAGTAGATGTAATCAAATTATAACTTGTCACTTGTCACACGCTGTTTATGAAAACTATGTCAGTATAATAGTATTATAAGTATGCTTAAAAAGATAATATCGAAATTAATCATTTCAAGATCAACAAGAAAATATATATTCACAACCATCTCTTTAAAAACAAACAGTAGTAGGTACACTTTCTAAATAATAATAACATTAATAATATTTTTTAATTAATATGTAGCTGTACATGTACAGATATGAAACGAGAATAAAATACAAATATAAGTATAAATATAAAAATCGAAATAAAGATAAAAAATTAAAACTATATGAAAAGCACATATAAAATAAAAAAATACAAAATAACAAATTGAAAACATACAACATTACACCCTGTACACAAACATATAATTTTACTTCCCTCGCACACCGAAGGGAAGTATTGTATTCGAGAAAAAATCACCCTCCGAGATATTTTCGGATTTTGACGTTTCAGAATACGTAGATTACGAATATAGGGTTTTCAGTTTCGGCTGTTTGTCTGTCTGTCTGTCTGTCTGTCTGTCTGTCTGTCTATCTGCCTGTTGGTGCATTAACTAAAAAGCTACTCGACGGAGAGTAGTCAAATTTGGTAGGTAGTTGACGCTACTGTCAGCGAAGAAACGGTTAAACTTTCACTGGAAAATATACAGGGTGGACTGTCCTAGGAGAACAAATAATGGAAAACATTTTTTTTTGCTCAAATTTAAAATTTCCACGTTTCATGACACGCTAAACCTATTTCAGAAAAATAAAATTTGAAAATTTTTTTCAGCAACATTTTTGAACAAATTTTTACTACTAAAATAGATGAAAAACCTTTCCTTTTCTTCAAACCTATTCCAAAAAAAACGAAACATTTTTTTTTACCAACATTTTTGAAAAAATTTTTACCATTAAAATAGATGGAACATTTTTCTTCTTTGTCCGAATTAAAAATTTCCACACTTCATAGCGCTCTAAACCTACTAAACAAAAAATTAGAACAGTTTTTTACCATTTTTGAAAAAAATTTACCACTAAAATAGATGGAAAATTTGTTTTCCTTGTTCAGATTTAAAATTTCCATGGCATTCTAAAAATTTTTAAAATTTTATGAATTTTTTTGTATATATCACTATTATAGAATAGATGAAACATTTTTTTGCTCAAATTTAAAATGTCCATGTTTCATGACATTCCAAACCTATTTCGGAAAAAAAATTGCGACATTTCTTTATCATTTTGGAAAAAAATTACCACTAGAACCGGCGGAAGAATTTTTTTTTTGCTCAAATTTCTAATTTTCACGTTTCATGATTTTCTAAACCTATTTCAGAAAAAAAATTTGGAAAATTTTTTTCACTAACATTTTTGAAAAAATTTGTCACTAAAATAGATGGAAATTTTTTTCTCTTTGCTCAAATTAAAAATTTTTACGTTTCATGGTATTCTAAACCTATCTAAAAAAATAATTCGCAGTATTCTTTACCACTACTAGAGAATATCAGGAAACTTGCCTTTTTGCTCAAATTTAAAATTTCCACGTTTCATGATATTCTAAATCTATTTCAGAAGAAAAAAAATTTGAAATTTTTTTTACCTACGTTTTTGAAAAAATGAAATTTTTTAACCACCACTATACTTCCACTCCACTACGTAAATGTGGAATTGAAAATATGACAGATGACATTAATATTTGGCATATGCAGCTATTACACTTTTATTGAAAAATGTACAGGGTGGTAATCCCAAGAAATAATTCAGTCATGGCGGACACTGCGCAAGCCTTCCATATTTCGCACCTGTCATTTAGTATTGAACTTTTGTTGTTGGATAAGCACTCTGTATATCTTTTCGACCAAAACTTATCAGGTTTTCTTTGTAATAATAGTGACAACTATATTCCAATTATTATTTTCAATGTCATCTCGTAATTATCAATTTTTTAGAGTGACCGCCATGCACAAATAAAGAGGGAAGTTCTGTGTAAATACCTTTACCGATTTTTTACCACTAAAATGGATGCAAATTTTTTTTCTATGTTCAAACTTAAAATTTCCACGTTTCATAGCGGTCTAAACCTATTTAAAAAATTTTTATATCATTCTAAACCTATTCAAACAAACTAAAAAAAATTAGAAAGATTTAAAAATTTATTTGAAAATTGTTTTAATTTATCACTACTTACTACAGAATCGATGAAAAATTATGTTTTGCTCAAATTTAAAATTTGCACATTTCATGACATTCTAAACCTATTTTAGAAGAAAAAAAAATTGAAATTTTTTTTACCAACATTTTTGAAAAAATGAAATTTTTTAAACACTACTATACTTCCACTCCACTACGTGAATTTGGAATTGAAAATGTGACAGATGGAATAATATTTGGCATATGCACCAATTATACTTTTATTGAAAAATGTACAGGGTGATCATCCCAAGAAATAATTCAGTCATGGTGGACATTTGTAAAGGTATTTGCGCAAGCATTCCATATTTGGCACCTGTTATTTAGTATTGAACTATTGCTGTTGGATGAGCACTGTATATTTTTTTGACCAAAACCGATCAGGTTTTCTTTGTAATAATAGTGATAACTATATTCCGATTATTATTTTCAATGTCATTTCGTAATTATAAATTTTTGAAAGTGACCTCCATGCACAAATAAAGAGGGAAGTTCTGTGTAAATAACTTTACCGATTTTTTATTTTTGTATATGACAAGAAATTAATGTTAAATACGATAAAATTGGCGTCGATTATAAAAAACAATAAAATTGTACGTCACTATCAATCAAAGGGTGCAGATAGAAATTCACCGGTGCTATAAAAACATCCATTGACCAGCTTGCTTTTTATTTTTCTTTTAAGAGTATCATAACTTGGTACTATTTTCACATTGTGGAATGGTGAGGAATACGCAATAACTCACCGTGTCTCGTACTGTGATCATGCAAACAGGAATTGCTGTTGAATAAATGGTAATTCCATTTCACAAATCTTACACATTTGAAGATATAGACCGATGGGGTCGTAAGAATTCTATTTTTTAAAGATACCTTCCAACAACTTTCATTATAACTCATATTAAAAATTGAACGACAACTTTCTCAGCTGGCTGCTGAGAAAGGTGTGAAAGAATAGCAATCGATTTTCTCAGGGCGGGTCGAGGGTCACTCTGTGGCAAGATGAGATATATATTTTTTTGAACAATTATTTGATTGTCAAGTTAACCAAACAAAACTTTAATAAACTACAAAGAATTTGGACGCCAGCGTATTCAGTACATAACACTCTTGCAAACTTTATCAGGGGGAAAAACAATCAAAATCAAATATAGAACACACAAGCTAAGCGTTATACTCTTCGCCGATTTACTGCACTTTTTATATAATTGTTGCACATTCTGTAGGATATTCTTCGCAGTTTTTTTTGTAAATAATATTAGTTTTAGACATTTTTGGTTTAATTATAAAACATTAAAAAAAATACTTTTTTTATTTAAAAAAACTTATAACTTTTTATTTAACTTCTTCCTTTAGCTAACACTAACTTACTGCCTAAATTTCAATACAATCGAACTTTTCGTTCTTAAGTTATCGTGCTTACAAAAAAAACGTGACGGACGTACAGACAGACAGACAGACGGAGATACAGACGAACAGATATACGGACAGACGGACGGACGGACATTTTGAAAGTTGTTCAGAATTCGATCACCAACACAGTGATATGAAATTTTTTTATCTACAAGCAATATTACCGGTTTTAGAAATGTGCCGATCGAATGCAATATATTCTTCGTTTTGTATTTACGAAGAGTATAATAATATATTAAAATAGGTATAAGACTGAAAATTTTACAACACTTTACAAATTATTAAAAATATTAATAGTGAAAAATTTGATTTCATTAGTTAACTAACAGACAAAAACATAAATATTATTTAAACAAAGTAAATTTGAAGATTAACAAACAAATTACAATTTAAGAAACGATCAACTGGTTTACAATTTTTCTTCTGACCAATAGTTGAATTTTGCACATAAATTTGGGTACTTAGCTTAGCGGAGACGTGTAATCCCGACGAGGTCTGGTCCTGAAGATGGCCGCGGTACCCGGGAAGGAGGACGTAATATTCAGGTCGTGACAACGCCGATTTCCAGGAGACGCTGCTTCGGAATGATATCCAGTACTTTGAGGATAATTCCAGATATTCAATCTATGCCTTGTGCCTTGCTTCAATGGTGGTTTGGTCCAGGATTTTACATGAAAAAGGTGTAATGTAAAGAACCAGTTGATAATAGAAAAAAAATTTAAATTGTGAGAAAAGGAAAACTTCAGATATTAGATCCTATCTAAAAAAAAAATTGGTAAGAAATTTTACTTGAGGTAAAAGAATACAAGAAAAACTACAAAAAAACTATGGTGACGACAAAACCAAACTATTAGCAATTTAACAAAAAAATCTGAGTATTGGTAAAATTTTACTTTTGAAAAGCTGCTGATTAATATAATAATGAATGAAATGAATAAATGAGAAAACTCTACTCTCATGAAATTCAGCTGTTCACAAAATGGCTGACACTGGTTATGACAAAAAATTTGAAAGGTAACAAAATTTAGCAGAACTGAATTAGAGAGAAAATATCTGAATTACTATCTGAAAAAAAAACTAATTTTGTAACAGATATAGCAAAAAAATTATGGGTTTAATCTCCCGAAAAATAAACTAATAGAACATTTTCTCTTAATCTCTTGTACTAACGCGAGATTAATTAAATGCGACAAAACGACTTTAGGTTTCAACACTTAATGATATGAGATTGTCTGCACACGATTAAGAAGCAAAGCTTCTAATTTATCCCTTGATTAATTTCCAAGTTTAATCCTCGTCCACGATAATCTAAATAATGATAGAACACCACAGTATTGTGTCCCAAACGACCACAAAATACAAAATTGCCACGATAATTAAGTTAACAAAGATACAAGTGTTCAGCGGACACCAAAATTGCACAAACACGTGCTTTAATAAAAATTAATTATTACACGGAATATCCTTTAATAATTCCCAAAAATAACTATACAGCCACGTTAACTCAATAATATGACATCATTTAATAATCGAATATATTCAAAATACCAAAGGATTAAATAAATAAACGTGTAAATCCGTTGAAGAATAAGTAAACGATCTCAACTCACCAGCGGCGGAAGTGAAAGTGAAGAAGCCTCAAATCTCGATATTAAAAATGGCCTCAGTGATGTTTCTACCGCGTATGCGCACTTGTTGATTTCGCGCCGGCGTTTACCGTGGGTAATTCAAATTTATGTAGCACGGGTACTTACACGAAAAAAAATGTTTCGTTACACCACGGAAACTAACGAGAAAAAATGTTTTGAAAATTAAAAGTTAAAAAAAAAAATTATAAAAGAAAACACCCGATATATCACGCTATTTTCGCATAGTCTAACTAAACGGGGAGAGGCGGAAAATACTAAGAGAGAGAGAGATAGGGAGAGAAAAGTGGTGACAATGAAAAGTCAAACTTGTATTATTCCTAATTATACAAGATATCACAAGAACAGTTCGTTTTACCACTGGACAAATTCATCAACTTCACCAATTCCGAGACTATTCAACAAGAGCTTACGTATAGTCAAAGAGATACAAAGAAAGGAAAGGTAATTTGACTCACACCCACTCTCCGCTAAGTCAAGTTGCATGAAAAGCCTCGATAATGTGTTGCTCGACAGCACACGAGAACTCTTGAAAATCACACCCGGAGGAGATAAGGCTTTCCTCGGAGTAAAATGAAACTGAAAAAGAGAATAAGAGAAAAGGAAGTATTAAATGTTTTAGGGGAGGACCACTAAGGATCAGTCCCACAGACATTGTGGTGAAATGCCTGAGCAGCGCTGTAGAGGCTGCCAGTGCTAAAACTGGTAGAGGCATAAGCACACCTAAACCACGATACAGGAAACAAGGTTACCTGCCTAGACACAACAGTAGAAGAAATGTCCTAACTATGAACAAAAAAAAATTGGATATAGCTCCAAGGCTTAAACTAGGAGTACGAAACAACTAAACCTTATTGGATACATCTCCAGGCTAAAACTAGATGTTCGCTACAACTAGGTGACAAAAAGGACCGGACCATTGTTCGGGAATACTCCTGCTTCCGGCACTATGAACAGTCTCTCGATCGAGCGATAGGTCAAGGGCTGAGGTGATGCGGGGAGGAAGACCTGTCTCTCAAGGAACTTCAGATGACCTAGGCCACTACTGACTGACAAGCCCCCTTGCCTACGCGTCCGCTCGACCCTCCTTGGCCCTCTGTCATTGAAGACAGTCCGATCAAAACTAGTTCATCCCCATCCCGAAGCAGGTTCCCTAATGGCAATTAAAATATCCTACTAAATAGAGAGTAAACATAAAGAAAAATAATAATTGATTCCTTAATTACCCATCAGGACAACAATAGTGATATTAAACTACACAATACCAAACGACAATTACATTCATGATGACGAAGAAAGACTATATAGCACATAAAAATTTCTCAGAACACTATATAAACAAGATAAAGAAAAAGATAAAGGACCAAGGACGCTTGTTTTAGCGTCGGAGGTCGGAAGGGGCTAGGGTAAGGGTACCTAGCCGGTTGTTTGCTGGATACCCCCGGGATCAGGTAATTTGGGTGTTTTGGTCACTGTCTCCTTGGGGCGTGGCTTGAAGATCGGGCTGAAAGGAAGGTTAGTTATACTTATCCATTATCCAGGATCTGGTGCTTCGGCCTCTTGTCCCTGGGAGCGCCGTTGGGGTCGAAGTCAGTCGCCAGTCTGACTGAATTTTTTGAAAACAATTTTCTGACAACATAAAATTAATACATTAAACTAACTAGTTTTCAATTGTCACACAAATCCATTGGTTTTTTCATATTTTCATATTTTTTTGGTTCTTAGTATTTACGCTTCGTGTGTGCCTCTGTAATTAGTTTCAATTTAAATTTAATTGTTTCAATAAAGAACTGTCCGTCTGACAAGAAAAGAGCAAAGAGGCCGTTTCCATGTAGAATTGATCAGGGTAATCAGGAAAAATATCCACATGAAAAAATTTCAGTGGCATACCAGTTCTTTGGTAAAAAATATCAGGGAACATGTTCGCAGGGACGCCACTGGTGGAGCGATAAAATAACTTTTCTAATTGAAATATGTGGTTTTACATCCTATTAAAACATACCAAAATTGAAAATAATATCTAAAGTACTTTCTGAGATATTAAAAAATTACGAAAAAAAGGAAAAATTTCAACACACTAGCAAAAAATGTAAGCCGTTGCGGACATATGTTAATATGAATTCTTCTTCATAAAATGACCTAAGGGATCACACATTAAAATATTAGCATGTCACTAAGGAACACCCTGTATAAAAGATAATTAAACTTAAAAAGAACATAACATAAAATGAAAATACCTTTAAATGACTATTTAAACCATTTTACATCACTTATAGCACATCTAAAACCAAGTGCGTTTTGAATATTATATATACAAAGTCGTTACCGGGCAAGTCGTTTGGAGCGTAAATCCTAAAAACGTTGAACGGTATTCATAAATTAATTGTTATAAAAGCAAAAAGTGTATGAAAAAAATCGGTAAAGGTATTTACACAACTTCCCTCTTTATTTGTACCGGGCGGTCACTCTAAAGAATTATTAATTGCGAAATCACATATGAGAATAAAAATCGGAAAGTATTATTACAAATAAAACCTGATAACTTTTGGTCAAAGAAATATACAGAGTGGTAAATAGCTCTACAAGTTTTCAATAAGGTTGATTTTTTTTTTTAGGATGACCACCCTGTATATTTTT
Organism: Stenurella melanura; assembly: GCA_963583905.1. Classification (NCBI taxonomy): domain Eukaryota; kingdom Metazoa; phylum Arthropoda; class Insecta; order Coleoptera; family Cerambycidae; genus Stenurella; species Stenurella melanura. The sequence continues at coordinate 48,458,007 of OY757317.1, forward strand.
CAATAAAACTGTAATAGGTGTCTTCCTTGCCAAGTGCGTTAACTATATGTCAAACATTATTGCTGTCTGTCGTATTTTCAGTTCCATATCCACGTAATGGAGTGGAAGTATAGTAGTGGTTAAGGAAATTTCTATTTGTTTCTTTTTTTTAAATAGACTTAGAATGTCATGAAATGTGGAAATTTGAATTTTGAACGAAAAAAAAGTTTTTCCCATCATCTTATTCTATAGTAGTGGTCAAGAAATTTCTTAAAAACTAAAAATTTTCATAAGCATTTTTTCTGGAATAGGTTTAGAATTTCATGAAACGTGGAAATTTTAAATTTAATAATTAAAAAAATTTTTCGCCACCGTCTATTCTAGGTAAGTACCTATAGTAATAAAAAAAAAAACAAAAAAATGTTTCCCTTTGAAATTATTTTTTCTGAAATAGGTTTAGAAAGTCATGAAACGTGGAAATTTTAAATTTAAGCAAAAATATTTTTTCCATCATATATTCTATAGTAGTAAAAATTTTTACTTCCCTCGCATACCGAAGGGAAGTACCCTTCGGTATGCGAGGGAAGGAAAATTTACACAAAAATTTTTCTTTCACAAAATTTTCAAATTTTTCTTTTTGAGCATTTTCTTGAAGGTGGATCTTTTAAATTTGAGCAAAAATAATTTCCCATCTTTCCACTGATAAAAAGGTTTTCAAAATTTATTTTTCTGAAATAGGTTTATAATGTCATGAAACTTAGAAATTTTAAATTTGAGCAAAACAAATTTTTCTGTATATTCTATAGCGGTAAAAAGATTTTTTTAAAATCCTGACAAAATTTTCAAATTCCTCTTTTTGATTTTTTTTTTATAAAATAGATTTAGAATGTCATGAAACGCGGCAATTTTAAATTTGAGCAAAAAAATCTTCTTTTCACTGGAAAAAAAAAATTGAAAAAGTTTTGAAAATATTTTATATCTGAAATAGGTTTAGCATGCCATGAAACGTAGAAAATTTATATTTGAGCGAAAACATTTTTTTTTTCATTATCTACTCCCTTTAGACAGTCGACTCTGTTTATTTTCCAGTGAAATTCTTACCATCTCTCCGCTAGCAGTAGCGTCAGCTACCTAAGAAATTTGACTGTTCAAGTAATCAAGTAGTTTTTCAGGTAATGCACCAACAGACAGACAGACAGACAGACTGACGGAATTGAAAACTCTATATTTTCGTAATCTACGCGATCTGAAATGTGCAAATCCGAAAAAATCTCGGAGGGTGATTTTTTTCGAATTCAATAATTCCCTTCGGTATGCGAGGGAAGTAAAACCACTGGATTTGTGTAACAACTGAAAACTAATTAGTTTAATATATTAATTTTATGTTGTCACAAGATTTTTATTTCCCTCGCATACCGAAGGGAAGTATTGTATTCGAGAAAAAAATCACCCTCCGAGGTTTTTTCGGGTTTTGACGTTTCAGAGTACGTAGATTACGAAAATATAGGTTTTTCAATTCCGTCTGTCTCTCTGTCTGTCTGTTGGTGCATTAACAAAAAAACTATTTGACGGAGAGCAATCAAATTTGGGAGGTAGTTGACGCTACTGTCAGCGAAGAAATAGTAAAATTTTAAAATATACAGGGTGGACCGTCCTAGGGGAATAAATAATGAAAAAAAAACTTGCTCAAATTTAAAATTTCCGCGTTTCATGACACGCTAAATCTATCTCAGAAAAAAAAATAGAAATTTTTTTTCACCATTTTTGAAAAAGATTTTACTACTAAAATAGATGAATTTTAATTTTTTTTTAATTTAAAATTTTCACGTTTCTGGCATTCTGAATCTATTAAAAAAAAATAATAATAATTTTTTTTACCAACATTTTTGAAAATTTTTTTAGATGGAAAAATGTTTCTTCTTTGTTCGAATTAAAATTTTCCACGCTTCATAGCATTCTAAACCTATAAAAAAAATTTAGAAATTTTTTTACCATTTTTGAAAAAATTTTACCACTAAAATAGATGGAAATTTTTTTTTCCTTGTTCGGATTTAAAACTTCCACGTTCCATGGAATTCTAAACCTATTCAAACAAATTTAAAAATGTTTCTGAAATTTTTTTTATTTATCGCTACTATAAATAGACGAAACATTTCTTTTTGCTCTAATTTAAAATTTCCACGTTTGATTACATTCCAAACCTATTTCGGAAAAAATTTCTTTACCATTTTGGAAAAAAAATTACCACTAGAATAGACGGAAATTTTTTTTTTTTCTCAAATTTAAAATTTTCACGTTTCATCATGGCATTCTAAACCTATTTCAGAAAAAAAATCGATTTTTTTTTTACCATTTTTGACATTTTTTTTAAAAACGTTGGCAGGGGGGGTAAAGGAAAATAAAAAAGCGCCGAGACTACATAGAAATGGTAGTTTTTATCAATATTTATGGAGTACCGGGGGTGGGAAGAGCAAAAAATGCCATGGACATATCGTTAATAAACAAACTAGTTTATTTGTTTAAACCAACTGCAAAATACGTGATACATCGACACAAAAAAAACTGTAAATTGTGTGAAAAATATGCAATATTTTGATCATAATAAAATGTCCGTATGATCTTTTCCTGAACAAGAGCTGTTAATTTAAAATCTTAATTTTTTATATCTTGTCTTCTTTTGTCCGACGCGCACCGTCTTTGTTAAAAAGTAAAAAAACATAAAAAATTAAGAATTTTTCGCTAAGAATCATTGTTCTTAACAATGAAGCCTGTGTTTTATTGTAACAAGATCATCTCCTCAGTAGTTCCAACGTGCTCCGTAGTTACCCTGTCGAGGGCGCCACCAGTGGATCAGTCTAACGCGCCCCCACCCTCTGACGTCATCACCTGCGCTCGCTGCCGAGATAAAACCCCGGCGACCAGGCCAGAATAGCAGTTCAGTCTCGAGCTCCCTTACCTACCTCTTCTGCTTCCTAAGTGTGGAACTTTAGAGTACAGTAGTGCTTCTCTTGAATGATCTTACTTGCCTCCTATGCTTCCTAGGCGTGGAATACTGGAGCATTCCTAAGCACCCTCCTGAGCGCTCTCACTGGTCTCTGTTGCTTCCCAGCGAGGAACGCTAGAGTCCCAGCAGCCTCTTTCGAGGGTTCTCTTACCTGCCTCCTACGCTTCCTAGGTGTGGAACATTGGAGCTCGTCGGTTCACTCTCAGAGCCGCTTATTGGCTACTCCTGCTTCCTAACGGAAGAGTGGAGTACGGAACACGCCCCTCGAGATGAAGGCTCTAACTACGGGCCTTCTGGAATTGGGCCACCAGCCCATCAGTTGAATAACTCGTGTGCCAAGACTTTTTAGTGATAGTTAGTGCTAGAACTTTAGATACGCTTGCAAACACAATAAAGTATTTACCAACGTAACACCTTCTTTCTCTGGGCTTCAACCCTCCACCCCCCTACACTTCGGTGTAACATTGACGACCAACAAGTGGGGCCCAGTGTCAGTGCGACGTTGGTAATAGCGCCTCGCGTGTTCCCATTGTAAGTCACAATTCCGAAGACAAGAAGCCAAACCGCCATGACCGTACCAGTGGAAATTCTGGAGGAGTTGGTCAGGAAACTCCAGGCTCCAGCTACGCTGGCGGCGCCAACAAGGCATTTCACACACTGTCCAGCCCGCTTTCGGGGACAGTATACCCTGGAAGTCGTCGAGGATTTCCTCAACAGTGCCGATTTCTTCAAGTCCAGTGAGGGCATCACCGATGAGAATGCCGTGCTCGGCCTGTCCCTGCTGCTGGAGGGACCCGCGCACACGTGGTGGATGGGAGTTAAGTCTTCAGTAACCACCTGGGCAAATGCCATGCGCCTAATCAGAGACGAGTTCGCGCCTAGGCCAATTGGACATGCTCTAGAGGCTACTTAAACCACGACTACGAGATCGCATTCAGCGAGAGAGTGTGTAGACCTTCGCCAATCTCCGCGAAATAGACGTCAGGGCGGCAGATAAGGGGAACCGACCACCCAAAGGGAACGCAGCCACCGAAAATCCAGGAAATAGTAAGAGCAAAACCCGAACCAGATGCCAGTTCTGTCGAAATCCAGGACACGACGTCTCCGTGTGCCGCAAGAAGGCCGCAGCCCAAGGGCGACAAGGCGCCGCCCCCACGGAACCAACTGCTCCACTAACCAGATCGGACACTGATCGCCCGACGATAAAATGTTATGGATGTCAGAGACCCGTTTGCAGTGCCTCAGCCCGGCCCACTGTCAGCTTTTCATTCATCACCGCCTCAGAGGATCCTCGTCCAGCGGTGACTGTCACTATAGGAGGGCAACAAGGAACCGCCTTCCTGAACACAGGAGCCCGAAACTGCCTAGCAAGTCCCTCGCTAACTCGCCTCCTCCTCTTCGACCTAAAGTACCCCGCCGTTTCCAAGCACGTTGAAGTAACCTTAGCGGATGGACATACCCCAACTAGGACCATCCAAGTCGTCAACGCAGACGTAGAACTACGAGGACACGTAGTGCCTACGTCATTCCTAATCCTGCCAGAGGCCCCAAATGCACAAACACTACTTGGGATCGACTTCATCACTGCTGCCGGATTAGTCCTCAACAGTAAACTGAGACAATGGCACTTCCACGATGATCGGCGACAATTGGCTCCCTTTACACCGAAAGACCCCATACCAGTGGTTACGCTAAGTATGGTGGCCAGCAAACCCAGCTCGCGCGACTGGCTGTCGCTAATCGCCAAGTATTGGCCCGTTCTGCAGCTGATCAGTCCACTAGCGGCTTCTCATGATGTCCCTATGCCTTGCGTTGCAGAATCCGAGGACAGCCAACACTATGGCCCTGTTCCCTTCGAAGACCACCAAAACGCTCCCACTGCTCCAGCAGCTTCACAGCATCTCCAGGACCATCCGTTTTTCCGATCCGCCTACAAGATGGCTGACGTCGAACAAGCCATTATGGACTATTGGCCCATGCAGGACCCTATATTCAGTCATACCTCGTTTGCTACGATGGACGTTCGACCCTCTGCCTCGCTTGGACGATCTGCTCCACTCCACTGGTCAGGTCAGATGCATTTCCACGATGGACTTGAGGGCAGGATATTACCAAATCCACATAAGCCCGGAAGACCGAGACAAGACATGTTTTATAACCCCGTTTGGTGCCTTTTGGTTCACTCGAATGCCGTTCCTGCAACGTTACAGAGGCTTATGGACCGATTTCGTTGCCATCTCCCAGACCTCCGACTGCTGGCCTACTTAGACGATCTCCTCTTGCTGTCTCCAGATGGCGTAGCTCACCTCCAGGGTATAGCCCAAGTCTTCCAGCAGTTGAGCCTATACAACCTACGATTAAACCCCCTCAAATGCCGCTTCGGATGCACCGAAGTCAAATATCTTGGTAACATCATCTCCAACGCAGGGATCCAGACCGACCCTGCGAAAGCATCTGCCATCATATCCATGGCTGCTCCGACCAACCCAAAACACGTGAACATCTTTTTACAGACCTGCAGTTGGTATCGGCGCTACATTCCCAACATTTCCAAGGTAGCCAGCAAGCTCACCCGCAAAACCACTCCATGGGAATGGACCGAGGAACAAGAAAACGCGTTTCAGGCTTTAAAAGAAGCTCTCATCTCAGCACCCATTCTCCGTCAAGCGGATCCTCACCTACCATACACCTTAAGGACAGATTCAAGTTCCCACGCTCTCGGTGCTGGTTTACTGCAGGGGGAGGGGCCGGACGGGCGTCCCGTAGAATACGCCAGCCGCCTCCTCAGCCCCGCCAAAAGGAACTACTCCACCACTGAACGAGAGGCTCTAGCTCTAGGATGAATCGTGCTCTGCATATTATATTACAGTAGATCTCCCACGGTCTGACCCCGGCCAGTTACGGCAACAACAACTCCAGGATCCAGAACTGTACTGTACCGTTACACCGGCGCGGACGATACCGAAGAAGCTCAACTTGTCGTTCACCTTCTTTCTCTGTGCTTCAACCCTCAACCCCTCCTACACTTCGGTGTAACATTATAAATGCAATGTAAGAAAATTACTAAGTAGGCTTTGAAAATTACTAAGTAGGCTATGAAAATTATTAGTAAGGTTGTAGACTTGTCTGTAAAGAAGAAAACAGTTGTTTGAATTACTGATAGGTACCGGTATTTTTAGTTTTTTTTCAATTCATTTTCATTTTCATTTCCGTAGGGGTCCTATGGAATTTTTTTAATGGAACTGTGCTATTTCTTTTATTAAACACAAATAATGATTCATAAACTGTAATTTTTTCGCCATTAATCATTTCTTAACGATATCCTTCGTAATAATAGAAGCATTTTTAAAAAGTAAGCGCCAACAAATCATTTTAATGAGGTACCTATCTAAGTTTAAATCCAAAATTGCAGATAGCCATGAAAATGACAGACATTCGCAACAATTGATTTAGTCTTGACTTACTCACTAATTTTCTGAAGCAAGTGTATTAAAGTTGTTATAAACAAAAAAAATAATATAAAACGGCTGAAAATTATTCAAGAGATGGAAAAGTTGACATGATCATTATCTATGGAGAGACTCAACGTAATGCAACTAGAGCACAAAGTCTGTATGGACGGAAATATCCAGAAAGAAGGCAATCTCCGAGAAACTATTTCGCCCGGTTGGAGCAACAATTTAGAACTAAACCTAATGTAGAAATTGAAGAAAGATTTATTGTGGATGAAGAAACGGAAATTAATGTATTAGCTTTAGTGCATGTTGACCCAACCATTTCCATAAGACAAATTGAACATGAATTACCAGTTTCCAAAGAATAGGCCAGAAAAATTGTTCACTGATGAATCGAGATTTACAAGCTTTGGGTTATTTAATCGAAACAACACTCGATATTGGGCAATTGATAATCCTCACATTATGAAACAGGGGCAGTTTCAGGAACGGTTTGGCTTCAATGTTTGGTTAGGCGTACTGGGCGACCACATCATAGGTCCAATAGGTTTTAACGAAATTCTAACTGGACCAAGATGTCTAGAATTTCTCCAAAATATGATAGTTCTACAGATTAATCAAATTCCCAATACCAATATTGACTAGGTTTACTTCCAACGAGACGGGGCTGGACCACACGATGCTATTATCGTTAGGGATTACTTAAATCAATTATTTCCAGATCGTTGGATTGGAACCCATGGTCCAGTCAGATGGCCTGCAAGGTCGCCTGACTTAACCCTACTCGATTTTTTTATTTGGGCGCATTTGAAAAATAGAGTCTACATGACTGCTCCAACTACAAGGCAAGATCTGGAAGAAAGAGTTCGACACGAAATTGCACAAATAACACCTCAACAATTACAGAATGTAGACGTGCAACGATAAGTCGCGCTACTCTATGTATTAATCATAACGGTGAACAATTTGAACAATTTTTATAATGGTTTATTATAATTTAGGTTTTAAACAGTTTTGTTATTCTTGGTAATTTATTCATGGTTGTAACGTTATACCTACTAAAATTATTTCTTGTTTAGTTTGTGTTTACTTTTTAAAAATACTTCTATTATTACGAATGATATCGTTAAGAAATTATTAACTGCGAAAAAATTATAGTTTATGAATCATTATTTATGATTAATAAAAGAAATAGCACAGTTCCATTAAAAAAAATTCCATAGGACCACTACGGAAACGAAAATGAAAATGAAATTCCGTCTTTTTGAAAAAAAAAACACTAAAATCCTGGTACCTATCAGTAATTCAAACAACTATTTTCTGCTTTACAGACAACTGTACAAAAAAAAGTTGATGTCACTTCCGATTCAACCGGAAGTGATATTTTCATTCCTGTCAGTCTAAAAGAAGCCCATTATTGTCTAATTTATTTGTACCAAGAACGAAATTTTTAAATACAAAAACAACCAAAATATTGGAGGCGTACAGTGATTCGTGGCCACCCGATATATTATAATGACATCTGGAACTAGATTATATCTTTGGACTTTTCCGTTGCAGGGTTGGGGGTTGAATAGGGGTAAATGACTAAAGCAATCTGTTAAGAATACAGAAACTTGAAATTCGGTGTGTATGTACTAAAAGCCAAGGACTAAGGTTTTTTTACATTTTTCAACCCCTCCACTCCATTATATCAAGGGTCAATCAAATAAAATTGAGATTCTTCCTAGAATTTTGGTACGTGTATGTAGTATAACGACATCTTTTGAGATAATTTCGTTGAAGGGCATAACGTTTAAAAGTTTCATCATTACTTTACCCCACTTACCAAGGTTCAACCCAGGGCATGAGACTATTTCGTGGGCGCAGATACGTACTTGACCAACTGACAGACCTATTACATTCGCTTACCTTTTGACTTATCTATTTGAAATGCATTAACTTGATTCAAGCAAGTATATTGTTAAAACCAGATTACCCCCATACTTAATAAAAAAGACATATGTAACAAAAACAGGGTATATTAAAAATTAACTGTTTACAAAGTGTCCACAGATAAACAAAATTATTTACTAAGTATGGTTAATTAGTATAATAACTTACATCAAGCCTGATTTCTAAGAAGATGTTAAATTGACAACATGAAAGAGAATTAAACACCTGACTCTTAAGGTAAAACATTAACATAACATTCAAAATTAAATTCAATTGATTTTACCAAGATAAGAAAGAAAATGTGGCTTACATTCGAAAACGTCCAGAAATAAAAAATGCAAACATAGATAAAAATCCGATCTTACAGGCTTATCAACTTAACAAAAAAAACTACACAGATAAATTAGGCAATTAACATATGAACATTCTTTAATAAACTAATAATTAAGCACCTTCCGCGGTACAGTTTACAGCTTGGGGACAAGACAACCGGAATGTCGCACCTTATTTTTCCGATAAAATGCCATATATTAATAACAACAAAGTCACAAACTGGAAATCGGGAGCCCGAACTATTTAGTTAATGTCTAACCGAAGTGTTCAGAAAAACGTAACATACGTGAGTCTCTTTGTTATGATTAAGTAAGTTAAAAACTTACGTTTATGGTAGCTGTAATATCCTTATTTTACCAACACAGTTTTATGAGAACGACGCGTCTCAACATGAGTGAGTTTCCATGTCACTAATACTGGTACGTCACGATATTGTCCACTAGTACTAGCTTAATCCATTTCATCAAGCATTAACTTAAACAGTTTTGCTTTTACACAATATAAATAAGATAATAATTTTATTTCAGAAAGTACTTTCGTGAAACAGGCACTTTATTACGCAAATTTCAAATCAACTTAAAATCTTTCTTACTTATTGCATGGTAAGTAATTTTCTACCAAGACTCGAACATACTTTCTCCAATAGTAATTTAATATTTTCTTAACAGGCGAAAAATAAACCAAAAACGTGAATTCGCAAACACTTAAATTGCGTGCGTTCTGAATGATAACTCAACACAATTTAATTACGGAGGGCGGTTACATTCACTATATTCCCTCACAAATAACAACATAGTTTGACTATCGAGGGCGGTTAAATTCACTATCTTCCCTCGCAAATAACAACATTGTATAAATACATTTTATTAAATCGGGTAGGTCCAATTCACCTCTCCCTTGCGTACCGGCTAGTAGCCGGAACTCGACTCTCTGAAACCAACGAAAATTTACCTATACAAAATAAACAACACCCCTTGTGTCTGCAACGAGTTAAAGATCAAACGGTCTTTGTACTTGCTAGGAGATAAAATTTTAGTTCCGTACAAAAACAATTTTATAAATTCACACAATTTTGACATGCTTTTATTTCATTTTAGGTACTGAGTGTTCTTTTAAAACGCGACCGTTACAAGGGTTGGGGGTTAAACATGGGAGAATAAGTAAAGCAAGCTGATAAGACTACAGAAACTTGGGATTTGGTGTATATACTAGAAGCACAGGCCTCAGATTTTTATAACCTTTTTACCCCTACACCACCCCCACTCAATTAGCAATAAAATTAAATTGAGATAATCACTTGAAATTTTGTACACCTATGAATTATAACGACTTCTGGAACTAGATTAGATTTTGAGATGATTCCGTTGAAGGGGTGTGGATGTAAGTACAGGTAAATATGGGAGTAAAGCAAGCTGTGTAGAGGTTTGGTGCGTATACTAGAAGCCAAGCTCAGATTTTCTATAATATTTTTCAACCGCCTTCACCACCACCACCACTCCATTATCAAAGGGGTTGATGAAATAAACTTGAAATATTCACTTGAAATTTGGTACACGTATGTATTTTTTGTTGAAGGTGTGGAAGGGATGTGTAATTGAGAAAGATAGTAGTGCAAGCTAGTAAGAGTCCAGAAACTTCATTTTTGGCGTATGTGCGCTAGAAACCAATGCCTTAGTTTTAAACACTGAAACAGTTTAACAAATAGAAGATGTAACGGTAATACGTGGGTCCAGTAGCGATTTGTGTAACGCTTGGAAATTCAGCTGTTCTTTCTCTAGTGTATTTGATAAATTTTTATCCCTAGATTCATATTCATGCATTTTTATCTCTCGACGCTAACCGAGGCCTAGCGTCGTTTTTATAAAACTTGTTTTTGATAAATTTTAAAACCTGGATTCAAATTCTTTCAGTTTTACGTCTCGACCTCTAGCGTCGATTTTGTAAAACTTGTGTATTTGATAAATGTTGATACCTTAATTCATATTCTTGCAGTTTTAATTCTCGATGCCCACCGACGCCTGACGTCGTTTTTTAATACTTCTGAGTTTGGTGAATTTTGATACGTGGATTCATATTCTTGAATTTTTACGTCTCGAGGCAGACCGACGCGTAGTCTCGCTTTTGTATAATGGGTGTATTTGATAAATTTTTATACCTAGATTCTTATTTTTGTATTTTTACGTCTCGACGTCGACGGATGCCTAGCATAGTTTTTGTAAAACTTTTGTATTTGATAAATTTTGATACCTAGATACTTATTCTTGAATTTTTAACCTTCGACGTCGACCGATGGCTAGCATCACTTTTGTGAAACTTGTGTATTTGATAAATTTTGATACCTAGATTCATGTTCCTGCATTTTTAATAAACCCATTTTTGTGGAATATTAATGTAAAGCCTATTACAATTACTCCGAGTTGTGTAACTTTTTAAATTATTTATCCGCAGCTTAATAAAAGTTTGAAAATTACTAAAATTCTTCTTTATTTTCTGACCCTGTACATTTTGCATATTTTGAAATTATCATGTCAGGCTTGAAAGTTAGACAAGTTGATTTTCAATGTCTTAACGAAGCTTGCTAAATTGAAACTTTTTTCAAATTTTTTTATGACATCTGCCCCAAATATTATTAAAATTCTATTACCAATTGTTTATTTATTTATTTAGATACAACCACCCAACAGAAAACCAATTAAAGGGTGGGAATGTTACACTAGTAAGCACAAACAGTATAAGTATTATATATACCAAATTCACAGTACTTGTCATACTGTGAAGAAACAAAATACAAATGTAATACTAAGAAAAAACTGACTTAAAATAATATATACACATCACATAACTCTAAAAAAACATGAAAACGGCAATAAGGGATATGGGGATTATACGCATAGTAATCTTTTAATTGATGCAGGACTACAATTAAATATATCAAGCTCATTTTGCACTGAATTATAATTTTTACACATAAAATGTATAGGTGAAAGTTTTAGTAAATTTGTTCGGGGAGTAGCAAGATAGAATGTTTAACGATTTCTGCTTCCTATACGAGGTACACGAAAACACAGTTGCTCCAAAATAGACGGGCAATCAGATATATTGTGAATAATTTTATGCAGAAATATTACAGAGTGTGCTAGTCTCCTATTTTCTAGACTCGACATATCAAATCTTTCTAACATGAGGTTTTGCGAATAACCAGTTGTGGGATAATTGCCATCTTCAATAAAACACAAATACTTAACAAAACGACGCTGAATGTTTTCAATACTTTTTATATACGTAGCATAGCCCGGGGACCATACCAGTGAGCAATATTCTAATTTTGATCGCACAAAGGAGTAGTACAATAATTTCATAATGTCCGTATTATTAAAACCCTTACAATTCCTTATTACAAATCCTAGGCTTTTTAAAGCTGATGATACAGTTAAATTTATGTGTTCATTGAAACTTAGACTTCTGTCAAAGGTCACCCCCAGATCTTTAATTGTATCAGGTCTTTGTAACTCCTGGTTATTTAAATGATAATTAAAACTAATATAATTGCGTGCTCTACAAAATGTAAATGCGCTACATTTGGATACATTGAGAGGTAGTTGATTTAGTAGACACCAATCATTATAACAGGCTTTCAACGTCAATATTTGTGACAATGTCATTAATAAAGATATTAAAGAAAAGTGGTCCCAGTACAGATCCCTGAGGGACACCTGAGCTAGCCAATACGTCGAATGACCTGAAACCATGGTATTCTACATACTGCCGCCTATTTCCTAAATACGAGGTAATTAAATCTAATAGTGACGCTGATAGTCCGAAATTGCTAAGCTTTTGTATCAGAATACCATGATCCAGGCGATCAAACGCCTTGGAAAAATTCGTATAGATAATATCAACCTGTTTGTTATTATCCAATTTTTCAGAAAGGTATTGCGTGACACAGGTGAGGTTAGTCTCAGTGGATCTGCCGGATACAAATCCATGTTGGTTTGTTACAATTTGGCCTTGCACGTGCCTTGTTAGTGGCATACTCAAGGTAAACTCAAAAACTTTCGCAAAATTGCAAATGATTGTTATTGGCCTATAATTCTCCGCGTTATTTTTGTTGTCTTTTTTGTAAACGGGACATAAACGAGAATATTTCCACACATCAGGAAATATCTGACATTTTAGGGATAAATTAAAAATTATTGTAAGTGGACGAGCAAAGATGTGTGCACAGTCTTTTACAATAAAGGCAGGTATATTATCAGGGCCCTTGGTAAATTTAGGTTTAATTTTCTTGAGAGATTTCAGCACGTCCAATTCCGAAAAGGTTGTTACGCATAAATTACTACTATTTACCTCACCGCAGGGGGAATTTTTATTACTATTTGTATTAGGATTTAAATAAGCTGCTTGAAAGACGGTCGCAAATGCATTAACAATATCTTGAGGATTTGTATGTTGAACATTATTATATAGAATATTGTCTGGAATTGAGAAACATCTTTTTTTTACTATTTACATATGACCAAAATCTTTTCGGATCATTTTTTATGTTACCCTGTATATTAAGTAAATAATTGTCATATGCTTGTTTCACATCCTGTTTAATTTTCTCTCTTATATTCCTAAATTCGTTATAACAATCATAGTTTTTTGTTTGCTTATATTTTTTTCTAATAGTATTTTTCTTCCTTATGTCTCTTACAATATTATTTGTATACCATGGTGGGTATTTGGTCTGTTTAGGAAGAGTTTTGGGTACAAATATATCAAAAATCTCTGTTAATTTAGAATAAAAAGCGGTACATGCTAAGTTAACATCATTTAGTTCAGTTAAAAATGACCAGTCTGTATGAAATAAACAATTGTACAAAAGGGGATAATTGGCTTTTTTAAAATTATATGCTTCAGTTAAATTAAACGGGAAATTTTCAGGTTGAAAATTATTTATTTTCAGAGATATATCTAATGGCGGATGATGTAAATCTTCCATAAGCAGGCATTCTAATGATCTACTGACATCGCAATTTGCACTTGATAATACCAAATCAAGAACACTATCATTAATATTTAACACAGTATTAAATTGTTTCAAGTCAAAAAATTCTAAGAAACGTTGCAAAGTAATGACACGATTGCTTGGAACAACATTTACCTTGTTAAACTCTGGGATATTAAAATCTCCTATAAAATAAATATTCTCGTCATTTAAGTAGTCCATGGATTCAATACACTCAAACAGGACTTCATAAGTAATATACGGTGTATTTGGAGGTACATAAATTATGAAAATGAAAATATTTTGAAAATTAATAGTCATCTTAATACCAACGATATCTATTTGGGGTAGAGTTTCACGTATAAAGTCTACATTAAGTTCGTCATATATATGTTTACTTTTTAAAGCCACAAGCACACCGCCACCTTTACTTTTATTAATTTCCGTAAAGTTTCGGTCACATCGGATAATATTATAATTGGGGGACAAGATTTCAGTATTCAGAACATGCGAATTCAACCAGGTCTCTGTGAAAGCATATATATCATAATGACATGTTATAGAGGCTATAAATAAGTCTTCCAATTTAGTGTTTAACCCGCGGACATTTTGATAATAGATATTTATATTATGAGTTGGTGAAAGGGCAGTTGCGAGTAGAGTTGGCGGTGTACACTGATTATAGTCGTTGGGGTTATTGTGCGATGTACTTGTTTTTACTTCTAGCTATGCCGAGAATGACATATTTGCCTTAAATTCTGCTATTTTTTGCTTATAAACCAAACAGTTACGGTCCCATGCAGCATGTTCGACATTCAGCTCGATTTTGCCAATATTTGAGTATACCACACAATTGGTACATTTTAACAACTCAGTATTGCAATCTTTTACATAATGTTCCCCCGCACATCTTGGGCAGCGTATTTCAGATTTACACTGGTCTGATATATGGTTAAATCCGCTACATTTAAAACACCTTCGTATATTGATAGAATCGTAAACATTACATAAATCAAATCCGACAAATAACTTACCTACTCCGACCGACATGACATTGTTATATAAATTTGTGTCGACTTGCAAAATGGCTTGATAAATTTTTACATTTTTTTTGGTAGGCCATAACTTTAAAACTTTACATTCAAAATTTTCACTGACTAACTGTTTGTTTTGAAACTTTATATACTCGATTAAATCGTTTTCTTCGTGCTTCTCAGACATGCCCACTATTCGTACCCGCGGATTTAGATTTTTCACATCTTTGATATCATAATTCCGATCAAGTTTATTTTTCGCAATATTCCTAAGTTTAGAGACTTCTTCAACAGTAGAACATCCTACCAGAATTCCACCATCTTTGATATTTTTCACCCTTGAGATGCTAATGTTGTTATCAATGGGGTTCACATTATTGAGAATATCAGATCTGGTTGTTGTATTTTTCTGTGTTTGATTCGGCTTAATTATTATCGCGGCTTCGGTTTTTAATGCAGAGGAATAGGTCTTTTTTATTTCTACTTTTTTTTCAGTATTAATATCAGAAATAACTTTAGCAGCAGAGTGGGTTATCTCATTTTTTAGAGAACTAAACTTTTCGGATATTTCCTGCTGCAGTGCCCTAAACTTTTCCTCCAGCACGGTTTCGAGACACTTGAGATCACAGGTGGACACTTTTTTTAAACAATTTTCACACCTCCAGGACAGTGCGGGATACTTTAAAACTGCTGCTAATATATCATCCGGTATTTTGATACATTGGATATGGTAAGATGCGTCGCAAGACCCGCTGCAAGAGACTGACGGCTTCCTCATGGTTATCGCACCACTGCAACTTCCACACTTGTCACTCATATTTACACAAATTGTATTAATTGTTTATATACATTTCAATATGTGTTAGTCTTGGTGTAGCACTAATTAAACACACTAAACACTTAGTAGCCAGGTAACATATTAAACCTTTACGCCTTCTCGCACAGGAATTCCCAGTCCTTAATAAAAGTGACAATAAAAGTATTTATTATCCAAGAATGCTGGTTAGAGCGCTCTGCTCTGCATCCGAACTCTACGAAGGTCTAATTGTGTAAATTAAAACCGTAAATTTTTTCAAAACAATATGGTAATTTACTCCAATGAGTCTTGAACTCATTGGAGTAAATTACCATATTGTTTTGAAAAAATTTACAGTTTTAATTTACAGAATTCCTACTGAAATAGCCCAATAAAATCGCATCGATGGAGAATTTGATTTAAATTAGGAGGACGATAATGATCAAAGATAGCAACGCCAATCGTCGACTCCTCTAACACTCTAACACTTCACGCATTGCACACCTGGGATAGTATCAATTAAGCTCCTTTATTAATACCTTAGATCGATAGGTATGATCTAAGTATACATTCGAATAAAAATAAATTTTGTTATTTTTATTTTTAGGTGAAGGATGGAAGGATTTAAAATACTTTTTTGTATTATCCTTGGTTTCGGATATGCTATTGCTGGACCTTTGGATAGTTATGTAAACCGCAACATTACAAGTGACTCAGTTTACCGCCTTCCGGGAAATCTACTACCAGTCTATTATTATTTCTCTTTTACAATGGATCCAACACAGAACGAGTACAGTGGGTATACATTTTTCCATTTTGATGTGGCTGAGAACGTTGACGTTGTAAATGAGATTTATTTACATGCAGATCTAGACTTTCTAACAATAAACCAAATAGTACTAAATAATGAGAGAAGTTGTGCTATCGCCAACAGATATGAGACTGATATAGTATTAATAGACTGTTATAATTATAATATTACTGGGCGAGATAATATTATGTACATTGACTTTTCTGGTAAATTTTCAACCGAAGATGAATTTGGTCTGGTCAAAACTACTTACTGGAATCAAGGGATAGAAGAAATTTTAATTGAATCTAATTTTAAACCAACGTATGCAAGAAGAGCTTTTCCGTGCATGGATGAACCAGAGTACAAAGCTAGCTTTTCTCTAGATATAACGTACCCTGCAGAATATAAAGTTTTAACTAATACTCCAGTATTGTTTGAAAGAACTGGGTAAGGAAAGCATTTTAAAACAGAAAATACAATCTACGTTCTTTTGTTGAATCACTAAATCTGTATATTAATTTATTTTCTCTACTTCCACAGCTTATAATATTGTTTCTTATAGTTTCCTAGTCTATCATTCCTTTCCTTTTCTTCATTTATTAGTTCATTTTGTTCTTCTTTTATCGTTATTTTTTTAAACCAATTTCAATTAACGGCTTATTACACTGCTTTATTTTGTCCTACTACCTTGAAACACCTATTTGCTGTCCAGTTTATTATTTCCATCATCCTTTTCTTTTGAATTTTCTATTTTTAAGACATACAAAATTGTAAGCGGTAGTGCCGTAAGTGCTCAGAAGTGGTACATCAGCTTGCAACAAGAATTGCGTGCTAACCTTATAGAGAGCTGCCACTTTAAGTCTGTGTAAGCTCCGGCATTTATTTTATTAGTTTACTATAAACTTTAAATGATTTCATACTCCTTGTATAGTTCTCTTCATATGCTTAAGGCACATAAAAAGTGTCGGCGCGCGGTGCCTTTGAATTTGCGGTAAAGTCACCGACATTTTTTATTTGCTTTAAATATATGAAGAGAACTACATCAAGCAAATAATTTTAGCTTATATTCAAAATACGAGGGTCGTGGGATCGGATTGATGAAAGCAGGTGGCTTATTTTATCTGAAAGGGGGACTAATGTATAACAAGTCGCTTCGTGAGTGACCTAAATAGAACGTTCACTCCTTCGGAATTGTGTCAACTGAATGCCAAATATTATTTTTCTGCGTAAAAAAATATACAGGGTGGTGACCGCAAAACATCCCAAAAAATACTTAATAGGAAATGAAAATAATATTTGGAATGCATTTGACACTATTGCCAAGAAGAAAATCTGAAATAATTTTAGTTAAAAAAATAGCAGGGCGGTCATCTAATAGAAAAAATAATTAATAAATAAAAGAAGCCACATAAAGAGGAAAATTCTGTGAAAGTACCTTTACCGACTTGTTTTAATAATTAATATAGCGAAACGTTTTATTAAGACAAAGAATGTTGTTTTTAATATAAAAACCACTCTAGTTTAAAAAATTTATTATAAAAGTAAAACATATTTGTCTAATTTTCTTCATATGTGAAATGTAGCACGGGCAGTCTTGTTAATTCTTATCTTAAGAAAACTAACCATCGTGAGTTACAGATATATGATTTTTAATTTTATTATTCAATATAATTTAGTTTTTGCGTAATCACTTACAGTACTTTTAACTTGAAACCCTTTTAAAACTCAACCATTATTCACAAAGTTACAATAAATCAAATAAAAAATGGGGAGATTTTGTCATGCTTTTTAAACTAGAAGAAAGGATTTATTAACTATACAATGAAATTATTATTTAAAGTTTTGTTTCAGCTTTTCAGTGATGTTCTCTATAATAATTTTCTTATTAGTTGTGACCATTCAATATTCAAAACATGGTATTTGCTATGAAAACTAGATCAGGAATACAAGACATAAAGTAAACATATTTTAAAGACGACTACCTGATTTCAAAATATCCGTCTTAATATAATTTTTTTTAATTTATCCAGAATTTTACTACGTTTACTATTTTATAGTCGAAGAAAAATTTAGTACATACAAGGTATTCCAAAATTGTCTCTCCATATCTCTGCGGCTGTAAGTACAGCCAAAAATAATGGTAGTTTTTCATACAAATTTATTTCCGAAAATGAATACCTAATATACCTCTTAAAATGGGGATAACAAATTTTAATTATTTTGCGATATCTTCCGACTCCCTTAAAATATCAAATTCATATTTTAAACTTACTCATAGACCCTCTGGATTCTAATTTGCATGGTATCAGTCAAACCCCCTCTTCTGATTAAGGTGTTTTTTTAGGGGGTGATAATCTGTATTTTCTCCATAACCTTTTAATTCTTTAAGATTTCTAAAAATTATTGTAAAAAATTAATTTTCAGATTATTAGAAATAACAAAGGTATTCTTATTGCATTTCGATAAACCAAGCAGTTCTCAAGTAATTAAAAAACAAAGTGCATTTATAACATTATATTAATAATTTCTTTTACACATTTGAAATATTATTAAACGTAGAAAATAGCTAATTATTAAAAACAAAAATTGTTCGAAATGTCCATATATTTATTTCGAAAGTATGTTGGAAATGGGATTGTATTGTTGCATTAGGCTTTTCCTCAGTCCAGAAATGCTTATTTCTAGAATTAAACATGCTTGTCGTGTGAATGTAGCCTCGATCACATAACTCAAAATAATCAACTCTTATTAGTATAAATTCAAGTAATGTATCTTGAGTTTTTTAATAATAAAATGGGTGCAACTGTTCATGTAGTACTCTTAAAGCGCTTTGGTGACAAGTATCCATGCTGAAGTCTAATCTTCTAGTACTTATCGTAGGAACTTGTATTACAATATGTAATACATCTTCGTCAACGTCAGTAGCGCCTCTGTTCTTCACTTGAAGTCGACTTTCTGTACTTAAAAAAGTTTTGGCATCAGGAATATTTCTGTTCGGGAATTTATCTTCATAATATTTTACAGCTACAGCAGCATTATCAAAATATTACACTAATGTCAAAACACGTCTGCCAATTCAGAGATGTATTCTCAACCATGTTTAAATAATATTAACAATTAAAGTGGAATTATTTCGAAGAAATGATTCAAAGTGTAATAAATAACAGAACTGTCAAAGTAATATTTCAAAGTATGTGTATGTGTAAAAGTTCAATCAGATAAGTATCCTCAATGGTTTAAACTCAAAACAAAAAATAAAGTTAAAGAAAAAATTAAATTTACAACAAACTTAAAAAATCGGTAAAGGTATTTACACAGAACTTCCCTCTTTATTTGTGCATGGCGGTCACTCTAAAGAATTAATAATTACGAAATGACATTGAAAATAATAATCGGAATATAATTATCACTATTATTACAAAGAAAATCTGATAAGTTTTGGTCAAAAAAATATACAGAGTGCTCATCCAACAGCAAAAGTTCAGTACTAAATGACAGGTGCCAAATATGGCTTG
Organism: Stenurella melanura; assembly: GCA_963583905.1. Classification (NCBI taxonomy): domain Eukaryota; kingdom Metazoa; phylum Arthropoda; class Insecta; order Coleoptera; family Cerambycidae; genus Stenurella; species Stenurella melanura. The sequence continues at coordinate 48,477,841 of OY757317.1, forward strand.
CGCAAATGACTTTATAAATGTCCACCATGACTGAATTATTTCTTGGGATGACCACCCTGTACATTTTTCAATTAAAGTATAATAGGTGCATATGCCAAATCTTATTGCCATCTGTCACATTTTAAATTCCACATTCACGTAGTGGAGAGGAAGTATAGCGGTGGTTAAAAAATTTCTTTTTATTTTTATTTTTTAAAAATGTAGGTAAAAATATTTTCAATTTTTTTTTTCTTCTGAAATAGGTTTAGAATGTCATGTAACGTGGAAATTTTGAGTTTGAGCAAAAAGGAAAGTTTCCTGCTAAATTATTTTTCTTTCATAGGTTTAGAATGCCAGGAAACGTGGTAATTTTAAATTTGAGCAAAGAAAAAAAATTTCCATCTATTTTAGTGGTAAAAAATGTTTAAAAAATATTGGTGAAAAAAATTTTCTAAATTTTTTTTTCTGAAATAGGTTTAGAATGACGTGAAACGTGAAAATTTGAAATTTGAGCAAAAACAAATTTTTTCCATCTATTCAAGTGGTATTTTTTTTTACAAAATGGTAAAATGTTGCAATTTTTTTCCGAAATAGGTCTGGAATGTCATGAAACGTGGAAATTTGAAATTTGAGAAAAAAAATGTTCATCTGTTCTATAGTAGTAATAAATTGATTAAAAAAAATTCAAAAAATATTTAAAACTTTCCAAAAACATTTTTAAATTTGTTTGAATAGGTTTACAATCCCATGGAAACGTGGAAATTTTAAATCTGAAGAAAGAAAAAAAATTTCATCTAGTGGTAACATTTTTTCAAAAATGGTAGAAAAATGTTCTAAATTTTTTGTATAGGATTAGAACGCTACGAAACGTGGAAATTTTAAATTTGAAAGAAGAAAAAAAATTTCCATCTACTTAAATGGTAAAATGTTTTTAAAAAATTATTATTTTTTTTAAGGTTTAGAATGCCATGAAACGTGGAAATTTTAAATTAGAACAAAGAAAAAACATTTTTTCATCTATTTTAGAAGTAAAAAATTTTTCAAAAATGAAAAAAAATTCCAAATTTTTTTTCTCTGAAATAGGTTTACCGTGTAATGAAACGTGGAAATTTTAAACTTGAGCAAAACATTTTTTTTTCATTATTTATTCCCTTTAGACGGTCCACTCTGTATATTTTCAAGTGAACGTTTAACTATTTCTTCGCTGACAGTAGCGCCAACTACCTACCAAATTTGAGTGCTCTCCGTCAAGTAGTTTTTAGTTAATGCACCAGCAGACAGACAGACAGACAGACAGACTGACTAACGGAATTGAAAAACCTATATTTTCGTAATCTAAGTGTTCTGAAACGTCAAAATCCGAATAAATCTCGGAGGGTGATTCTTTGTCGAATACAATACTTCCCTTCGGTATGCGAGGGAAATAAAAGGATAGAAATAACATTTTTTTGCAAAATAGATATCCAGCATTTAAATGTGAAATGAAACTAATGATAAAACATGATTATGATTCATTTTTAGCAAATATTTATTCAATTTGGATTAAGTAATAACAATATTAAATCTTTTTGGACATATGTAAACCACCCGCGTACTACCCAAAGTAGTTAGTTACAGGCACACATTCAATAAATGGCTCTGAAATGGCACCTTTTATTTAATATTGAATTTTTGCTATCGGATGACCTCTCTGTATATTTTTTTGACCGAAAGTTATTAGGTTATCTTTGTAATAATACCTTCCGATTGCTGTTCTCATGCGTAGTTTCCTAATTAATAATTTTCTAGAGTTACAGCCCTCTATAAATAAAGAGGGAAGGAAGTTCTGTGTAAATACCTTTACAGATTTTTTAACCATGTGTACGATTTTAATGTCGAAATAATGTTTGCATTCGTTTACCTTTATCAATGAATTATTTCTGCACAATCAATTGTAAGAATCAATAACTAATGGTTTTAAAAAATTAAGAACTTCAAACTTCAAGACCCTAAAAAATAAATAGTTGCATTTTTAGGAAACATTGTGTGATCTCCTGAATTATTTAGGTAGTATATTTTGATGTGTGGGTGACAACATTGGGTACACATAAAAGAATATGAAATATGAGTGAGCATTTCTTACTATGTTCAGAGACGTGTTAATAAGCATTCAAATATTTCAGTCTGTCACCTACCTCTTCATATTGAGATCATTATTAGTAGGGTTATTAGATATTTTATTACACTATGAGTATTTACGAGTACAATTCAATCAATTGAATCACTTCTGGGGTCTATTCCCAAATCTCTATTAAAATTGTCGACCACGACAAATGTCACTGATAATGTCGCATACTTTTTTAAAATGGTAGGTTCTCGAACACCTCTTATACGACTCGAGAAATATGTCGCATAGCAAAGTAAGTCAACGCTGTATAATTACTTTACCGATAGAGAAAGTTATTTGGCATCAATAAATTGTATTTAAATGTCAGAGGAATCGAGCTAGAAATAAAATAATGCTCTTTTTCATGTTAGTAGCAACAATATAATTGTGTTATAATTTTGAAAGAGGTAGTAAAAGAAGACTTAGATATTTTGTCTAGTAAATTCTCTGCTGAGTAATAATAATTTAAAAAATAAAGGTGTGATGGGAACCGGCCATGATTAAATTTAAGTCTTGTAATAGATGTATAAAAATGTCTGGATATATGCAGGTTATTGTACCAATGTTTAATGGGGAGTTTAGGATGTATCAAAAAGTAATTGGTTGGTTTATCGACGTAAGTATTATTATATATTTTTTCCCACTCTTTTCTTGCCTTGTTAATAATAATTTCATTTTGTCCATTTGAAAATAATAACTTTTATACAGGCCAAAAGAGACCACTTCACGTCCTTGGTGCAGAACTAGGTATTAACAAAACGTAACCTTAACTTAAATTTTACACTTAGAGCGGAAATCAGCGTTCATCGATGTATAAACAGTCAAAAAAATTCTGATTAGATGTATTACCAATTATTACTTAACCTAAAACACCTGTATAAACTGGCAATGATTGAGTTCAAATGAATTATATTTCTTGTAATACCTTCGTTACTCCGCATCATAGAAATCTAGGATTTCAACTGGAGAAAGCATTTTTCCCTCATTCAAGTTAGCAATTTTTTAAGTAAAACTCAGCTGTCGTTAATTACCATGCGAGATACAATGTTGTGTGGTATTTACTCTGTTGTTGAACATTCTACCGAAAATTGTAGAATGTGACATTCGAGAATGCATATTTTCAAAGTCGTGTGAATTTCAGTAGACGTTTTCCCAAAGTAGTATACGACTTTCAGTAATAAAGATTCGAGAATAGACCCCCTGATCAGTAACTGTATAACACTGAACTTTCGTTAACTATATTACATGATTTTTTAGGCCTTACATCACGATAACAGAATTTCAGGAGACACCAAGAATACCGGCCTATCTATTTTCTATTTTCTTTTCCAAGCTCAGAGAAGTAAGTTCAAGTTCTGGAGATGAATATGAGGTGAAAGTGTTTACAAGGCCAGAACTTGCAGATTTAAATATAACTGTGGTAGCTAGTACATATTCTAGTAAAATCATTGAACAACTTGTTAACTATACAGGAGTACCTTACAAGAATCTCAATGCTAGTGCATCTTACCAAGTGGCACTTCCTGGATACTATTCTGATGAAATGGGTGATTTTGGCCTTTTTACGTACAGGTAATTAATCTGTTTTCGAATAATAGTCATTGAAATAAAAACTGTGCAAGACAATACTTACTACTAACTGCTACGAGAAAGACCTAGTAGCCCAAATCTAAATTCTATAAATATATTAGTTCCAGACTTGTTCTTCCACAAATTCCGAACGATCGAAGGTCTTTGAAATTAGTGCGTGTATTTATCACGTGGAAGGTATTTATCGGTTTAATATACCAAAGAAATGTTGTTATACCGTACAGCCCGACATACAACTATTTTATAATTCTTCTCTCTGCCTGCTATATAACTTCTAATAATTATATTCACCGGATTCTACCACTTGAGGTGGACGCCCGCACATTTATCCAGCATTAAGAGGGAACAACACGTAAGACTAGTGGGGAGGGGGATAAAGCACCAAATTAGGAGATATCTCCCTTATAATCAAATTTTATCCAAAAATAGTCTTCAACAATCCTGTAATATTTATTTATGTACAACTTACACATATTTTCAGTTAAATAACATCACCCAATTTGCAAAAAACAGCTTATTGTTAATCATTAAAATTATGATTAACGATAAGCTGTTTCAAAGACTGAAGTTGTTGAGTTCGGCTCCTCGTTATATACCTGCGCGCTGCTATGCCTGGTTGCACATTTGTCGTGCTCCGTTGATCGTGACCGATTACATTACTGGTACTTGGCAAACCCAGTATCCATGTATTGCTTAGTCGATACCCATCTTCTATGTGGAAATTGTTTTTATTTTTCGTAATTTCCAATGATTCCCTAATAATTCTTGGGTAATAATGCGCACTTCTGTCCAATATCCTTACGTTCTCGTATTTGATCTTATGGTTCTCATTGTGATGAACATGTTCCGGTACAGCCGACTTATCTGTATATCCAAGTCTAGTATACCTCTGATGTTTCTTAATTCTGCACTGGATATTTCGCCCTGTTTGTCCGATGTAACTTTTTCCGCATATACAGTCCAACTGGTAAACACCTTTCGTCAACAGTTTAGGGATGGGGTCTTTGTTTGAGGGAAGCGACTGTTGTATTTTCGTCACTGTTCGAAAACGTACACCTATTTTCTTTTTTGATAGAATTCTTCTTAGCTTATCCGTGACTCCGGCGACGAACTTAAAAACGTCCAACACGCACTAGAAAAGAATGGTTACAAGCAAAGAAATATGCAACGAATTATTAACAGACAGAGAAGAACAAAAGCTGAAGAAAAGGAAGAACCTACAACATATGCGTGCTTACCATTCGTCGCCGGAGTTACGGATAGACTAAGAAGAATTCTATTAAAAAAGAAAACAGGTGTACGTTTTCGAACAGTGAAGAAAATACAATAGCTGCTTCCCTCAAACAAGGACCCCATCCCTAAACTGTTGACGAATGGTGTTTACCAGTTGAACTATATATGAGGAAAAAGTTACATCGGACAAACAGGGCGAAGTATCCCGTGCAGAATCAAGGAACGTCAGAGATATACTAGACTCGGATACACAGAGAAGGCGGCTGTAGCAGAACATGTTCATCACAATGAGAACCATAAGATCAAATACGAGAACGTTAGGATATTGCACAGAAGTGCGCATTACTACCCAAGAATTATTAGGGCATCACCGGAAACTATTAAAAGTAAGAATAATTTCAACAGAGAAGATGGGTATCGACTAAGCAATACATGGAGACTGGCTTTGCCAAGTACCAGTAATGTAATCGGCCGCAATCAATGGAGCACGACGAATGTGCAACCAAGCGTAGCAGCGCCCAGGTATATAACGAGGAGCCGAACTCAACAACTTCAGTAAATACCACAAACATATCACAACCATTACTCAATACATCACCAACATTCACTGCAAACACACCAGAATTACCGCATGAAATACTAATAAACATAGACCACACAACAGATATTACCATCCAACATAAATAGTTAGCTCAAACGAGAGCAAGTCCAAGAAATAAAATTGTTTCCAACCTACGGCAAGCGCCAAAGAGGCGGACGCCGAGAGCATCCCACATGTTGGGAGCACCACAACGAAGTCACAACTTCAGTCTTTGTAACCCTTCTGAAGAAGCTGACAGCATGATCAGCGAAACGTCAAGTCAAGTTCGACGACCGCGGCCAAACCCGGAAGAAACTACTTCAATATACAGATACCTGTCGCTTTATATGTATAATAGTTAATATAATATAATTTGATGAAAGAATTACTTATTTTATTGATTTGAAAAGTAAGAATACTTTATTATTTATTTATAATATTGGTGTGATGTAATCAGTATTTTTTTAAAATTTAAATATTGTCTGCCAGGAACGATTCCTCCTGTTTCGACCCGATTCAAAATCGAGCAAACTTCACATTCAATAGTAAATACTGAGAGTAATCCGTTTTTATTATCAGGTACAATTCTTTTCAGAGATAACGCACTTTGGCATTTGAAACATTTCAGATTTATGCCTAATACATCACAAATACAACTTTCAACACGAGTCGATCAGCAGGCATCATAAACTCTATGCGGCGTTGCCAAATCTTTTCCTACTCTCTCTCACGTCTCCCTTTTATCGCTGACAGATGTCGCACCTCTCGCTACACAACTGCCTTAATGATTTTATCAAATTTTGTCGTTTGTTAATGAACTTTTATAATTTATCGGAAATTACAATTATTTTTTATTTAAGTGAGGAAGAGTTACTGGATGAGGGCGATAAAACTGCAGCTAGAGTTAAACAGGACATAATAACAAATATTGCATACAAACTGAGCCATGAATGGTATGGAGGCGATATGTCCATAAAATGGTGGTCTGATGTATGGGCTAATGAGGCTGTCGCTGAATATTTTAAATACATTATACCAGATCAGGTACTGTAAAATAATAGTGAAACAATTTAAGACGTATTTTTGGGGGCGTAGTAAACAAGAAGTACAACGAATAAGTAGAATTATTCTCGGGTATTCAATATCAGATGAAATAATAATATCACTTGTTTTCAATGTCCTTATTTGTTTTTAGGAGTGATAAATGTCTTAATCTGATGAGAAGAATAAATTAGTCTACAGCTACTAAAAATATTTATTTTTACGATTTAATGTTAATTAGGAAATGACACGTATTATCATCAAAGCGAGAAATTGTTCTCTTCTGTATTTTTTTTTCATTTATATAAATACTGACATCATTTGCCGATTATGCTTATCTCAAGAAGAAAAATTATTCGAAGACGTTTTATCACCTATATACAAGGAATCTAGGAAGAAAAAGCCGCGGAATAAAAATCCTGGAAAAAAAAATCCGAAGGAATAAAAAGCCGAGGAAAAAAAGCTACTTTACATGTAACATATGAACACAAAAACCTATCAATTATCTAAATGACTCCCGTCCTGTACACGGAAAAAAAAGCCGCGGTAAAAAAATCCGCGGAAGAAAAATCCGAAATGAGGTGAATCTGCGACAATACCGAGTGCGCTAACATTCTGACGTTGACATTAACGTGTTATATAATTACTTTGTATGTAAGAGTGCCAATAAAGAATGAATATGAATCAATATAATAATGGTGGTGATAAATTATCCTACAATAATTACATGTAGGTATGGATGGTCAAATCTGGTGATCGAATTTTTGACCACTTCCTGATATCCAATCATACTGAAATTTTGCACACAACTTTGGTTCTGGAGAAAATACAATATATTATACTCGATACTATGGTAGATCCAACCCCCTCGATATGGGTATCAAACGAAAGGGCATATAAAGTAAAATACAATAAGCTGTGTAACGCCATTCTAAATCCAATATGGCGGCTGGCAAAATGGCGGATCACCTATTTTTTTACAATCCCCTCGACATGATTATCAAATGAAAGGGTATATAAAGTAAAATCCAATAAGCTGTTTGACGTCATTCGAAATTCAATATGGCGGCCGGCACAAAATGGCGGATCTCCTATTTTTTACAACCCCCTCGACATGGATATCAAATGAAAGGGTATATGAAGTAGAATACAATAAGTTGTGTAACGTCATTCTAAGTTCAATATGGCGCCGGCATAAAGTGGCGGATCACCTATCTTTTTACAACCCCCTCGACATGGGTATCAAATGAAAGGGTATATAAAGTAGAATACAATAAGCTGTGTAACGTCATTCTAAATCCAATATGGCTCCGGCATAAAATGGCGGATCACCTAACTTTTCACAACCCCCTCGACATGGGTATCAAATGAAAGGGTATATAAAGTAGAATACAATGAGCTGTGTAACGTCACTCTAAGTCCAATATGGCGCCGTATAAAATGGCGGATCACCTATCTTTTTACAACCTCCTCGACATGGGTATCAAATGAAATGAAATATAAAGTAGAATACAATAAGCTGTGTAACGCCACTCTAAGTCCAATATGGCGCCGGTATAAAATGGCGGATCACCTATCTTTTTACAACCTCCTCGACATGGGTATCAAATGAAAGGGTATATAAAGTATAATACAATAAGCTGTGTAACGTCATTCTCAGTCCAATATGGCGCCGGCATAAAATGGCGGATCACCAAATGCAAGCGAGTTTGACAATAGTAAACGAAATTATGGCGTTTGAATAAAAAATGAAGTAGATGGGAAACTAAAAAGTAAAAACATGATACATTGCATCTATTTTCGTTCTAAATCCAATATGGCGGAAGCCATAAGATGGCGGATTACATTTTTCTTCGCAACCCCCTTGATATGCGGGTATCAAATGAAAGGGTTTGACGTGCAAAATACGGTAAATGATGTGACATTCTAAATCCAATATGGCGGACACCTCAACATGGCGGATTGCCTTTTCTTCATAACCGCCTTGACATGGGTATCAAATGAAGGGGATTGACGAGTAAAATACGATAAACTGTGTAACGTCATTCCAAACCCAAGATTTCGAATGACCTAAGATGGCGGATTACCTTCTCTTCACAATTCCCTTGACATGAGTATCAAATGAAGGGGTTTGATGAGTAAAATACGATAAACTATGTGACGTCACTCTAAACCCAATATTTCGAACGACCCAAGATGGCGGATTACCTTTTCTTCACAATCTCCTTGACATATGGGTATCAAATGAAGGGGTTTGACGAGTAATATACGATAAACTGTGTGATAGCACTCTAAATCGAATATGGCGGACGCCCCAAGATAGCGGATTGCCTTTTCTTCACAACTTCCTTGACATGGGTATCAAGTAGAGTGGATTGACGAGTAAAATACGATAAACTATGTGACGTCATTCTAAACCCAATATGGCAGATTACCTTTCCTTCACAACCTCCTTGACATGGGTATCAAATAGAGTGGATTGACGAGTAAAATACGATAAACTATGTAACGTCATTCTAAACCCAATATGGCAGATTACATTTTCTTCACAATAATCCCCTTGACATGAGTATCAAATGAAAGAGTTTGACGATGACAATATAATAACAGTATTCATATTGCCCAAGGGCTATCGAAACAACTTCTACAGCATATTTCCGCGTTCAACGCTTTTAGTTGTTTTTAAAAGTTTCTTTCATATATTTTATCAATCTCTTAGAAGACATTTAATAATATGCTTACGATACAAGGAGAAATTTTATATACAGTTGTGAATAAAAATTATTATATAGGTACGCTGGCAGATGGGGACAAATTATTTAGGGTCGAGCGCCCACTGTCTGTAAATAATTATTTGCTCGTATCTTGAAAAGTTAGACCGAACGGAATGATTTTTTTTAAATGCTTATCTTTCTCCGGTGTTAAAATACGCTTTGGTTAAGTTTTGTCATATAATCAACAGTTCTCTGGATTTCTCTACATTTCTTGTTGATCACATTTTTTTTCTGGTGCAATATTATTTTCTTCTAGGTACAAAATTGTCAAAACCCAAAATATAAGGGAAGGTACGTGTGATATAATATAAAAGTTACAGATAGAGATCTTATAGAGCTTTAAATTAAATTTAGAATGTCATGAAACGTCGGCCAGTCGTCTGTAACGTTTTTGGCACGTTTTCTCTGGAATGGTTTAAGATATTGACTTAAAATTTGGTATTCTAATGTATTATAACGAGATTGGAACTACATTATATGTTGAGGTGGTGGGGATAAAGGGGTGGGGATAAGTAGGAGTAAATAAGGAAAAACAAGCTAACCATTATAATAATACTCTTCGCCAATTTACTGCACTTTTGATATAATTGTTGCACATTCTACAGATACTCTTCGCAGTATTTTTTGTTAATAATATTAGTTTTAGACATTCTTTGTTGAATTGCAGAATATGAAGAAATGTATATTTTTTTTAAATTAATAACGTTTTTATTTATTGATCGATTTTGTCAAAAAACAATAGGGTTCTTCCGCTAGCTATCACCAACCTACTGTCCAAATTACAATACAATAATCGGACTTCTATCGTGCTTACAAGAAATGTGACAGACGAACAGACAAACAGGCGGACAGACGGACAGACACACGGAAGAACATTTTGAAAGTTGTTCAGAATTCGATTACCAGCACAGCGATATGATTTTTTTCTCTATGAGCAATATTACCGGTTTTAGGTTTAGGTTTTAGTAATAAGAAAAACAAGCTAATAACAGTCCAGAAACTTCATTTTAAAAAGCTTTTATTTAACTTGCTTTGTATGTCAGTTAGTATATATTATATTTAGGGGGTTAGATCTTGCAATGAAAATGGATCCTGGCGAGTAGTGTTCAATACTGGATTCAGCTATGCCCGAATACAGTTTCGGCAGCGCACAGTGGGCCAAAAAAAAGTTTTTTCGTTCAAAATTGTCTAGAACTTTTATTTTCCAACCGATTGAGATATATATATTTTTAATATTCGTGTTTAAATTACGAAGAGATCTGTCATGACCGATTTTTGAAATTTGCAAATCTTCAAGACAATTAATCCCTAATAGCACATGGACGTCCCGAAAACGTCCCAAGAACGTCCTCACAGGACATGAAAACGTCCCGAGGACGTACTCTACCGACGTAAGACGTACCGAGGACGTTTGAGGGACGTTCCGTGTCAGCAAAACGGGGTGTCCCGAGGACGTCCCACCCAGGACGTATGTGGGACGAATGTAGGTCTAGAGAGGACGTCCTGAAAACGTTGTTGGGACATACTATGCAAAACGTATAGGTACCTCGCCCTCCACCACTTTTAAGGTGTATTCACAGCAGAGGGTATTTATGTTCCTTTTTGGGTTTTCTAACCACATGCATTTCTTTCGAAATAGAATCCAGTGATTGGATTCTATTTCGAAGGGAATAAATGTGGTTAGAAAAGCCAAAAAGATAAAAAATGACAATATATAATTACCATGTAGAAAAATTATTCAAATAGATTGATTTTAATACTTGGTATCTTTATTTATCGACACCAAATGACAAATTTATGCGAACATTTTATTTCTATTGTGCTATTGAAAAATAAGTTATGGCATTTGTATTTTTTTTAAATTAACTTCTTACTCTACAAATTCAAGTGTCAGGTGTCAAAAACACAATTTTTATGGGATTTAAAAGTTATATATTATAATACCTAGTACAGTAAAATATAGTTATATATACATTAAGTCATATTGAATATTATAAGAAATAAGCCAAGTGTGCAATAAAACGTAAAATAAATGTATATCTCACCTTCTCTTAACGTTTTGCACACTTCGTCTTTTTATAATTATCTTAGTTTATATTATTTTCTAATATTCTCTCTTTTTTGACACCCTCTCTGTTCTCTTTTTTGCCCTCTTCAATCACGATGCAATAGCCATTTCGGTGTCCTTCCAACACTTTGAAGCGTTAGCGACTTTCAGCAGCCCCTGTGCAAATAAAAGATAAATTAACATTTTAGATGAAATCTTGGCAAAAAACATTAAGACTAATATATGCTTATATTTAAAATTGTTCTGTATTAAAATAGAACAAATAATAAACTTTTAATTTTGCACTAATATTTTATTTCGACAATAATACTGATACGTCGCTAACAATATACATGTCATCTTCCAACTGCCCACCGCACGACGTCGATAAGCAAAAATTAAGTATGCAAAAACTTACAACTTTTTATGATGTGGAAACATATATACAGGGTCTACCTTTACAATGGTAGCATACATAACAAAAATAAATTGTTATAATTTTCTTGGTGTCCTATTTAAAAAAAAAATCAGTTTAAATGTGAACATTTTTTTGTTTAACTGACTTTTGCATTTGAAAGGTTCCCTTGCTCATTTATAAATTTTAAGAACACCTCTTTCTATGAATTATCGATTCTACAAATAATACCAAAGACCGAGAGAAGCAGAAATATATGTTGTGACTAATGCTAACAGATTAATAACATTATTATAAGTTTAACGTTATATTTTTTGCCAATATTATTACAGTATTCAAGTAAAGAAAATGGCTATGGGTTAAGATGCATTAGGATTTACGGTTAGAAGCAGGTTTATTAGGTTGAACATTGATGATGTATAAAAGTTTTTGTACGTACGTACAGCATAATTTCAGAAAAAAATATAACAATATAGCATGTAAGTTAGAAATTTGTAAATTTTCCTCAAAAAGTACCTTTGGTAGTGTTTTCCTTATATTAATTTACTGAAATCCCTAAATATACTTTACAAGTTTGTTGATGTTTTCTGGCAAATGTCTTTATTACTCGATGTATCAAACCTTACCTATTAAAAGTTTCATCACCTCCACTTGTTCATCAGATATGTCGAACCATATATAACACTTCGTTTAACACAGTGAGTAGGTACTTCTTTTCAATTTTTACTTCCCTCGCATACCGAAGGGAAGTATTGTATTTATAATGTTTAACCAACAATCTTCTTTTATGTGAATAAGTTCGCTCCATGATAAACACCTAAAAACTACATACCCAGGTTCACAGGTGATCTCCCATAGAATTTTAACGGGGGTGGTAGCAGGTTATAACCTACAAATAAGCAGCACCAAATTTATCTAGAATAAAATATCGATCTAAATACTTATATATTAATAAATCAATTAAATAGACTTACCTATTTTTGGTACTTTCTTTTGTAGCCGTTAAAAGTGATTAGTGGCAGTGTGCGGAAAAAATAAAAATAAGGCTGCCAAATTGAATTCCCCATAGTTTGACAGCAACTGAGCAACTAAACTAACCGAAACTCCCATTTGGCGGGAATTTTAAAATAAAAGAGCTTTATAGGAACTTATTAACATATTTTTAATTGTTATTCATTCCAGTAGGTATTTCCATTTATTCTCATTTATTTTCGTACTAAATGATAGTAGCACACTAATATAGAGGATAGTAGTATAATAACTACACTGTACTGTCAAAAAGTACAAATTAATGTGATTTCGCAAGATGAAAAAAATAGTTGAAACGAATAAGATTTCTGAAATCAGAAAAATCAAATTGACAAAATTTAAATGTACCATGAAATATGAAAATATTTTGTTATGAAAAAAAATTTTGTTAGTAAAACTTTTTAAGGATTTTAATTTCATTCTTACAGTTTTTAATTTCTTTTTTTAATCATATCCTCATCTGCTCAAAAGAAACATCACTCCTAGAGGTTATTTCACAAATGTGTTTAGGTTTGTCTTGACTAGGCTCTAGCAGGATGTCCTTAAAACGTTTTATTCAGGACGTTTTAGGGACGATAGCAAACGGACGTCCTTGGGACGTACCATATAAACCCGGGACGTTCAGACCTAACGAGGATCTAATTGAACGTCCTGGGGACGTTTGTTGTTATCAGGGATGTGCCTAAATGTTTTTTAAAATTTTTACAGAATTTCTTTTTTAACCGATTTTCATAAATCTTGCTACTCGAAGATTTTCGAGGTCGCTGATAATGAATCTGACATCCAAATTGTCGTGAACCTACCTACAAGATGGCGGAATCAATATGGCGACTATAAAATGCGAAGAAATGTTAAAAAAATATATGTTTTCGTTAAAGTTAGTACTAACAAGTTTCAAATATTACTGATTACTATTTTTAAATACAAATTGTCTCAGTTTTAAGTTCCAGTAAGCAATTCAAGATGGCTGATCCAAATTGGACATCAAATAATTATTTAAATGCATTATTCTAATATTTCATAACACCAGCGATGTCATAAGCGATGATCGACAATTTTTAGAATAACTCTCTAATTATTGTAAATATTGTTTTACTACTTTATATTAATTGATAGACATGATGTAAATTATTAATTTATAATGGGTTATTTATTTATAATACATAATGTTAATTTAATGAACAACTCCACAAATGATTCAATAAAAGTAAATAAATATCATTTAACCTACCTACGGCTATGCTACCGGCAATATTAAAAATGAACGAAATGCAGATAACGGACTTGTAATGGTGAGCCAGGTAAACAATCGACTACTTTCGTTTGAGGTAAGTAGTAAAACAATATTGACAATAATTAAAAAATTATTCTAAAAATTGTCTATGTCGGCGTTTATGACATAGCTGGTGCTACGAACTATTAGAATAATGCATTTAAATAATTCTTTGATTTTCATTTTGGATCCGCCATCTTGAATTTCTTACTGGAACTTAAAATTGAAACAATTTGAATTTAAAAATAGTAATCAGTAATATTTGAAACTTGTTAGTATTAAAATTAACGAAAATATATTTATTATCATTTCTTAGCATTTTATAGCCGCCATATTGATTCCGCCATCTTGCAGGTTGGTTCACGATAATTTGAATATCAGATTCGTTATCAGCGATCTCGAAAACCCCCGAGTGGCATGATGTACGTAAATTGTTTAAAAAAATCTGTAAGACTTTTATAAAACCTGGCCATTTAGACATATGAACCGTTTTCAGGTTTGCATACTTAAAAAATCAGCGATGACAGATCTCTTTGTAATCCCACACAGCACATGACATCCCTAGGATATCGTCATTTGGTCCCATATATCCCAGTCGAGGACAACATTCCTCAGGATATCCTTAGGATATCCCAATAAAATATATACAACCTAAGAATATCCCAAATGGGAATATCCTAGACAAATCCTGGCAGGATGACCTAGTAATATCCTGCAAAGATATTAAAAGCCTAACAACATATCCACTGTGGGAATATCCTGGGCAAGTCCTAGAGTCGTCCTATTATAGGTATTTTTATTTAGGAGATTTCAACAATAAAAATAATGAAAAGTATATATATTAAATTATTATTATATATATTATTTTATGGTGTCTTTTATTGGTTTATAAAATTTGCTTCTAAAAACTTATTTGTCGAAAGTTCTAAGAAATCCGCCGGGCATCGATGTCTTATCCACGTTCATTTTAAAGTTCTTTCGACAAATAAGATTACGATAAATATTTCATAAATATGTTATATCTTTGTATTTATTATATTATCTAAAAGGGGAAAATGTGATTGGTTATTGTCCGAAGATGTTGTTGTCAGATATACGTAATCCTTTATATTTTTCTGAGTGAATACATTTTTTTTTAAATTCATTATAACTTTTTAGCACGCTATGATTTTGTAAAGTTGTACATATCATCCCTTATAACTTCTAACCACCCTAAACTATGTTGGTTTTAATTATACCAAAAAAAGGCAAGAGATCATTTTTATGTAATATTTCATGCTTTTACAATTTGTATTTGAAACTTTTTTTACTAGCTTTTACACATTTTGAGTAATTTTGAAAAAACACTTTGTTATATTTTCTTTCATTAATCGTGTTCAAATAAATTTTGATTTGTCATTATATAAACTTGTATTCCTTTGTCTTTGCTTATTGGCTCAGTTTAAAAGTAATGATCTACTAAATAATAAAATAATATGTATTTCTTGCTGTCTTTAGAAATATCCAATAAACTCTAAAATAATTGGGGGATGTCCTATATAAAGTCCAATCAATGTCCTCAGGTTGTTCATAGTAAAGCCCAGGCATAACCCATATAAGAGCTGATAACGTCCTGTACACACCTGTACTGATGTCCTGAGGACGTCATCAGCAAAGCCCGAACTGTCCCATTTAGATATCCTACGGACATCCTAAGGTGATAATGGGATCTTCCCAGGATATCCTTTATGTCCTTAAAAGTTGTCCCCAGTATGTTCTGAGGATGCCCTTGTGCTGTATGGGATTTAATCACGAGTATTTAAAAAAAATTATCCCAATCAGTTGCAAATTGAGAGCTCTAGAAAATTTTATACCTTTTTCTGGACCATTGTGCAGCGCCCGAATGCAGATTTGGCAGCGCCCAAATGCAGATTAGGCAGCGCAAGAATGCAGATTTGGTATCGCCCGGAATTCACCTTGCCATTCAGGAGTGCCCGAAAATTGCCTTGGTATTCGACGGCGCCCGGAAATTACGTTGGAATTCGACAGCGCCCGAAATATGAATTCGGTAACTCCCGGAAGTCACTTTGGTGTTCGGCAGCATCCGAATATGGATTATGCAGAACTTAAATATAGATTCGACAGCACCTTAATTTTTTTATGACATATCTGCATCAAATATATTATTAAAATTCTATGACCAATTATCTTCACATCCTAGAGTGCAAATATAGTATCAAAATGTTTTCCTTTCAAGATACTTGGATGGGAAATCTGGATGTGGAAGTAGTAATTCCTAAGACAGCGGTTTTTTATATATTTTCTAATCTATGGAAAACTCTTTCAAATCTTAGAAACATTCTGTATATTTTGTTTTGATATCTTGTACATCTATGTACTTTTGTGTGCTTAATCAAAAACCTTGGTAACAGTTGTCTACAAAGTTATAATAAAACACAATTATATAAATAGGTACCTAATGACAATTTGCACACCCCTAAAGATCGCCCTGTATGGCCGATATTACTCAATTTCTTCTGCTATGCTATTTTATACATGCCTCAAATTTGAAACACAAATTTTAAGTCTAACAGAAGTTATCGTATTTACAATTCGCGGATTTTTTTTCTGCGGCTTTTTTTTCCGAGGCTTTTTCTTCCTAGACTCATGTTCTCTGTTTTCTGTAAAGCATCTTTTCTTTCCGCGGCTTTTTTTTCCGTCGGCTTTTTTTTCCGCGGCGTTTTCTTCCGTCGGCTTTTTTTTCCAGGATTTTTATTCCGCGGCTTTTTTTTTCGCGGCTTTTTCTTCCGCATACGATATACAAGGTAGTCCAAAATTGTATCCCGATATTTCTATGGTTGACAGTACATTCAAAAACAATGGCAGTCTTTTATATAAACTTATTTCCGAAAATGAATAATAAGGGAGATAATATACCCCTTGAATGGGGGATAATAAATTCTGCAATATCTCCGGCTCCCTTAAAATATTAAATTCATATTTGAAACTTAACCATAGATCATCTGGACACTAGTTTATATGGTATCAGTCACACCCTATCTTCTGTTTAAGGTGTACTTTTACAGGTTCATTGTCCGTATTTTTCTCATAACTTTTTAATTTTGTTCAAATTTCTAAAAATTATTGTAAAATTCAAATTTTTAGATCATTAAAAATAAAAGAGGTATTGTTATTGTACTTCGATAAACAACGCGATTTTACAACATTTTATTAATACATGCTTTTATACATAAAGAATGCTTTAAAATATTATTAAACGTAGAAAATAGATAATTATCAATTACAAAAATTGTTCGAAATTTCCTCCATTTTCCCTTATGTACAATCTAAGACTTCTTTTTGGGAACGTTGAATACCCTGTAAAATTCCTTCGTCGTTTTGTAGCATTGTAAACTCCGGATCGTTTTTTTCTCTCAACTGTTTTACACGATTGAATTTGAGTATTACAAACTCATGATTTTAGGCAACTCCACGTAGTGAGACTTAAGTCAGGAGATCGAGCAGGCCATTTAATCGGTGCATCTACACCTCGGCCAATCCATCTAGTAGAATAGTGGTTGTGTAACCATGTTCCACATGTTCTGCACAAAAAACAATTCTTCTCTTATACGATTTAATCTTACCTAATATTTCATGCAAGGTGTTGGCCAAAAAATCATAATACATAATCGCCATTTAAATTTCCTGGAAATATATGGTATCCAACAAACTGATTCCCTAGAGTTGCTGCCGTTAAATTTATTTTGAAAGCACGTTGAGAATTATTTTGTATTGTTGCATTAGGATTTTCCTCAGCCCAGAAATGCATATTTCGAGAATTAAACATGTCTTGTCGCGTGAATGTAGCTTCGTCAGTAAAAAATATTTTACTTTAAAACATTGGAGCACTTTGTGTTCGTTTAAGCAATAATTCACAAAAATTGACTCTTACTGGCATACACTCAGGTAACGAATTGAGTTTTTCGGTAATGGAACGGGTTGTTGTTCCGTAGTACTCTTAATGCGCTTTGGTGAGATACATCCATTTTTATGCCTAATTTTCTAGTACTTATCGTAGGATCTTCCATTAAAATATCTAATATTTGATCTCCAACGTCAATAATTGTTGCGTTTCTTGGACGGCCAGCGTCTCTGTTTTTCACTTGAAGGCTTCCTGTTTTCCTAACTCGGCGTTCTGTACTTAAAAAAGTTTTAGCATCAGGAATATTTCTGTTCGGTAATTCATCTTCATAACAATTTGCAACTGCAGCAGCATTATCAAAACATGTTCCCAAAGTCAAGACTACGTCTGTTAATTCAGAGAAAGCATAATCACCCATGTTTAAATAATATTAACAATTAAACAGGAATTACTTGAAAGAAAAGAATTAAAGTCTAACAAATAACAGAAATGTTAAAGTACTATCTTAAAGCATGTTTTATGTGTAAAAGAATTTATTAATAATATGTTGTAAATGTACGTTGTTTTTTAAACACAAATTACTCCAGAATGACTTGGTTAATCAAAATATAATAGGTATGCCACTTTTATTTCTAATGTTGTAAAAACTAATTTTTAATAATAATTTTTAGAAATTAAAAAAAAATTAAAAAGTCGTGAGGAGAATCACCCCCTAGTACTACATCTAAAACAGAAGAGAGAGTTTGTTTGATATCATGTAAACGAGGGTCCAGGTGGCCTATGACTAAGTTTAAAATATTAATTTGATATTTTAAGGGAGTTAGAAGATATTGCAGTAAAACAGAAATTTATTATCCCCTTTTTATATAAAAGACTAGCATTATTTTTGGATGTATGTAGTATCAGCCGCGGAAACATCGGGAGACCATTTTGGACCACCTTGTATATTTATAGTCAAATTAATACTACATTGTGCAATTTGCTGATTGTTGTGATTTCAGGCTTTCCAGCCTCTTTTATCTCTCTTCATTTTTAGCGATTATTTCACTCTTTAACATGACAGCCCATAAAATGCCATTTTTGGGATCACTGCACCAATCGAATGTCATTATTGCTAGCAAATTTCCTGTATGGAGAAGCATTATCTGCAATTTTTCTCTAGACATAATTGTCGCTGCACTTATAATATGTACACACCGAGATATGTCATGTTTTATTTCGTGAAATATGTTTCGTAAATATCATTGGCCCCTTTAACTTTTGTCTGTTTTATCCTCGAGCTTATGCCCAAAGTTAATATAGTTCGTGTAAGTTATCTGATTTCGGTATCCCTGGAAAATAACCACACTAGTAATTCTGAACCTAAAACTTCCACTGTTACATCGTTCATTATAATTATTCGTAGATAGCAGGCAGCACTTATCCAACCTAGAAAAAAATATGCTATGCTTAACTTAGTAACTTAAACTTCTAAAATTAAAAATAAGGAAGTCGATAGAGTCGTCCGTTACTTGGTGAAATTTCATATCATTATTATATAATGAAAATAAAACAATAAACTATTTATCATGTTTTCATATTATGTTGTATGAACATAAATAACAGTTCCGTGTTTTATTTTCATTATGTGTTAAAAATAGTAATGTAATGTAATACAGATTAAATAGGTAAATTTATTAATAATAAACTTTTAATAATTGCGTCATTCACTGCAGTAAATACTGTATTGTATACTATTTGGTATGAGCGGTAGATGGTGCCACTATTGAATGCATATGCATAATACCATACGTCGGCCTAAGATGCAAATGCCCTAACTCCAAAGAATCCAAATTTTACAGGAGGCCTTGAAAACTTCTTGGATTCGCAGTATAACAAAAACACAAATTTTTTGTGGATGTATATTAGTTGCATATTTATGGTTGTAATGATAGACTTTTTTAACATAAAGAATAGTTATCTTTGTTAAAATATAGGAGATAGGCCACATTCTTCAAAAGATGTAACAATTCGTAAGGAGTTATGCCTCTTTACTCATGTAGATGAGGAAGATACAAAACAAAAAGACTAGAAAGAATTTTTGTTCTAACAAATCTTAAAACCAAAATAAAAAAAATCGGTAACACAGAACTTCCCTCGTTATTTGTGCATGGCGGTCACTCTAAAAAATTAATAATTACGAAATAACATTGAGAATAATAATCGGAATATAGTTATTGCTATTATTACAAAGAAAACTTGATAAGTTTTGGTCAAAAAAATATACAGTTTGCTCATCCAACAGCAAAAGCTCAATACTAATAAACAGGTGCCACATATGGCAGGCTTGCGCAAATACCTTTACAAATGTCCACCATGACTGAATTATTTCTTACGATGACCACCCTGTACATTTTTCAATAAAAGTATAATAGGTGTATATGTCAGATATTATTGCCATCCGTCACATCAATCCAACATTCGCGTAATGGAGTGGAAGTATAGTGGTGGTTAAAAAATTTCATTTTTATTTTAATTTTTCAAAAATGTTAAAAAAAAAATTTTTAATTTTTTCTTCTGAAATAGGTTTAAAATGTCAAACGTAGAAATTTTAAATTTGAGCAAAAAGGAAAGTTTCCGTCTATTCTATAATAGTGGTAAAAGAAGTTTAAGATTTAAAAATTACACATTTTTTTAAATAGGTTTAGAATGTCATGAAACGTGAAACTTTTAAATTTGAGTAAAAAAAGTTTCCATCTATTCTAGTGTTAATTTTTTTTCCAAACTGGTAACAAAATGTTGCAAATTTTTTTTTTCCGAAATTGGTTTAGAATCTCATGAAAGGTGGAAATTTTAAATTTGAGCAAACCAAATTTTTCGTCTATTCTATAGTAGTGATAAATAGATTAAAAATGTATTCAAATTTTTCTAAAAATTTTTCAAAAACATTTTTAAATTTGTTTGAATAGTTTTAGAATGCCATGGAAACGTGGATAGTTTTAAAAATAGTAAACAAAATTTCTAATTTTTCTTTTAAATAGATTTAGAACGCTATCAAATGTGGAAATTTTAAATTTGAAGAAATAAAAAAAAAACATCTATTTTAGTGGTAAAAAAAATTTCAAAAATGTTGGTAAAAAAAAAATTTCAAAAAAATTTTTTTTTTCTGAATCAGGCTTAGAATGCCATGAAACGTGGAAATTTTAAATTTGAAGAAAAAAAATTATCATTTTAGTAGAAAAAATTTTTTCAAATATGTTGGTAAAAAAAATTTAATTTTTTTTTTAATAGTTTTAGAATGCCATGAAACGTAGAAATTTTAAATTTGGTCAAAAAAAAAATTTCAAATTTTTTTTTTCAGAAATAGGTTTAGTGTGTCATGAAACGTGGACATTTTAAATTTGAACAAAAATTTTTTTTTTTATCTTGGTAAAAATTTTTTCAAAAATGTTGGTGAAAAAAATTTTCAAAATTTTTTTTTTCCCGAAATAGGATTAGCGCGTCATGAAACGTGGAAATTTTAAATTTGTGCGAAAAAAAATTTTTTTCACTATTTATTCCGTTTAGACGGTCCACCCTGTATATTTTCCAGTGAAATTTCTACCAGTTCTGCGCTGACAGTAGCGTCAACTACCTGCCAAATTTGACTGCTCTCCGTCAAGTAGTTTTTTTAGTAAATGCACCAACAGACAGACAGACAGACAGACAGACAGACAGGCAGACAGATAGACAGACAGACAGACAGACAGACAGACAGACAGACTGAAGGAATTGAAAAACCTATATTTTCGTAATCTACGTGTTCTGAAACGTCAGAATCCGAAAAAATCTCGGAGGGTGATTTTTTCTCGAATACAATACTTCCCTTCGGTATGCGAGGGAAGTAATAATGAAAACATAACATATATATAACCTATAGACAAAAAATTATCTTTTATTGCCCTGCAAATGCGGTAAACTATCACAAAAATCGTGATATTCCTGGAGGAACATTCTTAGCTCCATAAGATCACGATATTTTTCAGCTTTTATGGGTATAGGGTTGAGATGCACTATTGGCAGCTCATTGAAACTCCAGATTTTCTTATCCTTCTTGTTGAATCTGCATGGTAACGATTTCCAGTCCTCAGAATGACAACTTATAATTAATTCCATTTTGGTATACTGAAGAGCCCTAATATCAGTAACGGTGGGATCTCCTTTTGTGCTTCCTGGTTGGATAACTCTAACTTGTTGGAAATTCTTGAAAAAAAATATGGTCCAAATACTCGACTACATAGGGTTTCTATTGAGAAAAATAACAAAAATTATTCGATACATTAAGTTCAATATCAGTATAGCTCGCATTATGTGCCTGTTTATAGTTTATAGATATATCACGTTCATAATAACAAAGTATTACTAAGACCGTTTTATTCTAAACTAATATTAAAAACATAAAATTCTATCAAAAACTGTAATTGAAAGAGAATATCAAAATATCAATTACCGCTATTCTAGAGTTTCATTTAAAATCCTCCTGCAGGCTCCAAATCCCAAGAGTTTCGGATTTAAGCGTGCAATTTGACAGACGCCCGACGTAATCTGCGGAAACATTGATGATCTGTTTTCTTAGCTTTCGCTCAATTGTGGAATGCACTTTTTCTAAAAATTTCTGTTCTATTGTTAGTTTAGTTTGTTTAGCAAAATTAAAAAGAGCAATCGATATTATGGAGTTCCTATTTTGATAAGTACACCCGTCGCTATATAGAATGATTTTCCCCAGGGAATCTCGCTTCTGTAAAACGTAGTTTTCTAGGAATCTGTAAATTATCGAGAAAAACGTGTCTGCAGTCAGATCTCCATGTTCTTCATGCCATAAAAAGCAATACCCCTGTTTGGTTTGTATGTCAAATAAGGTAAAATTATATACTACTAATTTTGTTTTATAATGCAATGAAATTACGTTGGAATTTGAACATAAAAGAACTGACTCCATCGTAAAAACCTTTTCGTTGTTGCTCTTTTTGTCAGTTTCTTTCTCTTTCCGGGATCTTTCGTTTTTAACAAGGTGTTACTGATGGGTGTTTTCGTCAACATTTTCTGTTTTATATCCGACACACGTATCACACTCATCTTTTTTGGGTGCAAATAAAGCCAGGTTTAAATCGTTGAATGTGTTCACGAATGTTACTATAGATAAAGGTAATGAATCTGTTTTTTTATACCAATCATCTATGTAAGGTTTGTAAAGTTCCATTTTAGACCCCCAATTTGGTTCAAGATATAATTTACTGATTGACTTACGACTCTAACTTGGGCAAACTTTCAAGAAATTTTGCAGATTGTCTATCTTTTCATATATTTTTGCTCTTCTTTTATCTAATTTTTTTTTTTCGATCCACCGGCTCTTGAACTACCCTGAAGTCGAAATTTCAACTTATTATCTTAAAATTTCAACTTATTATGTTGAAATTTCGACTTATTATCTTGAAATATCAACTTAATAAGTTGAAATTTCAACTCATTATCTTGAAATTTCAACTTAATAAGTTAAAATTTCGACTTATTAAGTTGAAATTTCAAGATCATAAGTGGAAATTTCGACTTATTACTTCCACCTCCACGTAGAGGATTGGAAGTATAGTAATCGTAAAAATAATTTTTTTTCTTTTCTTGAAATAGGTTTAGAATGTCACGGAACGTAGATTTCAGATTTGAGAGAAAAGAAATCTGTCTGTCTGTCTGTCGGTCTCTCTATCTGCCTGTAACTTTTTTGTCCACACGTTTTCTCCGGAACAGTTTAAGATATTGACTTGAAATTTTGTACACGTATATCTTATAACAAAATCTGGAACTGGATGGTTTCTTGAACATATCCGGTGAAGGGTTGGTGGGTAAATAGGGGTAAATAGAGGGAAATGAGTAAAGCAAGTTGGTAAGAGTACAGAAACTTGAAATTTGGTGTATGTACTAGAAGCTAAGGCCTCAAATTTTTTTGTAATATTTTTCATCCCCCTCCACTCCATTGTTAAAGGGGTTGATAAAAAAATTGAGATATTCACTTGAAATTTGGTATACGTATATATTATATTGATATAAGAAACTAGATTATATTTTTTTGTTGAAGGGTTGGGGGTTAAATTAGGAGTAAATAAAGGAAAATAAATAAAGCAAGCTGATAAGAGTACATAAACTTGAAATTCGGTGTATGTACTAGAAGTCAAGGCATCAGACTTTTTATAATAGTTTTCAACCTCCATTATTAAAGAGGTTGATAAAATAAAATTGAGATATTTACTTTAAATTTGATACACGTATGTATTATAACGACATCTGGCACTGAATTATATTTTGAGATGATTCCGTTGAAAGGTTGGGGGTTAAATAGAGGTAAATAGGGGAAAATAAGTAAAGCAAGCTGGTAAGAGCACAGAAATATGGGATTTGCTGTATATACTAGAAGCGCAGGCCTCAGATTTTTTTAAATAATATTTTCCATCCCCCCACCACCACTTACTGAAATATATGATAAAATTAAATTGAGATTTTCACTTGAAATTTGGTACACATATGTATTATATCTGAAACTAGATTATATTTTGACATGATTCCGTTGAAAGAATGGGGACAAAGTAGAGGTAAATAGGGAGAAATAAGTAAAGCAAGCTGGTAAGAGTACAGAAACTTAGGATTTGGGGGATATACTAGACACCAAGGCCTCAGATTTCGTTCTAATACTATATAATAAAAGCCATCGCCTCAAATTTTTCTATGATATCTGCACCATATATTAAAATTCTATAACCAGTAATTTCCACATACTAGAGTGCAAATATAGTCAAGATGTTTTCTTTAAAGTGACTTGGACGAGAAATCTGGATATGGAAGTAGTGATTCCTTAGACAGCGGTTTTATCTTGAAATTTCAACTCAATAAGTCTATATTTCGACTTATTAAGTTGAAATTTCAATTTATTACCTTGAAATTCTAACTTAATAAGTTAAAATTTCGACTTGATATGTTGAAATTTTTAGAATATAGGCCACTTTCAATCGAAATATTCCTCCATGCTATTTTACAGTTTTACAGAAGTGCTAAATTTAAAGCAAAAATTATTTTGTTTAATATGAATATGAGGCTGTATGGGGTGCATGAATATCGAATGCATTTCGGACGCAGTTTTCTTGCTGGAATCAGTTCAGGAAAGACTACCGATTATGAACATTCATGTTACCAGACAGTAACCTAGTCTGATATTGCTTAAAGTAACTTTGTTTATAGCAATTTCCAACCAGAAATGTTCGATAACTTTTTTTCGTAAAGTTGATATCTCCAATGTTATTAATACTTAAAATTTAAAAAAACGTCAATTTCTCGTTTTTTGACGCTCTAAAGGTATAATAAAAAGTTTTTTTACGATACGTATTTTTTTAATAATATCTTTAGACCTTGCATATGAACTTCCAAAAAAGTGGAATTGACGACCACTTTTCTTCGGCGGTTTTAAAAACTCCATGTCGGAGAAAAATTGTCACATGAATTTCAATGTGTAAGTAATTTATTCTTGAAACATTATAAGTCAAAATAAATAGGGTGTTCCGTTTGGAAAAAATTGATTTATGACAGTTTAATAATATAATACTCTGAACAATTGTGGAAAACACACTGCAGAACTAGGCTCAACTTTGTACCCTTGTACAAAGGCATTTATTGTAAGATACACTTGTGGGATATATATTCTGTTGTCATATATCTAATTTATAATTTACAATTTTGTGTCAATTTACAATTTTATGAGTTAATGTTTATTAGCCGTTTTGTTAAAAATTGTACTCCTGATTTAGATTGAAGAGGAACTAGAACTTGCAAACCAATTCGTGGTAGAAGTAATTCAAAAAGCACTGCAATATGATGCATTGCCTATAGCCCAACCGCTGTCTTCAAGAGAGTCTGATGTCAACGTGTCTGAAGATATAGAAAATAAATTAGACTTATCCAGTTATCTAAAAGGTAAACATTATAGATAATCTTAAGATTTTTCGTCAGTTTGAATTTTGGTGTTTTATGAAATAATGAACCCGTTAACATATTCTACTGCTTGGTGGAAGTTTAACCTATGGGTTGATACATAGATATAACCACAGGCATCCAAATGACATGAAAATTGCTTTCTTTAACGGTCTTTAAAATGTTTTAAAAAGACACCAGTTCTTAAGTCGACTCATATGTACACTTTTCATGCGAAATATAAATAAAAAATCATTCTTATGGGTCGAATGAGGATTTCTTCCTTTTTAGAAAATTTTCTTGTTTCAAAATGACAATCTCGATTATGGCTGCAAAATTATGGCTCTTACACTATAAAGTCAGAAGATTGAACTTATCAGTTATAAGAAAACCTCAGTTTAGCACAGTACTTTCTTTTTACAATAAACAAATCTTCAAAGTAATTTAATTTTAACTCGGTGAAATTGGAACAATTCTGTTTTCGCGGTGCCACGAATATTCGATTCGTTTGGCTATTAGCCAAACGATTCTTTTTTTTATTCACTTATTTAACGGCGGCCTATTTCCGATACTAATAGGCCAATTGGGATAGCCCGAAAATCATCGATTTGCGGTTTCTTCGAGTAGAAAGCTGATTTTTTTGTGTATAACTATTAAAAATCACAAACAACAACATGCATTTTCTCGATCCTTCAAATCGTGGTAGGCCATTGTTTAAAACCTGATAAACGTGATTTAAAACCATTTTTGCGTTTTTCGCTTATATATTTTTTCCCTTTGATCCTACACAAGAATGATTGAACATTTTTTTATTTGTTTTCAATAGATCTACGAAACAAGACCGCGTTTGAAAATATTAAGTAGGTGAAGAGAAAGCAAAGAACTTTTGCGTTTTTATTATTTTGTTAATTTGCAAATAAACCATATACAAATAAGTTATTATTAATACAACATCTTCATATTACATAGAATTATTCTTTCCTACAGGCAAATTATGCATGCTAGAGTTGGAATGTATAGGTAAAATAGTTTACGACTTATGGCCTTATAAACAAATTACTCTTTTTTCAATCTGTCTGTACGAGCCGGACCCTTACCCAAACTGGAACTAATTTTTTTTTGTAGATATATTTCATACCAAGGAAGCACAGTCCACCAATTTTTAAGCAGAATACTAAATTTTTCAAGTAAGGGAATTTTTCCAAATCTTTTATTTATAAACGATTTGAAATCTATATTGCCGACATTTTTTAATAGCTTTTTTTAAATATATTAAAAGTGCATAAAAGGGGCTCGAACTTGGTGAAAAAAAAGTTGAGATTCGTTGGAAAACAACAGAGAAAGAGGCTGCTAAACTTAACCGCTTGTTGTTCAACAACTTAAGCGAGTAGCGATAAAAAAATTGTTTATAAATAAAAATTTTCAAAAAATTCCCTTACTTGCAAAATTTAATTTTTTGCTTAAACATTAAGTAATATTTTCCATCCCCCCACCACCACTTACTAAAATATATGATAAAATTAAATTGACATTTTCACTTGAAATTTGGTACACATATGTAGGTATTATATCTGAAACTAGATTATATTTTGACATGATTCCGTTGAAAGAATGGGGAAAGAGTAGAGGTAAATAGGGAAAAATAAGTAAAGCAAGCTGGTAAGAGTACAGAAACTTAGGATTTGGTGGATATACTATAAACCAAGGCCTCAGATTTCTTTCTAATACTATATAATAGAAGCCATCGCCTCAAATTTTTCTCTGGTATCTGCCCCATATATTAAAATTCTATGACTAATAATTTCCACATACTAGAGTGCAAATATAGTCGAGATGTTATTATATGAATTTTTACAATATAGAAGATCCATGACGTTTAGACTCATTTAAATAGTTATAAAATATAAACTAAAGTAAACATTATACTTTTCACCGACGTAACAAACTTTTCATACTATATTTGCACATTCTGTAGGATGCTCCTCGTAGTTTTTTTGTTAAACAATATTAGTTTTGGACATTTTTAATTTTACAATTCCAATTTAATCAACGAAACACTAGTTGATATAAATTGAAGTAGAAGAAAAACGTCGAAAGAACGACTTAACTGCATTAATATTATCTGCTTTGCATGATAACTCAATTCATATTTGATACATTCGTGAAAATGTTAACATTTTACATAATCATCAATCATTTTATCAAAAGAAATTTAAATATCTTTTAAAAGTTGCTGAATAAACATGAGGACAAGTTTTCCAGAATTAGTCTGAAATTATAAAATTAACAAAATTCAAAAAATTTCGAAATTCAATATTATAAAAATTACTCTGTGTTGTCGAAACCTAAAATTGACATAAGATGTAGATATTTTAAGATATAACAAATTTAGAGCTGGGATGGTCAAAATTTCCTTAAAAAGTAGGACATTTTTCAATATAACTTAGCATACCTTTAATATTATTTAACGTAGGTTATCCATTCATGGAGTGATTGACATATAATGAACACATAATGTTTCTTACTTTTTTACTCCTTCCTGTTTTTGAGATATCGTCTATTAAATTAAAGGCTTAATATATTTTAATCGTATATTAGTTTAGAGTTTAATTTCAATACGGGCGGAAATCTCATCCCACTTTACTTTTCGAGGAGAGCAGACTTTTCGATCTCACTAAAATTCATTGTAAACAAATTATTGTAATTGAAAAAATCTCCACAAGCAATTATCCACCAAACAGCAGGCAAGTTAATAATTGCCAATAATTGTTTTAACATTATTGAAAATATCAAAATAGAATAACAATTTCTAATTTTTTTATAAAACTATGAAAAATTGATTCATTTAAAGCCGCGCATATACTATAAATAATATTTAATAATCAATATTTTGTAGGAGCATCTATCTTACACATGTTGGCATACGTTCTTAATGGAAAGGAAAATTTAAAAGCAGCTCTCCAGTACCACTGGAGTCAAAGGTAAGTGATGGAAAAGCTTATTAATATGTTAATGTATATAATTTTTTTATATATGACACTGCCAATTGTTGACAATCTCCATGTATATGCAGATTGTCTTAAAAATAACTGCGCTTTTTAGAATCAATTCAACAACTAATAACAAATGTAAATTGTACCAAAATATCTTCCTGAGATAGCAGCTCGAGTTTATGATTTTTATTATGTTTAATAATAAAAGTCTGAATGCCCGAATAAACAGTTTTGTCAAGTTTTAAAATTTTGGCAATCATCTCTTACCCTTTAAGTTTCCTATTTAATTGTAATAGATATATTTACAGCGTTGTCGCAATAAGTGTTGAAATAGCGGGATGTAGGGAAGAGAAGTACCAACTTCCTCGGTCATATATTAGTTTTTTTGATCTGGATCGTACCTAAGGTAATTTGTGGTTTAGCTATATACATGTGTTGCACTTATGTGAATACATTCTTGTATTCTCATTATTATCAGAGGTAAACAAATAGATCCTGGTACAGCAACAGATTCATAGACTGCATATTTTAAGGTGTTTAGACAGAACAAAGTGTCTGAATGCAGCCTATTATAAGAGTTTGAGGAAGACAAAAATCGCAATATTTCGCTTCGCGTTGGATACATCAAAAAGATATTTGAAAAAAATGCTCAATATTAAATTTCACACCTATTTTCGAAATTCGCAATTTTGGTTTTTTAATCATTTAGTGCGGTTTTATTTCTAACTATAGTTTTTTCCATTGGCACAGCATACAATTGCATTCCAACTACATGATCAATTGTCACTTGAAAGGAGTTTCTAACAGTAAAACGAAAAATGCCTAGTGAACGTTTAACATTACAAAAAATAATTATAGGTAAGTATAGGAGGTAATAAAACTATTTGTATTTGTAGTAGAGAGGTTATCCAAGAATGCAACACGCGTCATCTGCTTCGGCTCCCTATTTACTGAACTTGAAAATTATGCGACATAATTTAACCACATGTACTCTCGCTCTGCAAAAAGGTTTTTTTTTACTACCAATTTTTTCCTGTTCGTTAATTATACTTTTTCACATATTTTGCAATAGCTTCTTTTGCACTACGTTAATTATTTTAATTTGTTTTTCTCTGTACTCTTTAATCTCACACCAGTTTTAATTCGCTCTACTGCGAAAGGAGCTGGTGCTTCCATTTTTAATTGTTTTTAATCTGAAGTGGGCCCGTCTCCTCCTGTCTCTCAATTTTCACGACGCTCAGCACCGTGGATGTTTGGCTGGCTCCGGTGCATGTGTCTTCCCGACACTATTCCTAACCTCGTCCTCAAAAACCTTTCCAATAAAGCCACCTGCCAAATAACTTATATCATCAACTCTATCCTCCGACTGCAGTATTTCCCAAAAGATTGGAAGATAGGCATCATCGTTCCCATTCTGAAGCCAAAAAAGCCGCCACATTGCACTGCAAGCTACCGGCCAATATGTCTGCTGAATACTCTCTCCAAATTAATGGAGAGGGTTATTCTCAGACTATTGAATTTAATAGTACCCAAACGTCGGCTGATACCGAATATACAATTTGGCTTCAGAAAGGGACACAGTACGACGCACGCTATATGCAAAGTCGTGCAAGACACTTACCACGCATATAATAAAAAACAGTGCTCAGTTTTATTGCTCCTCGACATAGAGAAGGCTTACGACACCGTTTGGCATAACGGGCTGCTGTTCAAACTGAGCAGCATCCTGGGGTTGCCCAATTACATAGTCGCCCTAATTAAATCCTTTCTTAGGGGTAGGCACATTACAGTTTGTGTGAACAATACGTACTCAAGCAAAAAGCGCCTATTGGCGGGAGTCCCCCAGGGGGCAATCCTTTCCCCTCTCCTGTATAACCTATACACCTCAGACGTCCCATCCTTCCCCAATTCCAACATCCTCCTATATGCAGATGATACTGTGCTTTAAACACAGTCATTCTATGCGCAGACCGTGACGCAGAAAGTACGGTACCATCTGCAAATCCTACAACAATCCTTCCAAAAATGGAAGATTAAAATTAACAATAACAAGACTCAGACAATTAACTTTAATAGGAAATTCACTAACAATAAAACTGTCAACAAACTTACAATCGACGGACAGACAATTGAGGAGCGCAAGACGGTCAAGTACCTGGGGGTAACCCTGGACAAACGACTGTCTTTCGCTCCCCATGTGACCCAGACACTTAACCGTACTTACGCAGCACTTAGCAAACTCTATCCTCTTGTTAATAGGCGGAGCAGGTATCCATCAAAAACAAATTAACGTTATACAAGGTTATTCTTAGGCCGTTAATGACCTACGCATGTCCTGCATGGAATAACCTCTCTGCCACACAATGCAAGAGAATACAGACGACTCAAAACAAACTAATACGACTACTCACGAACGCCGATCGGTACACGCCGATATCTGAACTTCACAGGGCGACGGGTCTCCAAATGATCCGCGATTATATCGACGAGACTTCTCAAAAGTTTTTCGCTACCAAAATTCAGCTATCGGCTTTGACAGCGAACATAACTGACGTCACCATACACCAACAACCAACTCACACACATAAACTCATACACCAAAGTCTTTTACGGAAGACGGTGACAATAACCAACGCCACAAAACCCACGATACACAAAAACCCTCAATCTCCTCGAAAATCCTATCATTTCCACACCATGCCCCCTATCAGTCGATACTTAAATTAAATCTACACAAAAACTTTCTTCTCTGAAATTTGTACTATAATTTTATTTATTGACAATTTGCTTAAGCAGGTTTTTTCGATTTTATTTTCCTGCATGTTATAGAGAAAATTTGATTTGCTCATTTAATCTTTAACCATTTTAATTATCTTTAAATGTAAAAAAAACTCAACAATAAACAATCATAAATTTATAGAGAAGTGTTTAATAGAGGTTTTTAATTATAATAGATATAAAAGGTGCCCCAGTCATTCCATCGACTCCCATCGTTTTTGTTTTTATCCAGCAGATAAAATAGAAATGATGTTATACAATTAATTGTATGTATTCACTAATTGGCATACCTTTAGTCTAAGTCAAATAATAAAGGATTTAAATGGAAAATAGTGCATGTGTCTGGTGACGAAAATGCTGTTATTTAATTTAAAATAAAGGTTATTTTGATTTTCTATTTGATTTGGCTCCCTAGCCAATGTGCAGAGGTAGTAATCATAAACTGATCGATGAACGCTATTGGTTGTGTGGTAAAAAAATCAAGGAAACCCATCATGCAAAAATCGAAAACCCTTTAAGAAAGAATTCATACATACTTGGGTGTAAGGTGATGGAAATAAATATTGGGTTATTGTTACTAGGTCCAAGGAGACTTCTTAAATGTATAAAAATTAATTGTAAAAGACAATATGTCCTAGAGGTCAACGGGCGATGTGCAATTCTTGGAGATCGACTAATCTCTTGTTTTCCAACATAATTTTAAACGCAGCTCGATTGTTTGATAATGACTTGTTTATAGGATCTTACCAACGATTATAATACTCTTCACGAGCTTTATTTTCATTAAAATGCTTCATAACATTCACGTATTTATCAACCTATCTTGTCATAAAATGAAGAGTTTCTTCCTCTATCTAATGCTGATTTATCGTTCAAGTTTTAATGAAATCGAAATTTCCTTCATAAGTTATTGGGTTTTAAATAAGCATGGTTAATGGACGGGTGGACGGTCAGACGGACAAGCTAGAAGACGATGACTTACGTTTTTGATGTTTTTAGAAATGCATCAGTAATACTATGTATATGGATATCAAGATTGCCTCTACGATATTTACGATTTTAGAAATGTATCAATCAAATTTTTGTTGTTGCATTTTTGAAGAGTACAATAATAGATACTGAAAATAACATACGAAACATTTTCTCTAGAGAATTTTATATATGGAATATAATTTCGAAATAGCTAATCGTTAGCGAGACACGAGCAAAGAATGGAACTTGAGTATCATTTTTTCAAGATGGCTTCTCGAGGGCGACATATAAAAATGGGCATCATCAGTATGCTTAATTATTCGCCTTAATAAACACATTTTGCGAAGATTCAAAGCTTCATCAGTTATTTCCGTTAAACGTCAAAATTGGAGTGAATATGTATCGAGCCACATGTGTTTCAAATTACTTTCTAATTATGAATTTTTAACACGTGTTTCACTGTGAACGTGAAATATTGTCATTGCCGGTTTCCAAACCATTGATGTAATTTTATATTAAATAAAGAGAAATGAGGACCTACCGTTTGTACTGAAGTCCCAACCACTTCTTGGAGATAAGTTTAGAATTAAAGTTAAGTAAGCACGGTTTGAAGTCGCCTCGTTAGTTTGCAAGTTAAATTCTCTAATCGCTGGGCTACAATTCCTATAGGGGACTGTTGGGACTGTCTGATTTACTCAGCTAAAGCTGACTATTCTACACTTTGGTGGTCTTTGAGATGATGTGGAAGGCGCTTCACTTGCTTAATCCATAAGAATCCATATAGAAATATGAAATTGTCTTGTAGCGTAGGTAATGTAGTGGAAGGTGTACATTGTACATAAACCGTAATGTACACGCAGAAGTCCATTTCTCAAATTGTATCGCATCAATGATTCTAACAATATATAATATGTTCTACTTGTTTGAACTAAATGAACTATTATTTTTATTTTAGACAAGATTTAGAAGACTTAGAGACAGATGGTCAAGATATTTTACTCGACTTAGTCGTATCTCAATATAAAGAGCAGTATTATTGTTATCTAGAGACATGGGCCTTTTCACCTGGATTTCCTCTACTATCTGCTAAATTAACAGACTCAGAAGATGATCGGGTAGAAATTACACAGCTTTCACAGGTATGAGAAACATAGATTTGTTGATTTCTTGCTTTATAATTGCAGTCCGAAATTATAATTTGAACCAGTTTGATATTTCTCATGCCAACTTTTATTGTAGTTTTTAATTTGAAAGTGGTTGTTCAATTTAGTTTAAAATCCTTAGGTATCAAATCAAGTTGAATTTCATAAACGGGTATTATTAAAATTGGAAATAAATTTAAATATATTATTTCAACTAACAGTAAATGGAAGTGATATTTGTAATTAAAAATATTCGTTACGCAGATTTATCTCCCAATTGTTATCACCTAAGTGACTGATACACATTTTGTGTATGGGTTCGCTATTAAAACTTCAAAACATCAAAAACGAAAAACTATAGAAAAATCAACGTCCAGTGTCGATTTCATCATTCATCGGCGACTCAAATCTTTTTAAAAAAGATGTGTGCATGGAATGTTAAGAAATCAGTTAACAGTAAAGAGATAAGAAGTACATAATATTAATAATACGTTTTTATTGGTGGATTTACTTATTGTATTAATATACATATCACACAATGGAAGATTGAATATGTAACAGAAATAGTATAACTATATATAATATGTAATAGAAATAGTATAACTGTTCAAGGTCAAATACCGCTTTTACAGTTGTCAATATTTCACGCACTCTTAACTAAGAACAAAAATAAATACAAAAAAATCGGTAAAGTTATTTACACAGAACTTCCCTCGTTATTTGTGCATGACAGTCACTCAAAAAAATATTAATTACGAAATGACATTGGGAATAATAATCGGAATATAATTATTGGTATTATCACAAAGAAAACCTGATAACTTTTGGTCAAAAAAATATACAGAGTGTTCATCCAACAGCAAAAGTTCAATATACTAAATAACAGGTGCCAAATATGGGAGGCTTGCGCAAATACCTTTATAAACGTCCACCATGACTCAATTATTTCTTGGGATGCCATTATTCAATAAAAGTATATAATAGGATATGCCAAATATTATTGCCATCTCTCACATTTTCAATCCCACATTCACGTAATGGAGTGGAAGCATAGTGGTGATTAAAATATAGAACAAATTTTCAAAAATGTTTTCTGTCTATTCTAGTGTTAAATTTTTTTCCAAATTGGTGAAAATATGTTGCAAATTTTTTTTTCCGAAATAGGTTTAGAATGTTATGAAATGTGGAAATTTTAAATTTGAGCAAAAAAAATATTTCGTCTATTCTATAATGGTAATAAATAGATTATATAAACATTTTTTTTAATTTTTCTAAAACATTTTTAAATTTGTTTTAATAAATTTGGAATGCCATGAAAACGTGGAAATTTTAAATCTGAAAAAAAAATTCCATCTATTTGTGGCAAAATTTTTTCAAAAATTTTTATTTTTTTTAAATTTTTCTTTAAATAGATTTAGAACGCTATGAAACGTAGAAATTTTAAATTTTGAGAAAAAAAAAAATTCATCTATTTTGGTGGTAAAATTTTTTTCAAAAATTTTCAATTTTTTTTTTCTTTTAAATAGGTTTAGAATGCCATGAAACGTGGAAATTTTAAATTTGAACAAAGAAAAAAAATTTTTTTAGTGGTAAAAATTTTTTCAATGGAAAAAAATTTAAAAAAATTTTTTTTTTCTGAAATAGGTTTAGCGCGTCATGAAACGTGGAAATTTTAAATTTGAGCAAAAAAAAATTTTTTTCACTATTTATTCCGTTTAGACGGTCCACCCTGTATATTTTTCAGTGAAAATTCTACCAGTTCTTCGCTGACAGTAGGGTTAACTACCTACCAAATTTGACTGCTCTCCGTCAAGTAGTTTTTTAGTTAATGCACCAACAGACAGACAGACAGACAGACAGACGGACAGACAGACAGACAGACAGACAGACAGACAGACTGACGGAATTGAGAAACCTATATTTTCGGAATCTACATGTTCTGAAAAAATCTCGGAGGGTGTTTTTTTCTCGAATACAATACTTCCCTTCGGTATGCGAGGGAAGTAAAAATGGAAAATGGTGTAAGTTGTAAATACACATTGAATGTCTATTTTATTCTACTTTGTTTCATAGAGAATAATTCCATTTAGATATTCTATTATGCATCTTGTAAACTAAAGATAATCTTCTTTACATATTTGCTTCCAAATCCACGTCGTGAAGTGGAAATGTAGTAATCGTAAAGAAAAATTTCAATTTTTTTTTCTTATTGAATTGAAGGTTTAGAATGTGATGAAATTTTGGTCGGTCTGTAACTTTTGCGCGCGTTTTCTCTAGATCTGTTAAGATTTTGACTTGAAACTTGGTACACGTATGTATTATAACAATATCTGGAAATAAGTTATATTTTGAACTAACTCCGATGAAGGGTTGAGGGGTAAATAGGGGGAAAATAAGTAAACGAAGCTGGTAAGAGTGAAGAAACCGAAGATTTGGGGTATGTACTAGAAATCAAGGCTTCAAATTTTCTTACATTTGCCACCACCCCTCCATTATTAAAGGGCTTAATACAATAAAATTGAAATATTCACTTGAAATTAGGTACACGTATATACATAATATAATGACATATGGAACTAGATTATATCTTCAGATGATTCCGTTGAAGGATTTGGGGATTAAATAGTGATAAATAGGAGAAAATCAGTAAATATAAGTAAAGCAATCTAGTAAGAGTCCATGATATGGTATGTATATTACAATTCAAGGCCTTTAATTTTTTTAACGTTTTGTATAGAATATATGGATGTGGAAGCAGTGATTCCTTAGCGGTTTTTTACATGATGGCAAAATATTGTGTGATGGTTCGGCTAGACAACAAATTAAATACTTTTAGTCGCAATACATAAAACATCTGTTAAAATATAATGTATTGTCAAGTTCATTTCTTTGGCACCTATTATGTGAATAAATATGATTTCTAGAAAATGGTGCCCCGTCCAGTTGAATATATTGTCAGTTGATTTCTGAATGTAAAATAACCTGGTATCTGGATTGGTAAAGGAGGAAGATGTTATTCTAGTTTCGGGAAAGTCTAAAGAGAAAATAAGCCACAAAGTTGAACAGGTAACACAAGAGTTCACAAAGTGGTGTACAGCAAACTACCTAATAAACAATTCAAGCAAGGCAGTATATATTGAATTCACTGGTTTATACAAAACATCCTTAGGATTACGTATTAATTGTGGCAATAACTCAGGCGAAGCTAAAATAAGTAAATCCACCAAGTTCCTGGGCACTTTCATAGATAGCACTCTGAGTTGGAATGAGCAAGTTGCTCACATGTGCTCAAAATTAAATAAATCGTTCTTCGCTCTAAGAACATTAAAAAATACTTTGAGCGAAGGGTATGTGCTAAATTTTTATTACGCTTGTGTGTACTCCACTTTATCGTATAACATAATCTCCTGGGAACAGACAACCGAATACTTAACGGTATTTACTATACAGAAGCGTACAATACGTTTAATATTTGGAGTGAAGCTAAGAGAATCCTGTAGAAATGTTTTTATTAATAAAAAAATAATAACTCTTGCATGCATTTACATATTAAAACTATTAATATATATTCATGAAAATATTAATAATTAAAAAAAACACAAATATTCACATGTACTCAACACGAAATAAGAACACTATATATATTACTATGGTATTGGTTCACTGTGTATTGAAAATTTTTGTTAGTTTCACATCAAAGTGTGACAACTAAACTAATGAATTTATTTTATTTATTCTACCTTGGTTCGGGTTCATAAGGATATATCATCTCTATATGAAATTTTCCCCGTATTAAATTAGTTGCAATGTCTCTTAATTCATAAGTATTTTCATTCAATACACTTTCTATAATATATGGTCCCTCGTACGGATACTGTAGTTTCGCACAAATGTCGTTTTTATAATCGGATACTCTTCGTCTTTTTATGATTACCATGTCTCCTTTGTTAAATATTTTTCTTTTCTTAATTCTTTTATTCTCCCTGTTTTCATACCTTTTTGCATTTCTCTCTATTCTGTTTCTAACTATTTTGTGAACATTTTCTAAATTTAAGGTTTCACTATTGGTCCATGGTCTTTTTGGTAAAAGTCCTAACATAGTTATCACTGGAGATATTTTCGTTACCGTGTTCGGCACATTGCTTATGTAGTTCTCTACATCGGTGACTGAAAATAACCATTCGCGATGATTGTGTTGAACTACTAGTCTCATAAATCTTATGACCTCTTGTATATATCGCTCAGCTGGATTAGCTTGAGGATGCCTAATAGTCGTAAATATCAAACGTATGTCTTTCTTTCTAAAATATTCTTTTAACCTATCATTGTTGAAGTATGTCGCGTTATCGGCTAGTACTTTGTTAGGTTTTCCCACAGTTCTGCAAAAATGATTCAGTTTTTTCATTACAGTGATTGTGTTGCACCTTTTAGTTGGATACAACTTGATAAACTTGGAAAAAATGTCAATAATCACTAAAATATGTTTATATCCGTCCTCGCTCGGTATTAAATTGCTAACAAAATCGATAGCGATTAATTGTAAAGGCTTTTCAGTTCTTATGCTTTGTACCGTGTTCCTATTTTTATAATTTTTGGATTTCCCCAGACAACATTCCCGACATTTAATCAGTATTTCCTTGGCTAATGATAAATCTTTTTCACAATAGTAATTTTCCCTAAATACTAACCAAGTCTTTCTTATACCTATATGACCGTACCGATGGTGTAAATCCAATAATATCTCAGCTGCCAAACTTTGATCAATTACAAATTTTTCCTCGTTATTAATTGTTTTGATGATAAAATCATTTTTTAAGATGAAGCCTCTGTGTGATTGTGTTTGTATTTTACTTCTAAGTTCATGCAGCTGTGTCTGACTGTTTATAACTTGAGTGTATGAATATAAAATGTTGTTATGTGTTAGTGTGTTTAAAGCTACAATGAATGTGTTGGTGTTTTCTGTATTTATCTGTCGATTACGTGTAAGTGCGTCTGCTGTAATGTTTTGTTTTCCCGGTTTGTGTTTTATAGTAAATGAAAATTCCTGAATTAATAACGACCATCTGTAAATCCTATTATTTGCAAATCGGTTTTTCATTAGGTAGCACAAAGCTGAATGGTCTGTTTCGATAATGAAATGGTTTGATACGAGGTAATAAAATAATTTTGACAACGCAAAGACAATTGCAAGCATTTCTTTCTCAGAAATGGAGTACCGCGTTTCGTACGGCCTTAAAACTCTTGATATGAAACATATAGGAGTCTCTATTCCCCCTTGTACTTGTGTCAGTTCGGCTGCGACTATATTGTCTGATGCATCCGTGCGTAATGTAAATGGAATAGTAAAATCGGGACTGTGAAGCAGCAAGTTATCATGGAAACTTTTTTTAATCGTTTGAAAAGCTTTTTCCCTTCTTTCGTCCCAATGCCATTTTATATTTTTGCGCAGAAGTTCAATTAACGGTACCTCTAGTTCAGATAACTTAGGTATAAATTTTTTATAATAGTTCAAAACCCCTAGTAAACCTCTAAGCATTTTTAAGTTTGCAGGTCTAGGATAATCTTTAATTTCCTGTATCCTTTCTTCTCCGATACTAATTCCTTCTTGCTTGATTTTGTACCCTAGGTACTTTACATAAGTTCTAAAAAATTCACACTTACCTAGATTGAGTTTTAAACCAGCCTCATTTAATGCGCTTAAAATAATATCTAAATGTTCACCGTGTTTCTCTTCATTATCAGAAAAAACTAATATGTCATCAATGTAATGTATACAGAAACTATCGTATTGGTCCAGTATATTTTGCATGGCCCTAACCAATGCTGAAGAGGCTGACTGTAAGCCAAAAGGAACGACCTTAAACTGAAAAATGTGGCCGTCTATACTAAAACCAGTAAATTTACAAGAATCTGGGTGAAGAGGTATCAACCAAAAAGAGTTTTTCAAGTCTAATTTGGAGAAAATTGTATTTTTGCCTATTTTCTCCAACAAAGAATCAATGGTTTGTGGTGCATCGAACTGCGACTTAGTAATTGAATTCAAATTTCTAGCATCAAGACACATTCTTATGGTATCATCTTTTTTTTTTAACTACTACAATTGGATTGATGTAATCCGTTTTTGCGGACTCAATAATATTAGCATTTATCATGTTTACTAATTCATCTTGTACTTTTTGCTTATATTTAAAAGGTATCGGGTATGTCTTGCATTTAAAAGGCTTGCTTTCATCGACTTGCAGCTTATGCACGTAGCCTTTTGCTACTCTCGGCTCAAAATTTATTAGAGAAACATGTTTTCGTAACAATTTTTGAATTACTTTATCATACTTGGTTTGACAATTTATCATTATTTCTTCGGGCTGCTTAAAAAATGTATTCATAACATACGTGGTCGTTTCCATCGTATGCTCCCCACAATTCACATTTATACTTTTGGCATCTTCACCATTTATATCACTTACTATATCGGCATATTTGCCATTTAAATTACTCATATTGAATATAGGTATTATTTCACCTTCTAATAATAGTATTTTATCCCCCAAATTAATATTTGCCCTTAAATCTGATAGTATGTCTTCACCAAGTATAATATCATAGTTCATATTTGCCACGATCACAAAATCTCCTTTATAAATCTGGTTCTCTATTTCAAAAGTAGTATTCAAAATCTTGTTACATTCTGCAAATTTTTTGCCATTAGCATTTACTAGCTTAATTTTTGATACCCGTATACATTTGTTAATATTATTAAAATGATTATTGTAAACCTTATCATTTAATAAACTGATTTCAGACCCTGTATCTAGTAATGCGTTTAATTGAATATCATTTATTTTTAATTTAATAATCGGCAATTGACTGAATTTTATATTATTTAATTTATTACCGTTATCGTCTCCTATAAACTCGCGCATATGTTCATACTTAGAATTGATGGTTAAAATCTTATTGCCTAAAAATCCTGCTTCCCCGCTCTTTCATTTACTTGAGCAATCGTTTCTATCTTATCATAATCTTCCCTTGTGTTTTTCTTTTCCTTATTTTCCCTAATTACATTCGTATTTGCAACCTGTGCATAAGTTCTGTTATCCCTTTTATTATCATCATAATAGTTTCTCCCGTCTTCCCATCTAACCTGTTTCCTATCATCGTTCTGGTTATTATTATTGCTCTCCCCCATTTTGTTACTCTCCAAATTCCTATTATACCCACTCTTGTTATAAGTTCGTTCCCTATAATTATAATTATTGTACCTATTAAAAGTTTCCTTTTCATTTTTTCCATAGTCTTTTTTATTATTGTCATGCTTATTTTGACTTCCTTGATTGTTATTATAGTAATTGTTCCCGTTATTTCTACTACCAAAGTTGTTTGAATTGAATCTATTTTGATTATTGTAGCCGTTATCTCTGTTTTGATATCCCCTGTTCTCATTGTTATTATTTCTATATTGATTATTCCCACTATTATTATTATTATTATAACAATAGTTATTTTGATTTTGATTATTATTTTGGCTGAAATTTTGTCTATAGTCATCGATTTCTCGAAGATATTCTATCAATTCGTCTAAATTCCCAATACGTTGCGTTATAATTACATTTTGAATATCGCTACTAAAATGCCGGGCCAAATATCGTACCATTTCCGCTTCCGTATAACTTGGTTCAAGGTGTCTGATATTATAGACTTTCCTTAACACATAGTTTTCCCTTGATATACCACTCCTATCGTTATATTTGCCGTTAAATAAATTCTGTCTTATTTTTGTCTGCGCATTTTCTCCCCAATACTGTTTCAGTACTAAGTGCTCAAATTCGTCAATATTTGTGAATTTCCCGTCTATTATGCTATACCAATACTCGGCGTCACCTTTGATCATGTTTTGTATATTACTTTTAAGATCAGCTTCGCTATGGATCGTGTCCATATATTGGCGTAACCTATTGATAAA
Source organism: Stenurella melanura (assembly GCA_963583905.1). Taxonomy (NCBI): domain Eukaryota; kingdom Metazoa; phylum Arthropoda; class Insecta; order Coleoptera; family Cerambycidae; genus Stenurella; species Stenurella melanura. The sequence goes on from OY757317.1 coordinate 48,519,662, forward strand.
TACTTTTGGATGTGTGCGATTATCCCCATAAAAGAAAAATGGCGTCTTGTTACAAGTGTAATTATGCGTCATGGTATGTCTTCCCGTAGTATTCCTTAACAGCCGCGTGTTCTGTATAATCTTCCTCTCTTGTTCTTTTAATTTGTTGTCATATGTCTCTCCATGTTCTTTGATCGTCTTTCCCATTTCCAGAATTCCCCCATCAACTATTTTTTCCACTTCTGATATTACTTCATGTCTAATGTCTTGTGTTACCTCTCTTACTTGTAAGGTTATATCTTCTTTAGTATTTTCTTTGATGTTCTCAAACTTACTTTCTAAGTCTTCAATCTTGCTCCTCAGCTCTTGATTGATTTCTTCAAATTTTCCCATTTTTTCTTCTATTTTCTTCGCAATATTAGTTTCCAATTGTGTGTTATTTATGGTAATATTTGCTTTTAAGTTTTCCATGTTTTCTTTTATTCTTTCTTCCATTTGGGTGTTATGTGTGGTAATATTTTCTAATTTTTTATCCAATTGTGCATTGTGGATAGTGATATTTGCTTCTAGATTTCCCATATTTTCTTTTATTCTTTCTTCCATTTGAGTGTTGTGTACAGTGATTCCTGACACCATTTCCATGAGCTTTTGTAACATGGTATTCTCGTTTGCCGCTCTATCTCCACTCTGTTGCGTGGAAGACGACTCTGATGTTTGTTCGGTATCCATCTTTTTGACCGACCTCAGTTTCATAAATAAATATTACTCTTTGTTTTGAAATTTACCAAAATAAGCAATGTACAAGCTTTAAAAAAATCTGAAATTCACTTGAAATCTCGCTTTTTACAAAATCTGAACAAGCCTCACAACAATTTACTGTATTTTCTAGAAACGCCCCACGTTGGGCGCCAATTTACTATGGTATAGGTTCACTGTGTATTGAAAAGAATTGCTGTTGAGAATAAAAAAATTTTGTTTTTGAATTAAAAGTTGAATTGAGTTTAAATATTTACTGAAAGTTAAAATGGGCGCCAAGCAGCTTGAACACTACTAGAATATATTTCTTTTCATACGTAACCTGCTATACCATAACTAGTAAAGAAGAACATGAGTCTCTGACATACAGAGGTACTCTATCTAGGGCTCGAGTAGGTTCAAATTGTTTTATATTTCAGATATGATTCCCCCAAGCTGAGATTTCAAATCAAACATATTTTAAAGTTAACAAAGAATACAATTTTATTAAAAAAATTACCTGGATGGATAAATATTTTGATAACAATGATGATAAATTATTGAAAAGGTTGACAAAATTCTTATTCTAACAAAGAAAATTTAAAAACTAAGTAATGGCCTTTTATTTATTTGCAAATAATATGAGTCAAATGGATTTTGACATGTGATAAAATTTATTTACCATGGATTTTTAATGTAAAAAGCTTTTTACCTTTTGACGATTGACACTAATAGGATGACTTCTACTCATTTGCCTTTGTACAAATCTGGAATGACATGTCAACGAATCTTGCTGATATTACTGGCTCTCGTACAACTTGTTGTGGTCTTGATTACTTTCCAGGCCGAAAACACTTTCGAACCACGTTAAACTTAAAATTCGATGTACACAATTTGTTACAAATAACTTAAAACTGGTTGACAACTTATATTTTTTTATTTAAATGTGACAGGAAAACTTTATTAAGCCTTTTGAAACTTAATACCATCACTCTATCCACTTGGACAAAATACAACGATTAAATCACCTTTGTTCTCCGTTTTACTAGGGTTTATCTTCCCTTTAATAACTTTTTATTCAAATATTTTTGTGTTGACGTTTTCGTATTTCAATTCATACTCATTTTTTTTAATCAAAAACGCCAGTTCCCCAAATGACATTTTTTTACTTCGTGTTCTTGATTTTCAGTTTTTGATGTCTGAAAATCTTGAAAATGTATTATCTTTCTTATTGTGGTTTTAAAACTTAAGCTATTATTATTTTAATGATTTATATGATTTCCTTATTTTTTTTTGTATGCCACATGTTGGGCTTTAGTTGAAAGTAAAAAATTTTCGTGTCACTTTAAATATACAAATGTGCCCTTAAATTTTACGTAAAACTTATTTTATCGCATCTCAGGTTCATCTTTGAATTATTTATAACAATTATAGCGCATTTGCACGTATCATGTATTATTTTATCGCAAAATAATATTAAGAAATATATTTAACTGTTGTCCTTTGACATGAATACGTTTTACTAAAAGTTTATAACTAATGAACTACATATCACCAAAGTAGAGTTAAACGATTCTACGCTTTGTTTTTACTACGTGTGCACCATATAGTTTATAGAGTTGGATGCAATCACGTGAGTATTTATAACTTTTGTAACACTTAATGTCTTTATGATGCATTTTAGTATTAGCTATTCTAAAAGTTTATTCTGCGGTAAAGCTTACCGCTACTTTGAAAGTTTGTTTTACCTGAAATCTCAGTTTATTCTCTCTCGAGTATTGAAATTAAATTTAAATTAAATCTTTGGTATTAAACCCTCATTATTGGCATGCTACTATAGATGATTGTGAGTTTTGATTCTCAGTGAAATTTAAAATTTCTTCCCTTGTACATATTATGTTTGTGACTTTTTGTTGTCACCGCAATATATATATATATATTGATAAATTTTACCACACATATTATAAAAAATCCCCATTTATGCCGGCCATAAGTATTATAAATTACTTCCTCCTGAAATGAAAAATAGCAAATCGGCTCATATATTTAAAAGTAGTATGAAAAATCTATTATTAGAGAAATACTTTTATAGTCTAAAATAATTTGAAGAATATTGTATCGCAGTTAGACATTCCCAACCAGTTTATAAGCCTACATAAATACATGTTAGTGTATTTTTAATTACTCATACTTATATCTTATGTTTATGTTTTATATTGTAATATGTTATTGTGTATATGTAATTTTAACTAAACTTACCTTTCTTTTTCCTATATGTTCTTAGTCGAATAATTTTTACATATTTTATTTATATTTTTATACGCTAGTTTTTTTTTACTCTTCTTTTTTTACTTGCATGACAGAGCTAATCCATAAATGTACTTTATGGCATAAAGCGAATAAAGAATTTGAATTTGAATTTGAACATTATCTTCATATGTTAATTTATTACTTTCTTTCATTAATCTTTCCTACCAGAATTATTAATGTTTGTTCAATCACATTTTTTTCATTGACAAATTTATGTGTCAAAACTGGAGGAAGTTATTTCTAATGATTTTCGTGAATATTCTTTTTTATATTGCAGACTAAAATAATTCCTATCAGGATTGAATTTTCACTATCGTAGCTATTATCTTACAACTACCTCAAAACAGAAAGACCACTTATTAAGAACTGTAGCTGGTAGACATATAGACTGTATTGCAACAAGTTTGGCAGAAAATTGGATGCGCTATGCACTACTCAGCTCACCGTTAAATTAAATGAAATAATAAAAAGTTCTTACGAACGAAGCTAATAGTATAACATTGTCTTAGGTAACGATTGCAGGAGATGGACCAGAAGATGTAAAGTTTGAACCAAACTTCAAAACTTGTACACAGAGTGGGATCTGAATTAGAAGTTTTGACACCTCTAGTACATGAAAGCACTTAAATAAAAATCAAGAGAAAATATATGGAAATTAGCATTTTCCTACAAGATAACGCTAGGTTTTATACAATTAAGGAATATCCCTGATGAGTACATATTTTACATATACCAGGTGTTCAGTTAGTGTTCCCTCGGAAGATTGTACAATGACGGCTAACGTCATAAAAACTTTCTTAACAAAACTTTCAATACGTCTCATGTATAACGTTAAATTATTTTCAATTATACAAGGTGTCATAAAAATAAGTTAGACAAGAATGTATGATTTTTTTAATTAGAACATCCAAACTTTTTTGACTCCATTTAAGCCTCAAAGGATCCCTTATTACACAGTAAAATATTTTGTCAATCAGATGCAGCGTTGCCAAGTTATGATTTTCTTCATGTCTTTTTTGGCAATTATTTACAAACATTTTTGGATTGCCATATCGCCGCGATTTATTAATTATTTTTTCTAAAAATATAGGATGTTATTTGACAATGATGTACTTGCTGAAAAGAATTTTTGAAATAAATTATTATTGTACCAGATGTTCAAAATATTTGTTTATGATGATATTTAATTATAATTTTACGCAATATTCCTAAATCGAATGCCTATAATTTTTTTACTTGGAAAAATAAAGCATACAATTTCTCACATTTTACTATCACACACTTTATTTTTATTTCAAGCGGTTTTTGATATGATTATTTCAAATAATTTTTGGGTAAATTGAGGTAATATTTACCATTAAAACCTAGTATGGCTTTGGTCTTTTGCTTTGTATTTCTTTAATTTTTTTGTAATGGAATGCCCATAATTTTTTACATGGATTAATAACGCATACAATTTCTCACATTTTGATATCATACACTTTCTTTTAATAATTATGAACGGCTTTTGAGAAATATTTTTTTTAATGATATTAAAACTACCCTAACAATTGTTTAAAATATCCACCATATTGATCACCACCAAAAGCTGAAATTTCTTGGTAAATGAACGCCTTACATTGTATAACACATCAACATTTATACGATTGAAACACGGACGAATCCAATCCATCATATCTTCTCTAGTCGTTGGTTCTACTTTATAAACGTCATACTGCACAAATCCCCAAGGGAAAAAATCAACTATTGTCAAGTCGGGTGACCTAACACAATTTAATAAAATAATAAATTAGATATAATTTAACAGTTTATTAAAATATCAGATTTCCTCTTCCTATCCACTTTTCAGGAAACCGGTTACTAATGGCCTGACGAACATTTATACTAAAATGTGGTGGTGCATTATCAAGTTGTAACCACATATTATTTATAATATAATCAGGAATGTGCTTGATCATGTGTGGAAACGTATTTTGCATAAAATCCAAGAACACTGCTCCATTCACATTTCCGTCAAAAAAGTGAGGACCATCATGTACAATTCCTCCCCAAACATTTAAGCTCCAGTTGTGCTGGTAATGACTTTTCTGTACAACGTGAGAGCTTTCTCTGCCATAATAATGAAAATTGTGCCTTTTCACAAATCCATTGCAATGAAACGTTGATTCTTCCGTCAACAACACAAATTTGAAGAATTCCTCATTTTTTCCAATTTGGTTTTGAGCCCACTGGCAAAAAATTAATCTACAATTTAAATTCACATCCAAAAGTTCTTGATGCAGCTGTACTCGAACGGGGGGGAAAAACATTTTTTCGAAGACAGAGAACACTAGCTTTACTGACCTCTAAATACCTACTTACCTTCCGAACACTTGCCGTGGGATTTTCGATTACCACTAAAGTTATAACCAGCTCATTTTCTTCACTTAATACATTTCATCGTCTTGCCTTCTTTTCATCTGCAACACTTCCAGTATGTTGAAAACGTTCTTTCTTTTCTAGAGACCTCACATCAGGACACCTTCTATCGGGATATTTTATACCATTGATACGTGTTTCCATCCCTGTTTGGAAACAACCTCCCTTAATTTCCGTAGGTTCAAAATAATTATAACAAGGGATAAACACGAACACTATTTATTTAACAAGTTACTGGAAACTTCACAATACGTTTATTAAACTAAAATACACGTTCACTGACTAATATAAACTTTAACAATGTTTATTACTTGATATTTTTACTTTGTATTTACTTCGGATTTCTAACCTCTCACCTTTCATTCAAAACTCCTCCCCTTCCGCCTGTTTGAATTAATTTATGTACTCTAAAAGTAATTCTAGAAATCTTCTGTAGGTAGCCTTCTCGGCGGCGATCCAAAACAATGTAGAAACTCGATCTTCTATAAATTTCTAAAAACGTACCTCTACCAGTGTCTCAGAGGTTGCGTGCATTGCAGGCTTGCATTACTGGTTTACTGATTGCCTAATCATTGGAACATAATTTGGCTATATCTCATGTGCGTACCCACCTGCCGCCCATAGCGGACGCAACACCATGCACTCTTGTCGCTAATAAACAATTTCCATCACATTCACCAATAACGTACTCCATATACATCAAATCTTGTTGACAATAATTATAATTCATGTTCTTAATTATTACTTAGCAATATTAATTCCACTTAATCACAATAATCTTAAGGTGGATTTCCATTAAACGAGCTGATAAATTGCGTTTCCTTAAGATTTTTTATTGGGAAAACTATTACACAAATCATTTTTAAACTTTGGAGATATATCTGCTATACATTATAGTAACTACATTCAAACTTTTATGTGATTATAGTGATAATTGTGGCTTTGGTGTCCCTTGAAGAGAGACGCCTCCCAACATTTTTCAGTTACTGGGTGATACAATTCCTTCTCTCCAGAACATCTAAAACAAACAAATCAATTTTATTTTTAATTCTTGTTAAGATAGGTATTACATGAAGTATGGAGAATTTCTTTTACCAAAAATGAGGACACTGCAACGTATGAAAAAAACCGCTGCCTAAGGAATCACTACTTCCACATCCAGATTCTTCATCCAAGTCACTTTAAAGGAAACATCTTGACTATATTTGCACTTTAGTATGTGGAAATTATTGGTCATAGAATTTTAATAATATTCAGGGCAGATGTAATAGAAAAGTTTGAGGAGTTGGTTTCTACCATATACGCTAAAAATGAAGTTTCTAGTTTGCCCTACTTATTTTCCACTATCCACAACCTACCACTTCCGACTCCTTCAATGGAGTCATCTCAATCAGATGTCACTACAATACATACGTGTACTAACTTTCAAGTGAGTATCTCAATTTGATGTTATCAATCCCATTAATAATGAAGCGGAGGTGGTGGAGTTTGAAAAATATTAGAAATAAATCTGAGGCCTTGGTTTCTAGTATATACACCGAATCCCAAATTTCTGTACTCTTACCAGCTTGATTTACTTATACCCTTCTACGGAATCATCCCAAAATATAATCTAGTTCCAGATGTCGTTATAATACATACGTCTACCAAATTACAAGTGAATATCTCAATTTTATTTTATCAACCCCTTTAATAATGGAGTAAGGGTAGTGGAAGGGCTGAAAAATATTATTAAAAATCTGAGGCCTTGGCTTCTAGGACATACACCGAATTTCAAATTGCAGTACTCTTGCTAGCTTGCTTTACTTATTTTTTCCTATTTACCTCTACTTATCCCTACTCCTTCCACGCAATCATGTCAAAATATAATCTAGTTTCAGATATACTTATAATACATAAATGTACCAAATTTCAAGTGAAAATTTAAATTTAATTTTACCAACTCTTTTAATAAGGGAGTGGGGGTGGTGGGGGGATGGAAAATACTAATAAAAAAACCTGAGACCTTCGCTTCTAGTATATACACCAAATCACAAATTTCTGTACTTTTACCAGCTTGCTTTACTTATTTTCCCTCATATACCTCTATTTAACCCCCAACCCATCAACGGAATCATCTCAAAATATAATCTAGTTTCAGATGTCGTTATAATAGATATGCGTACTAAATTTTACGTGAATATCTCAATTTTATTTTATCAACCCCTTGAATAATTGGGTAGGGGTGGTGGGGGGCTGAAATATATTACTAAAAAATCTGAGGCGTTGGCTTCTAGTATATACACCGAACTTCAAGTTTCTGTACTCATACCAACTTGCTTTACCTATTTCCCCCTATTTACCCCTAAATAACCCTCAATCCTTCAACGGAATGGTCTCAAAGTATAATCTAGTTCCAGATGTCGTTATAATTCATACGTGTACCAACTTTAAAATGAATGTCTCAATTTTATTTTATCAACCCTTTTAATAATGGAGTAGGAGTGGTGGGGGGCTGAAATATATTATTAAAAAATCTGAGGCCTTTGCCTCTAGTACATACACCGAATTTCAAGTTCCTGTAGTCATACCAGCTTGCTTTACTTATTTTCCCCTATTTACCCCTAAATAACCCCCAACCCTTCTAGTTCCAGATGTCGTTATAATTCATACGTAAACCAACTTTCAAATGAATATCTCAATTTTATTTTATCAACCCTTTTAACAATGAAGTAGGGATGGTGGGGGTTGAAAACTATTATAAATAATCTGATATCTTGGCTTCTAGTACATACACCGAATTTGAAGTTTCTGTAGTCTTACCAGCTTGCTTCACTTATTTTCCCCTATTTACCCCTACTTAACCTCCATCCCTTCAACGGAATCATCTCAAAATATAATCTAGTTCCAGATGTCGTTATAATACATACTTGTACCAAATTTCAAATGAATATCTCAATTTTATTTTATCAACCCTTTTCATATTGGAGTAGGGGTGGTGGGGGTTGAAAATTATTATAAAAAAATCTGGCGCTTTGGTTTCTAGTACATACATCGAATTTCAAGTTTCTGTAGTCTCACCAACTTGATTTACTTATATTCCCCTATTTACCCCAAATTAACCCCAACCCTTCAACGGAATCATCTCAAAATATAATCTAATTCCAGACGTCGTTATAATACATACGTGTACGAAATTTCAAATGAATATCTCAACTTTATTTTATCAACCCCATTAATGGGGTAGGGGTGGTGGGGGGGTTGAAAAATATTGCAAAAAAATCTGAGGCCTTAACTTCTAGTACATACACCGAATTTCAAGTTTCTGTACTCTTACAAGCTTGCTTTACTTATTTTCCCCTATTTACCCCTATTTAACCCCCAACGCTTCTCCGGATATCCTCAAAAAACAATCCAGTTCCAGATCTCGTTATAATATGTACGTGTACAAAATTTCAAGTCAATATCTTAAACCGTTCCGGAGAAAACGTGCGGACAAAAAAAAAAGTTACAGACAGACAGACCGACAGACAGACAGACAGACAGACAGACAGACAGACAGACAGACAGACAGACAGACAGACAGACAGACAGACCGACAGACCGACAGACAGAAAATTTTTTTTCGCTCAAATTTAAAATCTCGACGTTTCATGACATTCTAAACCTATTTCACGAATAAAAATTTTGGAAAATTTTGTTGCAATTACTATACTTCCAATCCACTACGTGGATGTGGAAGTAAAAATACTTTTTACTCTTAAAACGTCACATTTTTTATAAAAAAAAATGTGGCGACTTAAATACCTTAAATACCTACAGAAATGTCGTAAAGTGAAAAACAAACGCAAAATAAAAACCAAAGCCGTGCCGATTTTAATGCTAAAATGAAGGTCACCTCAATTTATCAAAATCATTTGAAACAACATTGTCAAATAACATCCTACATTTTTAGAAAAAACAAATCATAAATCGCGGAGATATGGCAGTCAAAAAATTTGTTGTAAATTGCCAAATAAGACAAGAAAAAAATCATAAGTTGGCAACGCTACACCCAATGTTCCATAACATTCTTTATACAGGGTGACTGGTACCGCGCCGTATTCCTTTGAAGAGGTGTTAATAGAGACGATTTGCAGTTGATTGAACCATAATATGTATAATACAAAAGTTGATAGATTTCGAGATATTTCAATTTTTGTGTTTTCTTAGAAATGTACTACCTATTGCTACAAATTGTAAAATAAACAAAAGAGGATAAATTTTTCTGTAATTTTTTTTATTCTACCGTTAATACACATAGTAGTTCATATTATGTAACAAAAATTATGTTAAATAGTTTGACATGACAAAAATACAGGAGCTAAAACCTGCAAGGGTTGTTAGAAACTCTAACTCAATTGTTCATTCACCAGGATTTATTTCAAAAATTTGTGAATACGTTAAACGTACAAATTATTTTAAAAACTTCTCTGCTTCATCACCTTTCGAAGTAGGTATAAAGTTTTAAGAAAGTTCCTGTTACTTCCAGGAATAATACAAAATTAGTAGGCGCACCGACAATTTAGTCATAAAAATTTGGGAAAGTAAATAAACTCCATACATTTATTTTACATTTCATTTGATGTTTTTATAGATTTTCGAAGTGACTACCTCTGCTCCTTATGCAAATACGAGCCCGTTTTCTCATTTCGGTTCTAGTAATTCTGTTGGAAAAATTATTTCTTAGAATTATTGCTACTTCTTGTATCCTACGTATTAATTGTTCCCGAGTTGTAATTTCGGTCCCATACACAAGTTCTTTCATGTGCCCCCATACATAAAAATCCAGAGGGGTAAGGTCGGGGCTCCTAGCAGGCCATGGAATAGGCCCTCCTGTCCCAATCCACCTGTTTGGGAACCATTGATCCAATAATTGTCTTATCGGACGATAATAATGCGCAGAACATCCATTTTCTACCCGATAACTTGAACGGGGCAGTTTATGCTGATTTTTTAATTAATCATTTGGCCCCTTTGTTAGAGGATGTACCTCTGGCAAGCAGACGTAGGATGATATTCCAGTACGATGGATGTCCTGCGCGTTATTATCGTCCGATAAGACAATTATTGGATCAATGGTTCCCAAACAGGTGGATTGGGAGAGGAGGGCCTATTCCATGGCCTGCTAGGAGCCCCGACCTTACCCCTCTGGATTTTTATGTATGGGGGCACATGAAAGAACTTGTGTATGGGACCGAAATTACAACTCGGGAACAATTAATACGTAGGATACAAGAAGTAGCAATAATTCTAAGAAATAATTTTTCCAACAGAATTACTAGAACCGAAATGAGAAAACGGGCTCGTATTTGCATAAGGAGCAGAGGTAGTCACTTCGAAAATCTATAAAAACATCAAATGAAATGTAAAATAAATGTATGGAGTTTATTTACTTTCCCAAATTTTTATGACTAAATTGTGTGTGCGCCTACTAATTTTGTATTATTCCTGGAAGTAACAGGAACTTTCTTAAAACTTTATACCTACTTCGAAAGGTGATGGAGCAGAGAAGTTTTTAAAATAATTTGTACGTTTAACGTATTCACAAATTTTTGAAATAAATCCTGGTGAATGAACAATTGAGTTAGAGTTTCTAACAACCCTTGCAGGTTTTAGCTCCTGTATTTTTGTCATATCAAACTATTTAACATAATTTTTGTTACATAATATGAACTACTATGTGTATTAACGGTAGAATAAAAAAAATTACAGAAAAATTTATCCTCTTTTTTTTATTTTACAATTTGTAGCAATAGGTAGTACTTTTCTAAGAAAACACAAAAATTGAAATATCTCGAAATCTATCATTTTTTGTATTATACATATTATGGTTCAATCAACTGCAAATCGTCTCTATTAACACCTCTTCAAAGGAATACGGCGCGGTACCAGTCACCCTGTATATGATTTTTATACGTTTACTTCCCTCGCATACCGAAGGGAAGTATTGTATTCGAGAAAAAATCACCCTCCGAGATTTTTTCGGATTTTGACGTTTCGGAACACGTAGATTACGAAAATATAAGTTTTTCAATTCCGTCTGTCTGTTTGTCTGTTGGTGCATTAACTAAAGAACTACTTGACGGAGAGCAGTCCAATTTGGTAGGTAGTTGACGCTACTGTCAGCCAAGAAATGATTAAACTTTTACTGGAAAATATACAGGGTGGACCATCCTAGGGGAATAAATATTTTAAAAAAAATTTGTTTGCTCAAATTTAAAATTTCCACGTTTCATGACACGCTAAACCTATTTCAGAAAAAAAAAATGTTTTGAAAATTTTATTCACCAACATTGAATAAATTTTTACTACTAAAATAGATGAAAACTAAATTTTTTTTCTTCAAATTTAAAATTTCTACGTTTCATGGCATTCTAAATCTATTTTAAGAAAAATATTTTTTTAATTTTTTTTACCAACATTTTTGAAAAATTTTTTGCCATTACTTAAAATAGACGGAATTTTTTTTCTTTGTTCGAATTAAAATTTTCCACGTTTCATAGCGTTCTAAACCTATAAAAGAAAAAAAAATACCATTTTTGAAAAAATTTTACCACTAAAATGGACGGAAATTTTTTTCTTTGTTCAGATTTAAAATTTCCACGTTTCCATGGCTTTCTAAACCTATTCAAACAAATTTTAAAAGATTTTTGAAAAATTTTAAATACATTTTTTTTATTTATCGCCACTACAGAATACTAGAAAAATTTTTTTTGCTCAAATTTAAAATTTCCACGTTTCCATATTCCATACCTATTTCGGAAAAAAATGCGACATTTCTTTACCATTTTGGAAAGATTTGCCACTAGAATAGACGGAAAAATTTTTTTTTGGACAAATTTCAAATTTTCACGTTTCATGACATTCTAAACCTATTTCAGAAAAAAAATATTGGGAAATTTTTTATCACTAAAATAGATGGAATTTTTTTTTTGCTCAAATTTAAAATTTTCACGTTTCATGGCATTCTAAACCTTAAAAAAAAATTATAATTCGCAATATTTTTTTACCACTACTACAGAATAGCAGGAAACTTGCCTTTTTGTCCAAATTTATAATTTCCACGTTTCATGACATTCTAAACCTATTTCAGGAGAAAAAAAATTGAAAATTTTATTACCTACATGTTTGAAAAAATGACATTTCTTAACCACCACTATACTTCCACTCCACTACGTGAATGTGGAATTGAAAATGTGACAGATGGCAATAATATTTGGCATATGCACCTATTACACTTTTATTGAAAAATGTACAGGTGGCAATCCCAAGAAATAATTCAGTCATGATGGACATTTGTAAAGGTATTTGCGCAAGCCCTCCATATTTGGCACCTGTTATTTAGTATTGAATTTTTGTTGTTGGATGAGCACTCTGTATATCTTTTTGACCAAAACTTATCAAGTTTTCTTGGTAATAATAGTGACAACTATATTCCGATTATTATTTTCAATGTCATCTCGTAATTATTAATTTTTTAGAGTGACCGCCATGCACAAATAAAGAGGGAAGTTCTGTGTAAATACCTTTACTGATTCTTTATATAGTACTCGATATTCTTATTATGCACTTAAAGTTTGTGACGTTACTATACGCAACTTTGAACTCGGAGATCTACCGCGATCACTAACATCCGTTCAGTAGTAAGTAAATACATAGAGTTGATGGCCGTTTTAGATGTCTAATTAAAGAGGAAGAGTGGCGTCTTGTTCTGCTATCAAAGTGAATGGGCAAAACCGGAAACCTGGCTTGGTACGGGCAAACGAAAGATGGCTTTTCTGTTAAAAATTGAAAAACGTCGAATTTTCAAAAATTCATAACTAAGTAAATACGTGGAATACACGTTCATTCTAGGTCTCTATGGAAATAATAATATTGGCCTTTTCTCCTGATACCAAATTGTAGATGTAGCTCTGTAAGAGCGAGAAAAAAATTCGAAAGCATAAAATCTTTAAACGCTTTAAAATTCGGTCCAACAGGAGCGAAGGCAACTCGTCACTTTTTGACATTTGGTAACATTTCTCCAACTCATATTCACCTACAATCCCTCAACTGTCCGTTAATAAATTTAAGAGATGAGAGCGATTGCCGCCTTTCGCGCTTTAATTACTCAAAAACCATTAAAAGGGACCCCCCCCCCCGAATTTATCCTAAACAATGTAGAATTAATTCCCGAACCGAATGACACCGGCCGCATCCCGAAAAACCGCCTCCATGAAAAGTCCTTGATAGATCCGATCCACAATTTTAGTGGGGCGCAGATCAACACGATTAGTATATAGATAATAAGAACTGAAAAGCAACGTATAGTCTATGCGTATAGTGACGTAGCGCCTGGCCACGCCCTATTTTCGCGAGGTGGAGGTTTGTAAATATTTTTGACACACTAAACCTGCGAAAAAAATTCTGATTCTAAAAAAAAATGCCGAGCAAGCCTATTGGAAGAATATTTTCCGGTGTGATACATGGAGGCTTAACTGGCGCCAAAAAAAAATACAGGATGTTCCATTTTAAAAAATCATGCTTCTTGTATAATTCATTATTCTGACATCTATCTAAATAATTTGACGTTTTAGTAGAGATGAAACATTGAAAGTTTTGTTGAGAAAGTTTTTTATAAAGTTAGCCATTCTTGCATCAACTTCCGAGGGAACACTAACTGGACACCCGGTATACGGAAATCAACTAAATCATCCTACCGTTAGTTGTTTAGTAAATATGTCGATTTAATTAAAATCTACCTCACACGGTTTTCCTCCATTATTCACCGACACATCATGATGGATTAAAAATATCTACATGCGTCAATTACAGATAACACATTCTATATTATGGCATATACAACGTTATAGGTTCCCATTGAAGAAAATTCCACTGTGGAAGTACGGCTAGACCTTTCACTGAGCGGCTTCCACTCAGCTTGCTTAAACTGAGGATTTAATACATCTGAATCGTATATATTAGCTTATTCCTCAAAACCTACATACCATGACCAAGCATTGCTTGGTCGACTGTTAATATAATAATATTGATATACAGTGTGACCATTTTGAATGGAAAACACGTCTGTAAAAAATTTGTCCATTATCTGATTTTAACGGGGCTTTTTATTAAAAGATAGGACATCGAAAGGTCTACTTTATGACAAAAATTTAGAGACAAATTTCAATTTTCAAGACCTACTATGATTTTTTTTCAATGTCAAAAATTGACAAATTTGATTAGCGATTTTTTAAATAAAATCTAACTATACCACTGGATTCTGAAACATCTCAAATGGGTAAATCCAAAGTTTCGTGAAGAAATATTAAATAATGGCCGATTTATGACAAAATATATATATAGGTAATATTTTATAATAACTTTTACATGATTGTTTCTAAAAATCGAAGTAGCTCATGAAAAATAAACAACAGAAAGATAAATTAAGTGGATAGTTTTAATAAACATTGTCTCTCTATTGAGTAATGTAGATAATATAATAGGGTGCCATGGAAAACAAATTTTAAAGTCAGACGTCTAATCTTTAAAATACGCATATACTCAGAGTATATTGTTATTGAAATTATAAAATTGATCAATAATATTATCAAGTATTAGTTTATTAGTTTGAAGTTAAAATTATGGATACTCTAAATCTATCTTTAAAAAAAAGCCCCGTTAAAATCAGATAATAGACACATTAGTTACAGATGTGTTTCCATTCAAAATGAATCACAGTCTATAAGGGAAGGCGGTGACTAATGGCTATGGCAGTTCATGCACTAAAAGAAAAATAGTATATCGTATAATCACTTTAGTTTGAAAGTATCACATTTGACCTATTTTTTTAAATTATGAACAATTGAACAACATTCCCCGTTGTAACTAGACTGCTGACTGACTCTTCTTGTAATCGGAAATATGTTTCAGAAACGTTTTATCTATCCTGTTGAAGATGCACCAAGTTATAGTAATGATAAATGGGACATTCCACTTACGGCCACTACTCAAGGTGAAAAGAAATTTAACAAGTCACTCGATGTATTCTACACTAAAGATGGTGATATGGAGTATTTTGGTGGGAGCAATATCTGGCTGTTGTTTAACCTACAAGGTGGTTCGTTCTACAGAGTTAACTATGAAGATCAGTTGTGGAGGAGGTTCATAGAATATTTGAAGAGTGATGAAAGAACTGAAATGGAGGTTTTGAGTAGAGCCCGATTGATCGATGATATTTTCAATATTGCACGAATAGGAGATGTCAGTTATGCCTTAGCTTTCGAGTTAGCTGATTTTCTTGCTGATGAAACTGAATATTACCCTTGGTACTCTGCGTTGAATGCATTCTCATACTTGCTAGGAAAATTGGAGGACTACGACGTTGAAGCAAACTTGAAAGTAAGTAATCATATTTATTATCTTCTAAATAAATTAGTAATAGCACTCCTAAAAGTTTTCACCCTCTAATTTGGATGCATCACCACTACTCTGCTGACAGCACACATTTTAAAATATATGAAACTCGATACAAGCATTTTTATTGTAATAATTCAGCTATTAGGTGATCCTCCATTGAGAAAATACCTTCTAACGTACACAACTTATTAGACCTTGTCAGGACCAAGTAACTCCAACTGCTGGAGACTTACCGGTCACCGATTTGTGACTACTCGATATTAACAATAACTGGAACTATTCAATATGACGCTTCCTAGATGCCTGTTCTGTACTGATAAGTTATAGTAAGGTTGAAACTGGTCTATAGCAGAAAGTAGTTGTGTAACGCTCGAAGACGGTTTTCATGAGGTAAAGCTGTAAATGTAGTAAACGCAGAATGTCAGATGTAAACAGTTCGTATAATAACCTAGTATGGAAACGATTTTCTTTTTCTACAGCCCATATTATTTTATAAGGTATCAAAGGCAACACGGAAATTAATTCCGACCATGTTAATATTTAAATTGAAATTGCTTTGGATACCGCCAGTAAAATTTAATAAAATATGCTTCAAATTGTTCATTTCATTAACAAAACAGAAATAAACAATAGACCCCGCACCATTGTTGTGTAAAAATTGCTCTCGGTGAAACTGAATGCCTTTCTATCATGATGCAGATTTAGACCTCCCGAATAAAAGTCTCAATGAGCACCTCAATATGTTAGCTATGTTACACCTTCCCGGGAGTATGCGGAGGTTATATCTTTCAGACGTAGCCTGAAGCTGGCGATCACATCGATCACATCGTGCGAAAGCCGTAAAAATTTCATTGCATTTCAATAGTATAAGCAGCATTTTTCTCGTCATTCTTTACAAAATTTATTACAGTATTATTAATAATACATATTATCAGGGAGTTGAACAGCATAAAATCAATATGTGTAGAGTTCATGTGCGGCAGATACCGCCGGGCAGAGATGGGCGCATGATGTGATTCTCATCCTGCCATCTTATGTCACGACATGACACGACGTTAGTATGTTACAATGAAGAAGAAAAGCACGAATATTTTCGTGAATGTGCACGATTCAAAATATTCCGTGTGTAAAGTGTGAGCGTGACTGTTACTTAGCGATGAATGTGTGATGTGATTATTATTTAAGAAAAAAAGACGAAATGTATGCTCTTGCTTTCTGACCAGAAGGAGTGGGAGTCCGAAGATTCAACTTTGAAAAAAATCAACAGGAAGGTAGTTTTCTATAACAAATTTAGAAACTAACGTAAGCAGTAAAAATAATAGTACAGAATTGAGTAATAAATACAGTAACAGTCAAATCCAGATTAATATTAACATATTTCATTTAAGTATACAATGTATGACAAACAAAATTAATAAAATTGAAGCTTTTCTCAATGAAAATAAAAATAAATATGACTTCCTACTTTTCAATGAGCATTAGTGTATAAAGGAAGAAATAAAAACTGTAAGTATACATAATTATAACTTAGTCTATGAATTTAGCAGGACTATTCGCAAACACGGAGAAGTTGCAATATTTGTTGCATAAAGGATTTCCTCTTGAACAAGTAAGTGAATTGTCGGTTGACATACATTCTGAGATAACAAGTTTTGAAATGAAAGATGTTATACTCATGACAACATATAGATCGCCTAATAGGGATTTAGAAATATTTTTAGAGAAAATGTCTCCGGTGAATTTAATATATACTTTCACAAAGCAAATGACAAGAACGCAAAATTAGTTATGGATTTATTTAAATCATTTGGTCTTTCACCCACAAATAATGTGAATACAAGAAATGCACATTGTATTGTTAACAACTTTGCGAATATAAATTTAAAGAACAAAGTGCAAACCATTGACACTAAACTATCAGATCATGAGGGTATTCATCTGAGAGAGAATAACTTATAGGCCGATAAACAACAATGGATTGTTAACGTTAAATAACCTTTTAGCAACAGTAGACTGGAGTTTCATACAATACAAATCATTTGAAATAAACGGCAAATTTGTTCATTAACACTATCAACAACGCAATAAAAAATGTTTTTCCAATTAAACCGAAAATAGTTCGCAATGATCAATCTCTAAAAATAAACTGGTTTAACAATGAACTACGCGTTATGAGAAACCAGCTGCATTTCCTACAAGATTTCTGTAAATCTAATCCGACTGATGCAAACAAGACTTTAGTAAAACAACATAAATATAAATATCACCATAAGTTATCCAAAGCTAAAAAGACAGCCCATTATATTTACATATTGAGCCA
This sequence comes from Stenurella melanura, assembly GCA_963583905.1. NCBI lineage: Eukaryota > Metazoa > Arthropoda > Insecta > Coleoptera > Cerambycidae > Stenurella > Stenurella melanura. Next base: position 48,537,843 of record OY757317.1, read on the forward strand.
TGGAAATCCTTCAGCAGGCCATGTGGAAAATAATAAACTCTCATAAGTGCAACACTAGGCAACTTACTGAAAACATATCTACAGAAAACTTTAATGGTTTTTTTATTAATGTAGCTCCTAGCATTGTAACTCAACTTCCGGAAAGATGTTTATCTATATACAGAGTTTCTGCCAAAGGCGACTAACACAGTTACATTCTCCTTTAGACAAGTATCATATGGCGAAGTTGCCAATATTATAGACAACTTAAAAAATAAGCACAGTAAGGATGCATATGATTTAAACCCAAAAATATTGAAATCAATTAAATCTTCCATCTTAATCCCTCTAACACGTCTTATAAATCAATTTATAACTGATAATATCTTCCCAAAACCACTAAATATTTCAAAAGTTGTACCAATTTATAAAAATAATGATATAGATGAACCCTTCAACCATAGACCCATATCTGCCATGCCTTATATTGCAAAAGTTTTAGAAACTATTTTAAAAACTCAAATAACCGATTATCTTGAAACAAATAACTTATTAAATCCCAATCAATTTGGATTCAGAAGTAAGCGTACAACGACAATGGCGATTGATAAATTAATAACTATCATTAACAATGCATTTGAAGAGGGAAAGTTCACATGTTCTGTCTTTCTGGATTTGTCAAAGGCTTTCGACTGCGTGTCGCATCAAACACTAATCAGCAAACTCGATTATTACGGTTTCTCTACTAGCAGCAAACTCTTATTAACATCATGTCTTAGCCAAAGAACCCAATATCTCTCTTATAATGGAATGAAGTCTGATCTGCTTAGTATTTAATCTGGAGTCCCACAACCTCTGTCTTGGAACCAACACTATTTTTAATGTACATAAACGATCTCTCGACTTCAAAATAGTAGATTCAGAATTAATCATGTTTGCTAATGACTGTAACAAAACAGATTTTAACTTGCATATGCCTGACCCGTTAGACCACACAATCAGTTGCCAATAACTGGTTTGTTGCAAACACATTGAGTTTAAATGTGCCAAAAGCAGAAACTATGATTTTTATCCTACGAAATACACAAAATTTAAAAAATCCTGACTACATTAAATTTTCAGGGCTGCATTTAGACTTTAAATTAATGTGGAATCGTCACACCAGCTATGTCTAAAGCAAAATATTAAAAAACATATACCTACTGAGAAATTTATCTAGCAAAGTATCTCAACAGACTCTCCTTACTGCATATCATAGCCTTGTCCACTCAATGATATCGTCTGGCATTCTTGTATAGGGGCATGCTGCCTCCCGAGAAAATGTTTTCAGATTACAAAGAAGGGCCGTACGTATCATAGGTGGTTTAAAATACAGGGAAAACTGTCAAGACTCCTTTAAAAATTTAAACATATTAACTTTACCATTAGTTTACATACTGCAGTGGCAAATGAACAGTTATATCCAAAGCGAGGACAAGTACACTCGTACTCTACGAGAACTATATATAACCTAAATATCAATTAATAATAAAAATAATATTTTTTTATTCATGTGTAGCTGTAGATTATACAGATATGAAACGTCAGGTATAGTATAATGAAAATGTACGTAGTACGTATAGGATATAATGTAAAATTACAATTTAAAATTATAGAAAACATACATATATATATATATATATATACATATATACACATATACACATATATACACACACATGTATCACAGATAAAGTATATAATACAAATTACATTGAATATGCCATGAGGAATTTCAAAAGTAAAAGCATGTAAAAAAAAACAAAATATTACATATTATCAAAAGACGCAGATAAAAATTCATCTATACTATAAAAGCATCCATTGACCAACATGGATTTTACATGTTTTTTAAATGTATTGTAATTTGGCACTTTCCTCAAATTAATGGGCAACTTATTATATAAGTTGATGCAGTTATAGTTAGGTGAATGTTTATATGATGTGGTGGTATGTTTTGGAATACGCAATAATTCACCATGCCTTGTACTGTGGTCGGGAATATAAGAATTATTGCAATTAAATAAATAGAAATGTTAAACACTTAATGATGTAAATAGAAGGGGCTGTAAGAATTTTGTTATTTACAAACACATGCCTACAACTTTCATTGTAATTCAAATTAAAAAGTTTTTTCTGAGCTACGAAAATTCTCTGAAAATCTCTTCCACATCCCCAGCCGGTTATATTCAGAGAAATATGTGAGTAGGCCATTGCATAGTATATGTTTAGTAGTCCTGGAAGAGTTAGGGTATCGCTCATTTGTAAAATGGCATAGTACGCTTTAATTAATTTTCTACAAACACCGTCAACATGAGCATCCCAAGTAAGCCTGCTGTCAATACAAGTTTCTAGGAACATTACTGTGTCCGAAAATTGAATTTCGTCATTCTGGTCATTATTAGGAATTCCTCTTCTGATAAAAAAGTTTATACATTTGGTTTTAGTTTTGTTCAGGATAAGTCTATTACGTTCACACCAGGTACTTAATTCACAAATAGTATTTTGAATAACATATTCCAGCTGTTGTGGTGTTTCTGCCGATAAGGATATAGTTGTGTCATCAGCAAACATTGTGACTAAGCCCCCACTGATATAGTTTGGAAGATCACTAATAAATAATAAAAAGAGTAATGGTCCTAGCACAGATCCTTGTGGAACACCAAGTTTAACGTCATGCGCCACCAATTTAATACCATTAATATCAATGACCATACTCCGTCCCTCAGATTTAAGACTTAATAAAACCAGAGATTTGAGCAGGTTATTATTATATTAAATATTTTAACGTATTGCCTCAAAATATAAAAGCCTTGCCCGACAGAGATTTTAAATTTAGAATAACAAAATACTGTTACAGATTTCCACCTTTTTGGGAAACACCCTGTATGAATCCGTGGATTCTAAATAATTTCAACAAGAGATAAACACTACTAACACTTTATTTAACAATTTACTGACTCTACAATACTTCAAAATAAACTTTGTTTACTTTAACCTCACTTTTTCCCGAACGTGTCACTTCTCAAATAAACTTCCCTCTCCGCGTTTGTAATCGCGCCTTATATACTCCGAAATTAGCTCTAGATTAATCCAGAATCTTCTCCAACCATAATCTAGAAAAGTCCTTGGCTCTTTCTAGAGCCATTCCAGTCACTATTAGTAGGCATAGGCGTATCATCTCCAATTCCAAGGGGGTGTAATTCATAACACTGCCCCCTCCTTAAGCCTAGATCGTCCCGATCAGGCAACTCAGAATCATCGATGTAGTTCGCTAGCCTGTCCAAATGCACGATCTTCATCTTGGACTTTTTGCTTCGTTGAATCCGATAGACGACTTCATTAATTCGGGTAATAACAGTATACGGTCCATCCCAAGGTGGTTGAAGTTTCGGTGACCTTCCTTTCTTCCGCTGCGGGTTGTACAGCCAAACCAGGTCTCCTGCCTTGAACCCCTCTGAACTATCCTTCCGGTCGTATCGAGCCTTCATTCTGTCACTGGCTGGTGATGGCTCCGCTATATTGTTAGCCAACCTCTTGAAAGGAGCTCGGGCGCTGAAATGCTTCTTTTTACCCTTACTTCCAGTCTGTGGTCCCTTACTGGCTACACAAATCTTGCATTTGCGACACCAAGCCTCCACATCCTGACGACTTCTTATCCAATAAAATCGTTCTCGTATTTTCTTCAAGGTCTTGTTCACACCGAAGTGTCCATCGGATGTCCCATTGTGCACTTCCTGAAGCACCTTCGCTACTCGACACCTGGGAATCACTAGACGCATAACCACCTTTTTTCCATCCGGGCTTTCCCATGCTCTCCGCAACAGCCCGTTCCTGACACTCAGTGAGTCCCACTGCGCCCATAGTGCCTTCAGTCCCACTCTTTTGTCCGAAACATCCTGCCATTTTGGACGAGTTCCCCTTTCTTTGGCTCTCAATATAGGCCCAATTTCCACATCATTCAATTGCTCTTGTCTGAGCGCCTCATCTGTCCTGTCATCCGGCACCTCCACCTTGACAGTATTAACTGCTCTCGTGACCTGCAGTTTCTCCTGGTGGTAGTACTTGCAATCTTCCTTGCACCTTCTTCCGGATGAAATATCTGAAATTTTCTGGGGTTTCACTTTACTTCCACGTCCTGGTAGTAGTGGACTTCTCGGAATGCTTCGAAGCTGGGAAATCTTTACTTCTCTCGGGGTACCATGTACCCTATCTGTCGCAGTCTCTCTGGTACCAGCTTCCTCTGATTTTCCCCTCAGCTTCACAGCTTCTCCGGCCTTTACTTTCTCCAATCTTCTCCGTGGACATTCAAGCTGGATATGTCCTAGTTCTCCGCACCGGTAACATTTCATACTCCGTCGTCCACTTGGCCTTCGACTACTTTGTTTATTCTGTGTCCCTTTCATGTTTCTAACATTCACTTTCCTCGAGTTCCGATATCGACAGTCTTGCTTGATATGCCCTGCTCTGCCACAGTTGTAACATTTAGTACTCCTGCTTGGCTTTCCTTGTCTTCCCGCAGTATCCCATTGAGCCAGTAACTGACTAATCATTTTATTTACCTCCTGTATCTGGATCAAGATAGGGTTCTCTTTCTTCTTTTCTGGTTGAGATTCTTCGATACTCACAGCTTGTACTCTTGGACTCGGGGCATCCTGAAAGGCAGCTTCCACCTCGAGTGCACGTACCAACGCTTCGCTGCTGTTCTGGTAGCGAGATAACCTGAGGACTCGCCTGATCTCATCATCCTGCATACCATCCAGAAAAGCCTCTACTGCCAGTTGATCTTGGAATTCCTTCGGTACATCCGGGTAAGCCAGGTGAGCCAGTCTCCACACGGCAGCTTCAAACTCTTGCAAACTTTCTCCAGCTTTCTGAACGCGCACTTTCAGCTGGGTCTGGTATACTTGAGCAAGGTGTTGATCTCCATATCGTAGATCTAAGGCAGCTTCTAAAACTCTAAAATTCCGTTGTTGGTCCGCCGGAATTGTCTGTAGCAACTCCAACGCTTGGCCTCTTAAAGCCACGATTAATGCCTTAGCCTTCTCTTCCCCATTCCAGTTGTTTGCATTCGCTGCTGCCTCAAACTGTGTCTTGTAAGTCATCCAGGAACTTTGACCATCAAAGGAGGGAATTTTTAATCGCTGGCCTGACGATATCAGTTGCTGGTTTCCTCTATACCTCGACTGTTGTTTAAGCTGGTCAATTTCTCCTTCTACCTGGTGCATACTCTCTTCAACCTTGTCTACTTTTTCTTTCACTTCGCTTACTTCTTGCTTGACTTTATTTTTAAGTTCTTCAGTGACGGCAAATATGGCACTCTGTTGGCCTTCTATAATTTTCCTTAGTTCGTCTCTTTCTTCTTGTTTTTCCTCTTGACGTCTTCGTTCTTGATCCTCAAAAATTTTCCTTAATTCTTCCTGACGTCGTTTCTCTTCTTCTTTACGTTTTTGTCCTTTTTCTTGTCGTTTTCTTTCTCGTTCTTCTTTCTCTTCCTGGCGCTGCCTTTCCTAATCCACCATCATCTTTTGCATTTGGGCCATAAAGTCCTGCATTTGTTTTTCGGACGCCATGCTTCTGGTTGTTATCGGCATATAATTATCAACAAAATTTAATAATCACGTCAATATCGGTAATAAACTGTCCAAAAGTCTCGAAACAGCACGAAAAAGTCTTATCTAGAGTCTTCGTCACTTAACCTCTAATGTTCAAATAAAATGTTCCAAGAATGTCTCAAAAAATGCACTTGACACTATTTTCCTGTTCGAAAATAACCATCGAACAACATCCAGTAAATTAGTCCTCCGTGTTAGCACCAACTTCGAGAATACACTGCCAAACCTTCTCGAACAATTCCGAAAAATCCTCTTGTCAAAATTCCGCTTCCGACACCAAAATGTTACGGATTTCCACCTTTTTGGGAAACACCCTGTATGAATCCGTGGGTTCTAAATAATTTCAACAAGAGATAAACACTACTAACACTTTATTTAACAATTTACTGACTATACAATACTTCAAAATAAACTTTGTTTACTTTAACCTCACTTTTTCCCGAATGTGTCACTTCTCAAATAAACTTCCCCCTCCGCGTTTGTAATCGCGCCTTATATACTCCGAAATTAGCTCTAGATTAATCCAGAATCTTCTCCAACCATAATCTAGAAAAGTCCTTGGCTCTTTCTAGAGCCTTTCCAGTCACTATCAGTAGGCATAGGCGTATCATCTCCAATTCCAAGGGGGTGTAATTCATAACAATACCTTCTATCTAAAGCATTTTATAGTGATTCCGAGTTTTCAGTGGTGATTTAAGTTTGACTTAACACATATATTGTAGAATCTATATAGTTTGTTTTAACACTAACTTTCATGTATCAATTGTTTATATATTACTGTATTTATTGTTGACATGTGTAAGTACTTTGCATTATAACATCAATAAATCTATCTATCTATCTATCTATTGTATCACGGTTTAGTCGTAATATCGGGATAGATCTTACATCTTAAATCCTTGTGTAATGGAGGATAGCAGATTCTGGGATTTTCCTGCAGTGTGAGATGAGATGAGACGTGATGGTGACGTGAGCACAATACGTCAAGTCACCGATTCAACACATCATGAATGAATGAGGCGTAACAATGGTAATTATTTCTGTTTCTACAAACATATCTGTGAACCCCGCAATGAGTAGAATAGTGTTTTCAGTTTCGGGTCGCTTTTAAATGAGAGAAAGGTCAAAATTATGTAGGGGTTAATTCTACATTTATGGAATAAATAAAGCTGCCACGATCAGTAACAGATTTCCGATTCAATAATTACTTGGGGAAAGTATTTTTTAAGTTGATTTGAACCCATCTTCAGCTGAGTGAAATAGTTTCGTGTATGGGCATATTTGATTTAATCAATTTTTCAGAATTTTTGGATACTTTTTGTAATTAACAATTATTTCTAGAACTATATACTGGACCTAATGGATCATGAAGTGTTTATCCCCAGTGGAATGGAAGTTAATTATGATTTTAAACATGTCGATCTATTAAAAACAGTTATGATCCTCAAGTGGGCGTGCGACCTGGGACACTTGGAATGTATAACGTATGCTACTAATAAATTTAAAGATTTCAAGGAAGATCAGACTAGGTGAGGGCACGAACTATTTAGTTGTAGTTTACACGTTTATAGCTCTAGGTAAATAAGTAATTTAAAAAAGTAAAAAAGACGTTCTTAAAAACCAACTGAAACTGTTAAATAAATTAATAAATTTTCTGTTTTACAAAGTATTTTGAGCGCCTCACTCACGCTTTTACGTTTATTAACATTATTATCATTAGTTTCTTCATTCAAATGCATTTTTTTCTTTAATAGATTCAGTTGGTTTTCAAAAGCGTGTTTTTTACTTTCATTACATTGTTTATTTATTTTCCTCTTTTTAATATTATCCCAATTAGAGCGTGTTCGATAAAATTCCCTACCAATAAATGACAAAACCTGTTAGTTATCTTGAAGATATAATTTGAATTCTTGAATTTCGACTAAATATTTATAATATGCGACCTGAAAAACACGATAAAAATATATAAAAGATTTTAGCAATTAGACATTAATTTAAGTTAAATTTGAACTCATTTATTAAAATCATTAATAACATTTTGAATATTTATTAATTGAAAATAATAAAAATTACACTTTACGTGTAAACATTGATTACTACATGCAATTTGATATATTAATTCCTGTACATGTAGAGGCAACTGAACTATTTATGTTTTCTACTGAATTTTCAATGTTAGAAAATGTCTCCATGTGCCACATAATTACATTGACTGCTCGCGACATAATCATGACAAATACTTCCAGAGACTACTGGTTTATTGTTTATCGTCTTAAAATTTTGTTGTAAATACAAGTTATAACCTTTTTTTATAACATTATGAGATGTAGTAGAGGTGTTTTAAAATCTCATGAGCTGTGACCTTCGTATGCGCACAGACATAATCCCTCCAGCCGACTGAGTTACACTTCTTAAAAATATTATGTTTATTGTTTACAATTTATCACGATCTATGTATACAGCAAGGTAGCCGCCAGTGTCTTCAAAAAAACACTTATAACGCAAAATAAACTTTGCCTTTTGCGCATTTTGCGGCTCATAAGAATCTGAAACTCCTCTAAATAAAACATTGTACGATGTTCGTATCGTAATTTCAATCTACGATATTTGTTGGGTTATCTAACTCGGCATTTGGCCTCGTTTGTCACATATCCTATCGCGTATCGTAATATGAAAGTTTACGATACTTATATCGTAAGTAACTATTATGAAATATCTCTGAGACTCAAAAGAATGTACTAGTCTGGGTGAGTTTTCTGGGAACCATCATTGCATGAACTTTGTGTGAGTTAAGAGCGAACATGGCTTAAGATCAGTGGAGTGGGGGGCAAATGAATGGATCTCCCTAATGAGCAAATTTTAGTAAAAAATATTCTTCAATAATCTTGTACTATTTATTTATGTACAATTTATTTTCAGTTAAATAACATCACCCAATTTGCCAAAAGCAGCGTATTGTTAATCATAATTTTAATACAATGTTGTTTTAGTAGATGGAACCACTTCGTTACAATTTAAAATTTAAGATGATGTGCTCAAGTACTACTTCATTCGCACTATCTTTATCCGTAATATAAAGCAAAATTTAATATTTTACACTTATTGAATAAGACTAAATAACCATAGTAGTCGCTAGCGCCATCTAGCGCAGAATTTAGGATTCACCTTAGCACCTTGCTCACTCTTAGTTAATTTTATCGAACATAAATCACGTCGAAGTAGACTTCTGGCATACGTCAGCTTGTCAATATGGCCATAGTTTTAAAATGGGAGATAAGATATACAATGAAAATCTGAATTTGTTCTAAATTTGGGAACATTTATCTTTCTGACTAACGGATTGACAATAGTTTCTTTCTGGAAATATTTTTCAAAATGTTTAAACAAATATTTTCGATCTATGAAGAAACTTATAACAATCACCTGTTATACCTCAACTTTTTTCCAACTTTAGTATCTCGAGACGTACCTGACGGGACGAGACGTGCACTGCCAGATGTTAATTTTGTGAATCGTTATCATTCATAAAACAATAAAAGTATCTGATAAAACATAAAACGAAAAATGACACAGAAAGGTATTTTTATATTATAATAAATTATAGTGTAGTAGCCAGAGTGCAATTGCCTAATGAGTTTGATATGCAACAGTTCTGTTTACAGGTTTTTTAGTAGAAACTGCTAAGAATCGATGAGATAGATATCGAAGAAGTCTCTAATGTGCTTAAAATAAAATCGAAATGTTTATATATTTGTAGTGTTCAATTTTAACAGCAGATTCATTACCTTTTTCTGTTTATTGTGGCAGGTAAATAAAATAGTACGTAATACTAACTTACAGCCCACGGACTGTAAGTGAATATTACAGCCCTGTAATGATGGTAAGTAATAAATAAATTGAATTGATGACATTTAAATTAATGGATTTTTGCCAAATTTAAAAATTGACTGCTTTATATATGAAAGCGACATCTAACTGTCCATATAGGAAACTAAATGTTATATAATTGCTGCTTCATATGATATTCTCCGCAATTTTTTGAAAATAAGTTTTCTTAGACATGTTTTCTATACTTCTAATTTTAATGTTCTACTAATGATGCCAACTTGAATAGCAAATAACAAGATCGCGATGTGCATTTTTCTTCGTGTATTTTAACTCGAAACATTTCATATCTTTTATTATAGCTTACGCAGTGTAAATTGAAAAATCATAAGAGACACCGATAGAGGCATACTTCATAGACGAAAGGCGTCATAAGCGCCGACGGACAAATTTTTTGAATCACTTTTTAATTATTTTAAATATTGTTTTACTACTTTATATTAATTGATAGGCATGATATAAATTATTTATTTATATTAAATAATGTTAGTTTAATGAACAGCTCCATAAATAATTCAAAAAAATCGGTAAAGGTCTTTACACAGAACTTCCCTCGTTATTTGTGCATGGCGGTCACTCTAAAAAATTAATAATTACGAAATGACATTGAGAATAATAATCGGAATATAGTTATTGCTATTATTACAAAGAAAACTTGATAAGTTTTGGTCAAAAAAATATACAGATTGCTTATCCAACAGCAAAAGCTCAATACTAAATAGCAGGTGCCACATATGGCAGGCTTGCGCAAATACCTTTACAAATGTCCACCATGACTGAATTATTTCTTGGGATGACCACCCTGTACATTTTTCAATAAAAGTATAATAGGTGTATATGTTAAATATTATTGTCATCCGTCACATCAATCCAACATTCGCGTAATGGCGTGGAAGCATAGTGGTGGTTAAAAAATTTCATTTTTATTTCAATATTTCAAAAATGTTAAAAAAAAAATTTAACATTTTTTCTTCTGAAATAGGTTTAAAATGTCAAACGTAGAAATTTTAAATTTGAGCAAAAAGGAAAGTTTCCGTCTATTCTATAATAGTGGTAAAAGAAGTTTAAGATTTAAAAATTATATATTTTTTTTAAATAGGTTTAGAATGTCTTGAAACGTGAAACTTTTAAATTTGAGTAAAAAAAGTTTCCATCTGTTCTAGTGTTAATTTTTTTTCCAAACTGGTAACAAAATGTTGCAAACATTTTTTTTCAGAAATTGGTTTGGAATGTCATGAAACGTGGAAATTTTAAATTTGAGCAAACCAAATTTTTCGTCTATTCTATAGTAGTGATAAATAAATTAAAAATGTTTCCGAATTTTTAAAAAAATTTTTTCAAAAACATTTTTAAATTTGTTTGAATAGTTTTAGAATGCCATGGAAACGTGCATAGTTTAAATCTGAACAATGAAAAAAAATTCTATCTTAGTGGTAAAATTTTTAAAAAATAGTAAACAAAATTTCGAATTTTTCTTTTAAATAGATTTAGAACGCTATGAAACGTGGAAATTTTAAATTTGAAGAAATAAACAAAAAATCCATCTATTTTAGTGGTAAAAAAAATTTCAAAAATGTTGGTAATTTTTTTTTTTAAATTTTCAAATTTTTTTTTTCTGAATCAAGCTTAGAATGCCATGAAACGTGGAAATTTTAAATTTGAAGAAAAAAAAATTATAATTTTAGTAGAAAAAAATTTTTCATAAATGGTAAAAAATTTTTTTTTTTTTTTTAATAGTTTTAGAATGCCATGAAACGTAGAAATTTTAAATTTGAGCAAAAAAAAATGTTTTCATCTTGGTAAAAAATTTTTCAAAAATGTTGGTGAAAAAAATTTTCAAATTTTTTTTTTTTCAGAAACAGGTTTAGCGTGTCATGAAACGTGGAAATTTTAAATTTGAACAAAAAAATTTTTTTTTTATCTTGGTAAAAATTTTTTCAAAAATGTTGGTGAAAAAAATTTTCAAATTTTTTTTTTCCCGAAATAGGATTAGCGCGTTATGAAACGTGGAAATTTTAAATTTGAGCGAAAAAAAATTTTTTTCACTATTTATTCCGTTTAGACGGTACACCCTGTATATTTTCCGGTGAAATTTCTACCATTTCTGCGCTTACAGTAGCGTCAACTACCTGCCAAATTTGATTGCTCTCCGTCAAGTAGTTTTTTAGTAAATGCACCAACAGACAGACAGACAGACAGACAGACAGACCGACAGACAGACAGACAGACAGACTGACGGAATTGAAAAACCTATATTTTCGTAATCTCCGTGATCTGAAACGTCAGAATCCGCAAAAATCTCGGAGGGTGATTTTTTCTCGAATACAATACTTCCCTTCGGTATGCGAGGGAAGTAAAAAGTAAATAAATATAATAACCTACCGCTATGCTACCGGCAATATTAAGAATAAACCTAAAGTAGATAACGGACTTGTAATTGTGAGCTAGGTAAGCAATCGACTACTTTCGTTTGAGGTAAGCGCATAATATTTCTGGTGAACTATATTCGTACACGGATGCCGTTTGCAACATTCAAGTAGGCTTTGTAATGACTTATCCTTGTAGCAATGCTTTAGACTGAATTTTCAAATTAATAATAGAAATACTATACTTTTCAAGAACAATAGAGTTTCTCTTTTAGCTAATGCTGGCTCATTATCCAAATTCCAATATAAGTCCGCCAGTATAAACACGACTGATGTGAGGACGGGTGGACAAACGGACAAACAGCCAAACGTAAATATTATTCAGAATTCAATGAGTAACGCAATGATATAATTTTTACTTCCCTCGCATACCGAAGGGAAGTATTGTATTCGAGAAAAAATCACCCTCCGAGATTTTTTCGGATTCTGACGTTTCAGATCACGGAGATTACGAAAATATAGGTTTTTCAATTCCGTCAGTCTGTCTGTCTGTCTGTCGGTCTGTCTGTCTGTCTGTCTGTCTGTCTGTCTGTCTGTCTGTCTGTCCGTCTGTTGGTGCATTTACTAAAAAAATACTTGACGGAGAGCAGTCAAATTTGGTGGGTAGTTAACCCTACTGTCAGCGAAGAACTGGTAGAATTTTCACTGAAAAATATACAGGGTGGACCGGCTAAACGGAATAAATAGCGAAAAAAATTTTTTTCGCTCAAATTTAAAATTTCCACGTTTCATGACGCGCTAATCCTATTTCGGGAAAAAAAAATTTTGGAAATTTTTTTCACCAACATTTTTGAAAAAATGTTTACCTGTGTCTGTCTCTCTGTCTGTCCGTCTGTTGGTGCATTTACTAAAAAATTACTTGACGGAGAGCAGTCAAATTTGGTGGGTAGTTAACCCTACTGTCAGCGAAGAACTGGTAGAATTTTCACTGAAAAATATACAGGGTGGACCGGCTAAACGGAATAAATAGTGAAAAAAATTCTTTTCGCTCAAATTTAAAATTTCCACGTTTCATGACGCGCTAATCCTATTTCGGGAAAAAAAATTTTGGAAATTTTTTTCACCTACATTTTTGAAAAAATTTTTACCAAGATGAAAAAAATTTTTTTCGCTCAAATTTAAAATTTCCACGTTTCATGACACGCTAATCCTATTTCGTGAAAAAAAATATTTGAAAATTTTTTTCACCAACACGAAAAATTTTTTACTACTAAAATAATTGAAATTTTTACTTCCCTCGCATACCGAAGGGAAGTATTGTATTCGAGAAAAAATCACCCTCCGAGATTATTTCGGATTCTGACGTTTCAGAACACGCAGATTCCGAAAATGTTTTTCAATTCCGTCAGTCTGTCTGTCTGTCTGTCTGTTGGTGCATTAACTAAAAAACTACTTGACGGAGAGCAGTCAAATTTGGTAAGTAGTTAACCCTACTGTCAGCGAAGAACTGGTAGAATTTTCACTGAAAAATATACAGGGTGGACCGTCTAAACGGAATAAATAGTGAAAACAATTTTTTTTTGCTCAAATTTAAAATTTCCACGTTTCGTGACGCGCTAAACCTATTTCAGAAAAAAAAAATTTATTTTTTTCAATTTTTGAAAAAATTTTTAATACTAAAAAAAAAAATTTTCTTTGTTCAAATTTAAAATTTCCACGTTTCATGGCATTCTAAACCTATTTAAAAGAAAAAAAAAATTTGAAATTTTTTTACCCTTTTTGAAAAAAATTTTACCTCCAAAATAGATGAATTTTTTTTTTCTCAAAATTTGAAATTTCCACGTTTCATAGCGTTCTAAATCTATTTAAAGAAAAATAAAAAAAAAATAAAAATTTTTGAAAAAAATTTACCACAAATAGATGGATTTTTTTTTCCGATGTAAAATTTCCACGTTTCCATGGCATTCCAAATTTATTAAAACAAATTTAAAAATGTTTTAGAAAAATAAAAAAAAAATGAAAACATGTTTTAGTAATCTATTTATCACCATTATAGAATAGACGAAATATTTTTTTGCTCAAATTTAAAATTTCCACGTTTCATAACATTCTAAACCTATTTCGGAAAAAAAAATTTGCAACATATTTTCACCAATTTGGAAAAAAATTTAACACTAGAATAGACAGAAAACATTTTTGAAAATTTGTTCTATATTTTATTTATTATTCATCACTATACTTCCACTCCATTACGTGAATGTGGGATTGAAAATGTGAGAGATGGCAATAATATTTGGCATATCCTATTATATACTTTTATTGAATAATGGCATCCCAAGAAATAATTGAGTCATGGTGGACATTTATAAAGGTATTTGCGCAAGCCTTCCATATTTGGCACCTGTTATTTAGTATATTGAACTTTTGCTGTTGGATGAACACTCTGTATATTTTTTTGACCAAAAGTTATCAGGTTTTCTTTGTAATAATACCAATAATTATATTCCGATTATTATTCCCAATGTCATTTCGCAATTAATAATTTTTTTGAGTGCCTGTCTTGCACAAATAACGAGGGAAGTTCTGTGTAAATAACTTTACCGATTTTTTTTCTTCAAATTTAAAATTTCCACGGTTCATGGCATTCTAAGCCTAATTCAAAAAAAAAAAATTTCAAAATTTTTTTCACCACTTGAAAAATTTTTTACTAATGAAATAGATGAAAACATTTTTTTCTTTCTTCAAATTTAAAATTTCCACGTTTCATGGCATTCTAAACCTGTTTAAAAAAAAAAATTTTTTGAAATTTTTTTTACCAACATTTTTGAAAATTTTTTTACCACAAAAATTGATGGAAATATTTTTTTTTACTACTACTATAGAATAGAAGGAAACTTTCTTTTTTGCCCCAATTTAAAATTTTTACGTTTGACATTTTAAACCTATATTAGAAGAAAACAATTTGAAAATTTTTTTACCAACATTTTTGAAAAATTAAAAAAAATTGAAATTTTTTAACCACCACTATACTTCCACTCCATTACGTGAATGTTGGATTGAAAATATAACAGACGGCAAAAATATCTGGCATATGCACCTATTATACTTTGATTGAAAAATATACATGGTGGTCATCCCAAGAAATAATTCAGTCATGGTGGACATTTGTAAAGGTATTTGCGCAAGCCTGCCATATTTAGTATTGAACTTTTGCTGTTGGATGAACAATCTGTATATTTTTTTGACCAAAGCTTATCAAGTTTTCTTTGTAATAATAGCAATAACTATATTCCGATTATTATTGTCAATGTCATTTCGTAATTATTAATTTTTTAGAGTGACCACCATGCACAAATAACGAGGGAAGTTCTGTGTAAATACCTTTATCGATTTTTTTTCTCTGTGACCGATATTTACGGATTTAAAAATGTGCTTGGCAATTACAATATAGGAATTATTTGTTTCTACGAATACTACAATAACACAGATAATCCAGATAAAAAGAGAGAAAAGTTATATTTATTTGATTATTTCACTCATTAATATGGAAGTCAGTTCCTAAAACTGACGCCCAAACGATGTAAATAACTATCGTGCTATATCCATAATCTGTAACTTCGCCAAATTATTGGAGATCATATTATACAAGACTATATATAATAATATACGCAATATCCTATCTCCCTGGCAGCATGGTTTCATGGGGAAAAGGTCCACTATAAGTAACTTGGCTAGTTTTACAGAATATAGTGTTAAAATATTTTACGTGAAGGGTCAAGTTGACGTTACTTATAATGACATTCAGAAAACATTTGGTCAAATAGATCACTTTATACTGTTAAGAAAACTCAATAGAATCGGCTTTACCTTAAACCTCTTAATGTTACTGGAGTCATATCTATTAGACAGAGAGCAATATGTTTATTATAACGGTTTTAAATCAAATGTGTTTATATCAACATATGGGGTTCCACAAGGGTCCAACCTGGGCCCCTTACCATTTCTTATATTTATTGATGATTTACTTAAATTGCTAGATTGTAACAGACCAATGTTTTGCTGATGACTTGAAAATTTATTCTTTGACATGTACTGTAGATGATTGTCGACATCTATAACTTAATTTAGACAAAATTAATCAATGGTGTAACTCAAATAAACTGATTTTAAATGCCTCAAAATGTAAAATAGTAACTTTGACTCCTAAAAGTATGACATTGTTTTACAAATCCTACTACTAATAGTGACGCTCTTATAAGATGCACAGAGGTTAAGGACCTAGGCATGTACTTTGATTCAACACTATCATTCTGTACACACATTGATCAAACATGTAAGTCTGCATCGAGAATGCTGGGATTTATCATACGTAACTCTCAGTATTTTATTACTATTGACTGCCTAAAAACATTATACTTCGCTTATGTTCGATCTAAATTGGAGTATGGCTCATTAATCTGGAATCCAATTTATCACTACTACATAAATAGAGTAGAATCGATTCAACTTAAATTCGTCAAGTTTATCGCCTACAAAGTGGATCGGACATATCCACTTCAACATGCAGACCATATGTCTCTGTTGGATAGATTTGGCTCTTTTAGTACTATGAGGGTTAATACTTCTCTAACTTTCTTATATAACTTAATTCATATTCATATTGACTGCCCCAACTTGTTAAGTGAAATAAAATTCAACGTACCAAGACTAACTACAAGACATCCGATTACATTTCAACCAAATCTATGTTCAACAAATATTATGTTAAAGTCTCCAATTAACACCATGTGCGCAAACTATAAGAATTTAAGCAATAACTGTGATATAAAATTTTCTAATCTCAAATCTATACTATATTGTGATAACATTAATAGATAATGATATCCTGTTTAAATATCTTTGTTAACTGCTAATTTATTCTCCCTGTTGATTTATCTCTTCTTCTATCTGTGTCTTCTATTATACATGCACTAATTGTTTTGCCCTGTAATTGGTTTTACTGTTGGGTAAATGAATGAATAAATAAAGAAATAAATAA
Organism: Stenurella melanura; assembly: GCA_963583905.1. Lineage (NCBI taxonomy): Eukaryota > Metazoa > Arthropoda > Insecta > Coleoptera > Cerambycidae > Stenurella > Stenurella melanura. Next base: position 48,554,765 of record OY757317.1, read on the forward strand.
ATTAGTCAATGGAATGCCATTTTCGCGACCATTGCACCGTCATTGTTGGTGGTAAATCAAACTAAGGCTTTTGACAGCTCCCGCATGCAATTTTATTACTGCACTCTAGACATGTTTATGACTGTAATTTGCCTTGTAAACACTGACATATGCCATGTTTTATTGCGTGCCATATTTTTCCCAAATGTCGCTTGTGCCCCTAGATTTTATCTAAAATTATTTTTCAATAATATGTTCAAAGTTAATATAATTCGTGTAAATTATAATAATATAATATTTTAATAATAATTCATTAATTAGAGAAAAACCTTCAAGCAAAAATAATTACATGTTTGGGTTTTAATATGTTCACCAAGCAGCAAATCAATTATTACACGTCTAGACATAAATGATATAACGCTACATAAACAAAGTCAATAACCTGAGAGCATGTTTTCTAAAAGTGTACCTGCTTACGACAGTTCATCAAGAAATAGCACTTTGGTAATTCGGGAATCAAAACTTGTACGTCTGTTACAATTGTTCGTATTGGCAACTATTCCATGTTTAAGAAAGTAGACATTGTAGGGTAAGAAAGGGGTATCTTTCTTAAATCCCCACAGCCATCATTGTCATATCACAGGGAGGTAAGGGGAAATTATACCCCTACAACATAAAAACGCACAAAAATTAAGAACGATACGGATTACGGAGTTAAAAAATTCGCTTCCACCACCCTGTTTCAACAGGGACAAGAACTCAAAGGTAGCGCCCATCGGGGTGGTGAATCCGTGATCCCTGTATATTGAAAGGCAAGAGAAAAAGGTGGCTCCATTTGTTGCAGGGCTCCCAGATAAAAGGGGAATATATAAAAAAAATTAACTTTAGAGGCTGATGTATCAGCAATACAGCAGGGTAGGGTGGTCACCCTGTGCCCTGAACAAAATTTTTATGTTTTACGTGCAGTCCCCTCTCTGCACTTAATTGGTGGCGAAAGAGGCTCACACGGCCGACTAGACAAGTCCCTGGGGAGTGGATTCGACAAATTGGAGCTTTAGATGTATGCTGGTGAAAACAAATGCGCGTCTTATTATAACAGATTTAATGATTATATTTAGGTACGCTTACAGCCAAATCCCACAGAAATAACATTACACACAATCAGTATACTTAGATGTGTGGCCCACACTTAACCTAACACAAAATATACGACAGCTTAAAACTACTAAAATCTTAACTAATAATAGGCAAAATATGATCCCCCAAAATATACTGCCCTAGACGATTACATTAAAATACTGAATAATAACGTAAAATGAACAAAATAATGTGATCTAGATAAGTGACGATAGGTTAAATTGACTAACGTTAAAAAGTTGCAAGCGTGGTGTTCAAAACTACTAAAATTTAATTGGTCATGTGCAAAATATGTACTGATAATTTAAATTTAACGTGTAAAATATTAGGTGCAATATGTGGAAAAACCTGTACTTAGGCGGGTCGAATGACAGCAATTTAGTACCGTAAGAAAACTGACGGGCTCTCTATGCCTCACGTAGAAGGTGGGATGTGATATCAGGTCCCTCGTGAGGCTATTTAAAGACGCTTACCTCCAGCAGGTTTCACAATGTAACCACTAGGCCTACCAGGGGAGCGTAGCTTCCAATGGAACCAGGCAGGAGAGTCTCACCCGTACAACTTAGGATTCCAAATTCAACGAACAGCTTGCCAACCAAGTTTCAGTAAAACCAAAGTTTACATACAGATGTACAAATCACCCAAAAGGTAGGACGTAGGGTCAAACATACAGGATACGATACCAGTAAAAGTCCAAAATAAAATGAAAATGAAACCAAAAGAACAAAAGGAACAAAAAGAACAAAAAGCCCTTCAATAAAGAAATAACGAACATTACAAATCTATTTTCTAAAGAGATTTCAGAGGCATACTTTAGACGTTGAGTGGGCTTACAGAATTCCTTTGCCATGTGCTTCCAGCAAGTTGATTTATCCGGAAAATTCCGTAGCAGTACTTCCCAACAGAAAATAATAAAAATATCAAAATAAAATACTGCTAAATTTGTCACTACAGCACCATATCCCATTAAAGGAGCAAATTCACAAAATGCTATCCACGTGCTCAGTGACACAACTTATCTTCGGAAGGCAAACGGAAAAAAATCACCAAAAATGGTCAAGACGGAAACCTCTGTCAAAATCTGCGAATGACTAAAACTCTTTCCATGGGTACGTTCCGAATGAACACTATACAACATAACCCACAAATCTGATAAATCTCTCTTAATGACGTCTATATTCCACACATAATACAGTATTTCGTAATTCCATTAACAAAACAATAAGTTTAATTGACAATAACGGTCTTGAAAAGGTTATAATCGAGACGTTCGAAACTCGCTTCCTAAGAAATTAGGTACAGTTACTGTGCGTTGCTAGCAACGCGTTGCCAGGACCAGCAACACTATGCGTGGCTCACATGGAGCACGAACGGTAGGCAACCATTATACTATATATAGACTCGACTAAAACGATAACATATTACGATATTCAAATTTAATTGTACAGATACGAAAATAGACTGTAACACCTTAGAGAGATAATAATAATCCAGGTGAGATTGACTTTAATAAAGATTTATGGATATACAGCCAAAATATAAATAAAATAATTAGGGAATGTTTAAGAAAATACAGAACATATATTTTTTTCAATGCACTTGACTCTAATACTGAGTACAGAAAAATTTGCTCTTTATACAGCCAAAAGTTATAGTTAAAATAAATAGGAATATTTAAGAAAATAAATAATATGTTTCGTTTTGGATGTAGTTGACTAACAATGATTACAGAATAAAATCCTGGTTATACCGCCAAAAGTTGTAATTAAAATAATTAGGAATATTTAATACAATGAGAAAATATACGTCGTCTGAGTCCACTTGACTCTAATAATAATAAAAAATAGCGGTTGTATTATCCTGAGATAGTATAACCGACAATCATAAAAAAATCAACAAACAAAAAAATATTCAACAAACTAGAACAATATTTAAAGAGATACCTAATCTTGAAATTATGGTAGAGAGCATTTAACCTCCCTGACCTAGCATCGTTGCCCCTTATAATACGGGTCTTCAGTAACCTATGAAGCGATAACACCACATATATACTGGCTATGGGCTTACCATTGTATGGCACATACTTTATTTAAACGTAACTCGTGGATGCGTATTTATTTTAAATTCCCAAAAAGGTTCTTCCAAGCTGGGGTTGAAAATTGACAATTATTTAATGAAACTTAGCTATAAGTAAAACTCCACTTAGGTACAATTTAGACAAAAACTCGGAGCTCTCGAACACCTCTCGTCACGAGGGTCCATGTGAGAACTGGCTTACCTCCCCCGATCTCGCTCTCGCATGTAGCATCGCTGTATCAGCATCTTCTAGTCCTGCCTACATTATAACTCTGCATTAATCAATGTTGTTATACCTTTACTCGTCATGTAATTAGTCGATGATGCATATGCGAGAACACCTTGTAGTAAATTTCTCAATACTAGGTTAGTCTATCATAGTACATAGCTTATGCGCTTTAACGTTTTTTTTTATTTTGTGTTCTCGGTTGTCAGTTCGTCAGTTTCTAGATTACATTTAAAATATGGCGAATTCCGCGATTTTTAAGTTTCTGCAGTTGCACTTATTAAATATTTGTACTACTAAATTTGTTAAGTAATCACAAAATTAGTTTTAGTATTTTTATTTTAGGTTAATACATTATCATTATTATTATTATTTTCTCTTAACAATTGTTTGGCATTTCAAATAATACTTAATTCTTTTAAAATATTTACGCGAAATACTGTCAATTCTCGTCGAGGCTTGCCTTCCGTATGGACGGCACAAAATATATAAGTTAGAATCGACACGGTCCGCATCGCTCTCCAAAAAGTGTATTTTACCAAGAATTAACAATTTTTCTGAGCTCTCTTCGCCACTCCTGTGTGAACAAGAAGTGCCTCTCATCATTGTGGTAAGTCAACACGTATATTGACAGTCGTTATAATTCAATTGTTTATTTAATTACAATTACGCTATTTACTCTATCCATACATTTTATTGCTATTTTTTATTATTAATTGCCTTTATTAGGGCAGCGCATTTAACATTGGTCCTTCGATCCATGGATTATTTATTCAGTTATTACTCGCTAAACAATTGTTGGGAGAATTTAATTATTATTTAAATTGTTAATTCACATATAAAATATACAGGCGTCCGATAATATATCGCCTTAAAATAGTGTAAGATAAAAGGTATAAACTCTTATCACTATAGTTTCTTTACGCGCTTTTTCTATTCGCCAATATTTGTGCTGTGTATCTTTGGGACATTTGTTTGTCCGTATTCTATTAAATTACTTTGCTTTGAGACTCTTGGTGCATTGTCTAGTTAACTTGTTATATATACATACCCTTTTGTTGACTGACTAATCTAAAAAGATACCACAATATTTTAAAAGAAAAACAAGAAGCTCTTAATATAATAATAATAATAATAAATTGTCTTTATTAAGGGCGAAGTTAACCTTACATTTTTGGTTCTCTATTAATTAATTAATATAGACGTGCTTATACCGGGTGCGCGGGTATTTTCTTACTAATAATATATATAGGCAATTCTTAATTGTTTTTTATTTTGCATTTATTTATTGTTATATAAGTATCGGTAGATACAATATTTTTCTTTTTTTTTGATATTGTATTTTTTGTAAAAAAAAATGGCCGCTAGTTCTAATAAATTAAAACAAGCACGTGTATACAGGGGCACCGCTATTAATCGTAAGGCTGAATTGTATAATGTTGCCCAAAAGGCAGTTGATGATGATTCAGTCCATACTATCTTTCAAATGCGCTATGAGCATATAAAAGTGATTTATGATGACTTTAATGATCACCACACTACCGCTCTGTCAATCTTATCTGTACAAGAAAACATGGACGTTAAGGCAGAAGAGGAAATACGCTCACAATTTGATGACAAATATTACACAGTTCAATCAATTTATCATAAATTGTTTAAACCAAATGCAAATTCGCAACGTCAAGCACAAGTTAAACAAAACAATGTTAAATTGCCAAAAATTCAGGTACCTATTTTTGATGGAAATATATCAAATTGGCACACATTTTATAGTTTATATAACTCATTAATTCACAAAAGAGATTCCCTCAGTAATAGCGAAAAATTTCAGTATCTGTTATCATATCTTGAAAAAGAACCTCTCTTATTAATAAAAAATATTCCCATCAATGATGAAAACTATTTAATTGCATTTGACCACATATATACAAGGTATCAAAAACCTCGTATTCTTGCCACTCATTATTGGGAAAAAATAACTGATGCTCCTAAGCTTACATCTGACTCTCCTAAGGCTCTTAGACAATTGGTTGACACGTTTACTGATAATATTAACGCTCTAAAAAATCTTGATTATCCTACTGAGTCTTGGGATTTTATCTTATTTAGAACTTTAATTACAAAATTAGATCCCGAAACCATGAAGCGTTTCGAGCTACAGTATGACTCATCTGAAAATCCTACCTATAAACAACTAAAAGATTTTTTACTAAAACAATGCAACGCTTTGGATTCTGTATCTCGTGCAACTAATAAAGCTTCAGTTGTTAATAAACGCTCATTTAATCCCAAGATAACTTCTCATACGTCACTTGTTTCTAGTACACATAATAAGGGCTGTCCTGTCTGTAATCAAGATCATTTAATTTATAAATGTCCCATATTCAACTCAAAATCTCCAAGGCAAAGATACGAAACAATTAAACACAATAACTGGTGTACAAACTGTTTAAGTTCATTACACACCCTAAAAAACTGTAAGTCTGAGTCAACATGTAGGGTGTGTAGGCTCAAACATCACTCTTTGTTACACTTTGACCGCAATGAAAAGGTATCTTGTCCGGTTGCTGCGCCAGTTGCTAACCCTACATCAACTGTATACAATCAGATGTCTGAATCGGTGCCTTCAACGTCTCAAATAAATACTCTGACTAATATGATTCCTTCCAATTCCACTATACTTCTTTCTACTGCCCAGATCGAAGTTTTAAATGACCGCGGTCACTATGAAACAGTTAGAGTTTTATTAGACAGTGCAAGTCAAGCCAATTTTATTACCACAAAATGTGCCAACAGGTTAGGTTTACCTCGCTCTAACTTATCGCTCTCTATTAATGGATTAGGGCAAATGGGATTTTCCGCTTCATCGGGAATAACTTGTACTATTCGTCCTCAAGGTCAAACCAACACCTCTCTCTGTATCGATATGATTATATTACCAAAGATATGTTCGAATATGCCATCTTCAAACATTTCCATTTGCGCTTGGGAACGCCTAGCTAATTTAAAATTAGCGGACCCGCATTTTAATTTGTCTAGTTCCATTGACATGCTACTAGGAGCAGATGTTTTCTCCCTTATTTTAAAAAATGGTATCATACCAGGTAATTCTAAAGAACCCACCGCCATAAATACTATATTTGGTTGGATAATGATGGGAAAAATAAATGATTCTGTTTCAACCCCCTCAGTTAACTCATTCCTTACTCTTTCTAATCATTTATCTCTCGACTCTACAATAAAAAGGATTTGGGAACTTGAATCGGTTCCTGAAGTTCCAAAAATGTCACCTGATGATGTCCTTTGTGAACGATTATACGTTGACTCTCATTATAGAAACAACTCCGGTCGTTTTACTGTTTCTCTGCCTTTTTGTGGTCCCTCGCCTTCTTTTACTAATTCTCGTTATCTCGCACTAAAAAGATATTATTCGCTTGAAAACCGTTTGCTCAAAAATCCCTCTCTATATACGGAGTATTGTGCTTTCATGAAAGACTATCTTGAAAGTAATCATATGACACAAATAAAATCCGAATCTCTTAATTTGTCCTCTGACAAAATATATTATATTCCTCATCATGTCGTTCTAAAACCCGACAGTACAACCACTAAGCTTCGAGTAGTGTTTGACGCCTCATTTAAATGCCCCATTTCACTTAATGACAAACTATTGGTTGGTCCGAAATTGCAACAAGACATAACCAGTATTTTAATGAATTTTCGTCTTCACACTTTCGTCTTCACTGCAGATATTAAGCAGATGTATAGACAAATTTTAATGAATGAGTCTCACCGTGATTATCAACGAATTCTCTGGAGATTCTCTCCAAACGATCCTGTTCAAGACTTTCGCTTGAACACAGTAACATATGGAGTGTCATCCGCGCCATTTTTAGCTATTCGTTCTCTTATTCAGCTCGCTAATGATGAAAAAGATAAGTTTCCATTGGCTTCCGCCATATTGTCAAAATATACATATGTGGATGACGTAGTTTGTGGGTGTGATTCTCTGGATGACGCAACACGTCTCCAAACACAGCTTATTTCCTTGTTAAGCTGTGGTGGCTTTGAACTCCGAAAATGGGCTAGTAATAATCTTACTCTTCTCGATAATATCCCTCCTGGCAATCGTCTAACAAATAGTCTATCTTTTGATAATGACGATGTGACTGTTAAAATTCTTGGCTTAAAATGGCTTCCCACCTCTGACACGTTTTTCTATGAAGTTGCTCCTCTTGACAGACCATGCACGAAGCGTACAATTCTTTCGGAACTGGCCCGAATTATTGACCCTCTTGGATTTCTCACACCTTTGACATTTTTTGCTAAACATCTCATACAAACTTTATGGAGTTTGGGATTGCAGTGGGATGAATCTCCTCCCTCTGCAGTGCTTAATCTTTGGATTCGTTATAAAACGGAATTATCATATCTCACAAAAATAACTATCCCTCGATGTGTTGTGGAAAGCAATTTTCTGAATTGTGAACTTCACGGTTTCGCTGATGCCTCTGTTAAGGGTTACGCAGCAGCTACGTATGTTCGTTTTTTACTTCCGAATGAACAAGTCAAAGTTTATCTTGTATGTGCAAAATCGAAAGTTGCACCCTTGAAGACAATCTCCATCCCACGCCTAGAACTATGTGCTGCCGTTCTTCTTTCCGAACTGATCAAATTTGTTATTGAAGCTTATTCGGAAAAATTAAAATTTTCTAATATGTTTGCTTGGACGGACTCTATGGTAGTTTTGTCCTGGATAAAATCGTCTCCACATAGATGGAAGACTTTTGTTAGTAACCGCATAAGTTGTATTCAGGAAAATGTATCTCCTGAACTTTGGCATCACGTCATGTCAACAGAAAATCCAGCTGATTGTGCCTCTCGTGGCTTATTTCCATCCGAACTCGTTAATCATGATAGGTGGTGGTCTGGTCCTACATGGTTAGGCACTCTTCAAAATGATTGGCCTAAACACCCTTTAGGGTCATTTATTGAGGGTCATGAGGAAGAAAGGAAAGTTACCTTTTCTACTTTTGTTTCCCTAGATGCTTTAGATAACTTATTCGAGAAATATTCTTCGCTTTCTAAAATTAAACGCATAATCGCATATTCTCTTCGCTTTATTCATAACACAAAACATCGTGCTGATAAAAAATATAACTCTTTCACGATGTTTGAACTTCAACAAGCCTTATTATGTTTGGTAAAACGAGTGCAACATTTAGTCTTTGCTAATGAAATTTCTAGTTTAGAAAATAAATTGCCCCTTACAAAAACATTTCGTAAGCTTCACCCATTTCTAGACAAGGATGGTCTCCTTAGGGTGGGTGGTCGGCTTTTTTTCTCAGGTCTCTCTTACGACCATAAATTTCCTCTTATTTTGCCCAGAAATCATCGTCTGACTGAGCTCATAATTGAAGACATTCACCGTCATCATTTACATCCCGGTCCCCAGGCTTTGCAGTTTTTGATATCCCAACAATTTTGGATTTTATCTCCCAGGCGTGCTATTCGGCATGTCCTCTCCAAATGTCTCAAGTGCTTTAGGGCTAAACCTTCCGCGGTAACACCTTTCATGGGTGATTTGCCTTCTCCAAGGGTTAACCAGGTAAAACCTTTCCAGTGTGTAGGGGTTGACTTTGGAGGACCGTATTTTGTTACACTAGGCAAACGTAGAGGTATTCAATCGCAAAAGGCATATATATGTTTATTTATCTGCTTTGCCACTAAGGCGATTCACATAGAGTTGGTCTCGGAGTTATCGTCCGACGCCTTTCTCGCGGCTCTACGACGTTTCATATCTCGTAGGGGTCGTTGTACTCGCATATTCAGCGACTGTGGTACAAATTTCGTCGGCGCTGCGAATGAATTATCACAGTTCATGAAAAGGGCCTCTGAATGCGAAAATATTGAGTGGTCCTTTATCCCTCCATCTGCACCTCATTTTGGAGGTCTCTGGGAATCAGGCATAAAGTCGGTAAAAACCCATCTCGTTCGTGTTGTTGGTATGCAGGTTTTAACTTACGAGGAATTGTATACTGTTCTCGTGCAAATAGAAGCTGTTCTCAATTCTAGACCGCTTTGCCCTTTAAGCACCGATCCCAGTGATCTATCTGTTTTAACTCCCGGCCATTTCCTCACATTAGAACCTCTTACCTCTCTACCCGATCCTGATCTTACTAATCTAAACATATATCGCTTAAATCGTTGGCAGCTGGTCCAGCGACTGCATCAAGATTTTTGGAAAAGATGGCATTCTGAGTATTTGCAGACCTTACAGCAACGCAACAAGTGGACCAAAGATACAAAAGCCATTGAGCCGGGTACGCTGGTTTTAATAAGGGACGACCAGTCTCCTCCGCTACATTGGCGTCTGGGTCGGGTAGTTCAAACTCACCCCGGTCACGACGGTATTTGCCGAACCGCCACGGTAAAGACTGTGCAGGGTCTCTTACAACGACCTGCGGTAAAATTATGTCCTTTACCTCTACAATAATACCCTACTGAAAATACGAAGTATTTTGGTGGGTGGTATGTTAAGTAATCACAAAATTAGTTTTAGTATTTTTATTTTAGGTTAATACATTATCATTATTATTATTATTTTCTCTTAACAATTGTTTGGCATTTCAAATAATACTTAATTCTTTTAAAATATTTACGCGAAATACTGTCAATTCTCGTCGAGGCTTGCCTTCCGTATGGACGGCACAAAATATATAAGTTAGAATCGACACGGTCCGCATCGCTCTCCAAAAAGTGTATTTTACCAAGAATTAACAATTTTTCTGAGCTCTCTTCGCCACTCCTGTGTGAACAAGAAGTGCCTCTCATCATTGTGGTAAGTCAACACGTATATTGACAGTCGTTATAATTCAATTGTTTATTTAATTACAATTACGCTATTTACTCTATCCATACATTTTATTGCTATTTTTTTATTATTAATTGCCTTTATTAGGGCAGCGCATTTAACAAAATTTGTTACTGGTTGATTTGGCAATAAACATTTATGTGACACATGATGGAATTGACAAGCAAATATATTAGTAAACACAAACAAAATAATGCCAAGAAAGCATCTGGAAGCAAAACATGAAAATTAAAAATACGTTTTAAGTAAATAATTCATTTATTCGTGAAATATTCTCCCTAAATACCATTTGTATTTAAAAAAAACTTTTTATCAATTCATTTGCATGCCAAAAATGAAATCAGATTATTATCTGATTTAAGTTCAGTTTATTAAGTGCCAATTTACACTCTTTATATTACTTGGCAACTACACTTTAGAGAGCATTTTACTGATAAAATTATAAGCCCTAGTTTCTATATACGATAAAAATTTTCAAATTGTCACCGATCGAAGTGCTTTAGTCTGAAGGTATTCATTAACATAAGCATGTCGCAGACGTTCCCTTCACGTTCCCCTTGCGTACGCCTTCCGATACTTTCGTAGACGCCTGTAAACTCATAATTCATTGAAGTCAAGAGAAAGTTGTTAACATGTACCGATTGCATTAAGTAATGTGAAGAGTAAACATTTCGATATGTGGTCGTGCGAACCAGAGGACCTCTGGAGCCCTTGGGAGCAAAAACCCCTCCCAACGAGTGGAACAACATCCCTGTGTCCCGTATAGATAAGAATTCAAATGATAAACTTTGTGGGAAGTAGTTGAAATCGCCAGACTAGTGGTTTTGCACTGCTAGGTCCAGTATTTTGGGGTATTGTTGTGCATTTTCAACAATAACAAATTATTATTTGAAGTTTACCAGTTTAGATAAATCATAACCCCTGTTACTTTCTTATTTATGCGACTATTATTTAAGTGATTATATTGTGTACCAATGTGTGGCCTAAATCTAATAGATCCGCCCTAAAACGCCCCTCGCCCCTGCCATCTCCGACCAGCATATATGCTACAGTTTCTATTTCGGTCATCTTCACTCAATACGAGTTTTGTTTATCATACTGATTATTCCATTAAATTTCAGCCTCAAGGACTACAACTTTAGAGGTATCATATTCTGTAACGGCATTCGACATAGTGAAAGCATATTAGTGGACTGGGCCTTCCTAATGGATGTATACAGTAAATCACTCTCAGTCCATGAACGAATTGACATTTTGAATGCTTTAGGTTGTGCTAATGATAAGGAGCTTCTTCTGTCGTAAGTTATATTTCTAATTATTTTTAGGCTTGTATTAGTTTTAATTTAATTTTTAATTAAATAGGAACAAAGTATCATACTTGTTTGTGTGCAGAGTGCTTAGTTGGTTCATATCTTAATGGCAGATAAGAACGCCAAACTAATTTTGCAACGCCTTCTGGACTTTAATTGCAAAAATAAAATTATAATTTTAATCTCACCCTACACTCTTAGGGTTATTACTTTCAGTCTCCGTTAAACTTTAACCGTTTGCCTAATTATTTAAAGCACAATTGTTTCCATGGTAACTGAATCGGTTTGACCGACGGTTTACGATTAACGGAGACCGAAAGTAATGCTAACTGCACAACAACAAATTGCGTTGAGTTACTCTTAATAACACTAGTGCTGTTACAAAAATCAGAACATAATGAAATGTTACTACTATCTAATCATTATAGAACATGTAAGAAAGAACCAAAAAATGAAAATTAGTAATAAAATAAGTCAATTGTTAATCTGTCACAAACTTTATAAGGCATGTAGACATCGTCGAGAACATCTTGTAAAAGTGTCTTAATCTGATCTCTTGTAAAAGTGTATGCCTGTTTCGGTGCATGCCCTGTACTATTACGCTTCATAAAACATTTGGCTACTGCGTAATGAGAAATGTCAACATTTTTGTGCGTCATTAACATTGTTTTTAACATCGATAGTTTTGTCCACACAGACGGTCCATATTGCTTATATTGAAAAAAGACACTTGTCAATCTGGTCTGTATAACAAACAATACAAGATTCACCAATTCCGAAACGTATGCTAAAATTACTTCTACGGCAATGCTTAGAACTGTATTAATCCGTTGCCAGTTTTCGAAACTTTCGATTTCTTTGCGGTATATGTCACTTGACTTGGTCGGAATTAATTGTATTCTGGCGGCATCGACCTTTTCCTTGATGAATTCGCTCAATAGCACAGTGCAAGGCAAATTAAGAATAAGTTCTTGAGAAATAAATTTGCAAATAAACAACCCTGAGTTCCCAGTTACCTTGGAAACTAGGGTAACTATAGTATTATATGGTTTTATACACTTTTAACTTGTTTCGTTCTTATAAAGATATATCATTGAAAACTAAGTATTTTTGAAGAAAATAGTATAGAATAAAATGAAACGTGTTATGATACTGGTACCGTTCCTGCTTCTTACGTTACTCGAAAATTTTAAAGAACACGCTCACTCGTTCTTTAAACTATTATCTTGTAACGTAAAAAGCATCTTAACGTTAACGTAAATTACTATAATGTCACAAAATCTAGAAAGCGTAATAAGAAATTGGTCTAATAATAGCATAGCCACACAAGGAAAATTTTGGAAATGTACTATGAATGGAGCACCATACTTCGATGAATTTTCACCCGCTGAATTTTAATTCGTGGTCCATTTGCCCTAGGACTCCATGTCATCAAAATTTCTCCTGCATTCAAAAAATTTATCAAAAATCGTTATAGAATAACCTACTCACAAAAAGTGGTGAGGGATTTCTAAGATAGGCGTGTAAAACAACACGATTATACTTACGTATTCTTGTCTTGTTTTATATTTATCCCACGAATCCGACTGGATCAGGAAAAAACGACACATAGCAGTTGATTTCTAAACTAAAAAAACAATAATCTAAAGAATGTGTGGAAAATTTAGATCTTGAACTTGGGAATCTTTTATAATTTACAGCGATGATCCGAATCCCTTCCAGCAACCAAACTTTCTCAGGAGCTCAACTTATTCCTAGTAAAGCAGAGCATGTATTTGTATGATTGGGTCACTCAATTAAAACATCACTGATTATGCTGCAGAAGGCTGGACATGTGTGCCATTCATGAACAACTAATAAAGAAGCTGGAGTGTAATATGTAATTCAACAGATATTCCCCCTATAAGAGATCGTTTCATTAAGCATGACCGCTTTACTCAGAAAGCTTGACATATAAATTCATTCTGATTTCTAATAACGGACTTCTTTATTCTCAATTTCTCTCTCTCTTGATGGGTGCTTTTGATTTTTGATTTTGATTATTCAGCAAAAATGAACCCTTTATGTCGGCGCTCCATCTCCTTGAAGTCTTAATGAAGTTTCCCCCTCGTTCCTTACTATAATCTATAAGATTTTGCAGAAATAGTTCAGTTGACATTCTCAAAAGTGCCACCTAACTTTTGAAGTTTCAAATATTTTTGTTACTTTACTCTTACGATCAGGTTAGCACATGAACTTATTCACTCCGCATTTTCAATACCACTTAGTCTGGTAATGATGGTTGTCTGTCTCTCAGTAGCATAAGAATGTGTGGCCGATTGAAAACTTTTCATTTTTTTAGCACCAGATACGTGTACGGGAAGCTTACCTCGCAAATATTTGATACAATAACATCCTCTGTTCAGTCTTCACGAACTGCTCCATCAACCCAGGTTTAATATGGAGAGATGGAAAAAGCATTTTCAATTAATATTTCAGTGGTACATTTGTTTTATTTTGAGTTTAGATGTCAAATGCCGAGCACACAGCGCTGTGGGACATTAAAAGTTTGCAGAGTCTAAAGAACCGTGTCATATCAGGCGGCACTAGTGGTTCCGGGGATACCCCCCACCCCTCTGAATTTGCTCACCAAAGAGCCATTGAATATATACTAGGGAATGGAGAAGGCTGATAGCCTCTTCCGAGGTTGGAAAAGCAGGTGGCACATCTGCAATAAATGGAGATCGACGAAACGCCTCATTACTAACGTGAGAACGTAGGCGGAACAGAAATATGGGGAGGTGGGATATCACCTCCCTCAAGCCCTAACAAGGCATGGGTGCGTTGCAGAGTACCTATTTGATATCGGCAAGATCGACAACAAGGAATGCATATACTACGGTAAAACGATGATGCAGGGCACACCATATTGCGATGCGACAGATGGAGGGGGAAAAGGATGTAGGGACTTGCAGGAATACAACTATCACCCGAAAATGTAATCGGTGTTGTGCTGCAGTCTGAGGAGAACTGACAGAGGATCGAGGCATCCTGAAATGAAAAGAGGATGAAATGGAAGTGGGTTGGACCTCTTAAGACGAAAGCAACAACTCTTTTATTAGAATGACCCGCTGATTTGATGCAAACGGAAGTAATTCCAAATCAGTACGAAACACCGAGGAGGGGAGAGGTTTTAGCGGTAGAGATCCGGCAGTACTCCCCACTTAGTTATCGGGCTGTCTTTTTGAAGATTTTCCCTCCTCGTAAAGAGAAAAGGTAACTTTACATAGGTACACTAATCACCGCCGCCAAAGCGCTGAGTTTCCGAATTTTTCGAGACTTTTTGCAGTTTAAATTTTTACATGTATCGAAAATACACACACCCCTGCAATCAAGTAATTTCCATGTCGCTATGTCACTTTCTCTTGCGAACACCGTATTTCAGTCGATTATTTATCTTTTTTACTTCACTCTCTTACCGAAGTGAATTGTATTCATGAGGAAATCACCCTTCGCTGTTTCTTAGAATTGTCACTTTTCAGACGACGTATATTACGAAAATGAAGGTCTTCTAATTCCATTATTCTGTTTGCATGTATGTCGGTTCGGTCTGTTGTCTGCCTGTTCTAAAACACTATTTGATGGAAAATAGTGAAATTTGCTAGGTAGTTGACGCAACTGCCAGCGAAGAAGTGGGTAGACTTTCATTGTAAAATATACACGGTGAAACCACCTAAAAAAATAAATAATGAAAACAAATGGCAATGATATTTGGCATACAGTTAACACAATTGTCAAGGAAGACACAGTTTATAATTTTAATGAGAAATATACAAGGTGGTTATCTTAAGAAATAAGAGGAGCTTTGCGTAAATATATAAAGATATTTACGCAAAGCTCCTCTATTTTTCGCCTTTTATGTATTGTTTTTTCTATCGAATGACCACTCTGTATGACATTCTCATTCTTTCTGTAACATGATGACTTGCCTCTGGACTCCTCTAGCGCTATTATAGATCTTTGAGAAGCGGTGATCACAACACAGGCCTAGTGTGTTCTTTAATACAGCATAATCTAGCGTGGCATCCCTTATCAAAATTTCTACATAGGAAAAATTCGGTTTTATTATGTTATGAACTTACTTAAAGTGTAACTTTGAAAATAAATGATCTAATTTGATTTGATTCTGTATACTTTGTAACTAAAAGTTACCGAGTTTTCTTTGTAGCAATAGTGATAACTACATTCCGCTTATTATTCTCCTATGTCGCTTCCTAATTAATAATCGTTTAGAGTGTCCATAAAGAAATTTATGTAATTTTGTAAAATGGTTAAAAGAAACATGACACGTCAAAAATTTGTCGAAAATTAGAAAGGAAAATTTAATGTTCCATTCAGTAACATTTTACAACAAACAACTCTTTTACATACAAATTGAATTTTTATTAATTTGTAGGTACCTTCAAAGAATCATCTCTACTAATTCAGGAATAAATAAAGAAGAATCGCTAATAGTATTTAAGTCAGTTTTATGGAGCCCCCTCGGACTAGATACGGCTATGGACTTTTTGCAAGACAATATTAGATCTATAGCATCCTTGTAAGTTGATATTACCCTAATGATGCAATAAATCAATTGATAATTGAATTATGTTTCAGCTACAAGGGAGTCGATGTATTGTCAGAAATGTTATACGCAGTGGCTGAAAAGTTGGTAACAGACGAGCATGTACAATGGGTTAGTATTATAATTATTCCTAAATTAATTTTAAAGACCATAGTGCTACCATATTTCTGAATACCTTTTATTCGGTGCTTAAAAAATTAAAATGTCATTAAAAAATCAAGACCTCAGCTTCTGGTATATATACAGGGAGATCGAGAAAGACTGAATGTGCCCCTCCCTAAAGATTTTTTGTGCGCCACTAACACTATTTTGATACTTTTAATATTTGCACGTTGGTGACAATGGCTTATTGATTTACATACGTTTTATGTGTGCGACGTCACAAATTTGGACATTCGTCAGCTTAGAGACAACAGACCGAAATTCATAAAGTATTAAATAGCAACTAACCAAACTTTTCATTAAATTACTACTTTTGTGGACATTACATTGTACAATTTGCCAAGTTTCGGCTGTTTTATTAATTGTGGAAGTGTGGCAATACGAAATGACGCCAGTTTTTATTAAATATCATCGATTTTTCAACTAGGAAAAGTTGAAGTTGGAATCTGTCAATTGATTGCAAGCAGTAAAATAAATGATTTTACAGGAGTATTCCAAGCATTTTGTTAATGGTAAATTGCTACATGTTAAAGTAAGAATTTTATTTTTAACGTGGGTTTATATTGTAGGCCACACTGCTGTGTTACAAGACTAGAATCAAGTTAACATAAGATGCAACTTGAAACCCAGCTATAAAGCTGAAAGTGGTTGTGATAAAATAAGTGCTGTTAGTGCTATCTACAAACAATTTGGTATTGAAATTAACAGTTTATATTAGTTTGGCCGATATTTTTTGTATCTAAACTTGAGTTGAGTGACGAAGAGGTTCGTGTCGAAAGAGAAAAATGTTACGAGACGACCGTTTTAAATATAGTGCAATTCAAGAGGAACTTCAAAGATAAACTACAGATTATGTAAAATCTGATAAAGTTTATAGATTAGAATGAAAGTTCAAAGTGTCATCGATGATCTGGGGCCTAAATATATTGTTTTAAAGTAGATATGTGGTTGTTTAAAAACTACTATGTTGGATTTTATATTGGATAATATATTTTAATACAATATACATTCACTCGCCAGATCACTCGAATTGCAATTACTTAAGTATGAATGCCATCTAAGTTATACTACAAATGTTAAACTTGGTGATAATAAATAATTGTATATTTACTTAGTAGATATATTTTGTTTTATTCTCATTTACAATAGAGATACGAAACTATCAATAAATATCGATAGTTAACGATATTTGAACAATGGACTATCGATAACTATCGATACTTATGGATTCAACCTACCTAACGATAGTAGTAAGTGATAAATGAAACGACAAAAGGAAAGAAGAATATTTAATAACGCACATAAGTTAGACAATAGTAACATTATCACCTCATTCTGTACCTTATAAACTGCAAATCAATCTAGCGAACGTGTTTGCCTGTACCTGCAGCACAATCACAATGAGTACTAAGAAATCATCTGAATCCGCAATATATCCAAGGAATGAGGTTATCGTTAACAACACTGAATGTCCATAACCTGAAAAAAGGATCTCTGTGTTGGTAATTATTCATAAAGCAACATATAATTATGCAAGTACATGGAAAAAGTGATTTATAATTTATAACTACTACTTGCCTTTGCGATGTTAGGCTGTTATCGTGTAAATTTCTTGGAGAGAACTTGTTTCACCCAACTACTAACAAACTGGTTGGAAACTTCGAATTTTGAATGCCCTGTAGTTATTCTTTTAACTATGCACTCCTTTCAAAAATCATGTAATTACAATATATGTGTATGTAATATTCGGAAATACATCGGCATCTGTACATCTTTATTTAACGTATAGGGATTTAAATGATAGCACCAACTTTCTTCCATAAACCTAACCTATACATCATGGGACAATTTCGTAAAATATAAACTCGTCTTCATCTTAACCAAATTCGCCACATGAATTGAGTAAGGATAATTGTGGATGTTAAATAATCCAAAGTTAAGTTTTAAAACTTAAAACATCAAAAAATCTGCAAAGTATACAAAACAAGGCGTTCAATCATCTGATCACAAAACACAAAGTAGCGGTCATTTGCATTTCTTCAGAATTCCCTAGACTAGTTGATTGATTGATTGATTTGCCAGCGTAAGGTGGGCATTGCTGCCAATTCCGGTGCATGGAGATTTGTTCCACCACGCAGCCCGATCGCCCGCCGAACGTCAATCTGCAGTCACGCAGTCGTCTATTACATATTCATGCGGCTCCACCCAACCGACCAACGGATCATCCCACCGTGTGCCGGAATAAACCACCGGTGCTTTTATATACCGCCGGACCGGCTGCATACGCTGGATTGGACAATGGACGTGCTTGTTGTCAGCAGCGAGAGCCGCATGACGCATGGGGTAGGAGTATGGAATGGAGCGTGTAGGTGTTTGTGAGATGTTTCTTCTTGTTTTCCTTCTGTCTTCATCGGATGGAAAGTGTAGGCGTTTGTGAGATGCTTCTTTTTAGTTTCTGTCTGTGACCATCTTCTCTCCTATTCCACTTCTGAGTTTTCTGTTTCTTTTGTTTCTGAGTCTGGCAGTGTGTATATCCTTGATATTTTTTTATTGCATTCCGTTTTTTTGTTGTGCAGATTTTTCCCTGTGTGTATAATCCTTTCCTAGCTTATTCATAATCCTCTCGATTGTTGTTATCCATGTGTAGCATGGCCTCCTTATTTTCAGTTTGTTGCTGTTCAGTCGTAGCGCTTTCTTTAGTAAGTGTGTCGTGTCTCGTCTTTGGACGTGTCCCCAGTATTTCATTGCGTATGATTCTATTATTTTGATTATTGTTCTTCCCTCTAGTAATGTTAACGGTTTCTGTCGTTTTTGTGGTTTTCCTGTTTTTGCTAACAGTTGGATAATATCCCTTTCAGCTCTTCTCAGGCTTCTTCCTTTTTAGTTGATTCGTTGGGTATGTTCCTAGGTATATCATTCTATTCGTGGTTCTCAGGGTGTAGTCTCCTATTTTGTATTCTTCCCCACTTGTCGGACTTGCTTTTGTCAATGGGTCTTGGACCATTATTTAGCTCTTCTTGAAGTTTATTTTCATTCCAGAGGAATCCAGATGTGGTGTCAAGTTTCTTAGAAATTTAACGATGCCTTGTTCTTCCTCGGTGATGATGAGTATATCGTCGGCGTATGCAAGTACGATGAGGGGCTTTATCGTTTCATCGTTTCCATTGAAATTCTGATTCTCCTTTATTGTGCTTTCTATCCTTGTTTGACTCCTATGTTGTTCATTTTTGATTCCGTCGACTGTCCAAACCATTGTATTGCAGTGTTTTCGTATCAATGTTGACCAATTTAGTTCCTTTCCTGTTAATTGCTTTTCTATCTCCTTCTGGTATTTCTTTTTGATTTCTTCGTTCTCTAGCAGGGAGATGTTCCATGCGTCATTTGCTGTTTTGTTGTATCTTTTTTGTGCTTCTTGTTTCTTTATCACTAGTGTTCCATATAATATTTTGTGATCTGTTTTGTCGTTTGTTGCTTGTTTTGCCTTAATGTTTTAACCCTGTCCCTTATTTTTCTATCCACTAGGATATGGTCTATTTGAGAGTTGATGTTTCCTTTACTCCAGGTATTAAGGCAGGTTAGGTTCTTGCTCCATGTGTTTCTAACTGTTAGATCGAACAGATGTGCCAAATTTTTTAGCAAGCTTCCATTATCGTTTGTCCTGGTGTGGAGCAAGGTTTTTCCTATGATATTCTTGTCTTCGTGTATTTGGTCGTCCTTTCCTATATGCGCGTTGAAGTCTCCTAGTATTATTATGTTCATTTTTCTATTCCTATTTCTTCTAGTCTCTTGGGTGATCTGTCTGAATACTCGTCCTGCCCATTTGTCGGAGGGCACATGTACTCCTAATATGCATATGTTTTCCTTTCCAATTTGTAAGTCTGCCGTGGTTATGTTTTCGTTTACTTTTCTTGTCTTTATCTGGATAGGGGTGTTCCGTTTTATTGCCCATGCGACTCCTCTGCTGGTTTTTTCTTTGCCCCCTCCACTGAGATGCCATTTGTAGTTGTGAGTAACTGCGGTTCCATCTATCATGTGTGTCTCTTGTATGCATGCAACGTGTATGTGTTCCATCATAAGAGCCTCATTAATTTCTCTTTTCTCTCTCGTTATGTAGCCTCTGACATTTCTTGTCGCCAGAATGATGTCATCGTGTTGTAATGCTTGACTGTTGGCTTCTTCTGTTCTTTGTGATATTTGGTACATGTTTATGTGCGTTGCTTCCTCTAATTCTGGGCGGGGTGTTATTGCCCCAGTTCGAGCGTATGTTTCTTCTGGTTGTTCTGCTTCATGTTTTTCCTGTGCAATAATCACGCTATCGTAGTGATTTCTTTCGTTTCCGTGCTTCCTATATACTATCTCTAGTGGTGTGTTCCCTCTTCCCTGTTGGTTAGTAGGATGGAAGATTATATGCTCTCCTTCTAAGAAGAATGTTGTCCTGTTTTTCATATTTGCTGTCGCAGCAATTGTTTTCTGCCACTCCCCCCCCCCCAAATTCCTTCTCTTCTCAGATCTCGGATGAACGCATTTATTTTTTTTCCCGTATTAGAGTTGTATCTATTGTAACGGGGTGCTAGTTCATGGATGGATGCCTGCATGAATGGCATGAAATGATCTAAGTGATTTTCGATATAATCACCTACTTATTTTCGTGGGGTTTTCATTGCATTAGTATTTGCCTGTGATATTATATATTTTCTCCCTCCAGTTGGTGGCTTAATGCTCCGTATAGGCAGTTTCCGCCGCCGTCGACTTTTTGTACCAGTAATTGCTGTGTTCTCGTTTCAACGTCCTGTTTTAGTGTGTCCATTTTATTTGCTTTGTTTTTCAAGACCTATATTAAATTGCTGTAAGAGAGTCTTTTTATTATGTTATCTGTATCGCGGTGAAATAGATTTTTACAGCGAGTTACAAATGAGAAGGAGGCCCGAGAGAGAAACTCCCGCACACGCTGTATATTGTTTTGATTTTTGTAGTGCCTAATTCAAACTGCCGTTTCCCAAATGGGAATAAAATAAGATATTATAAAAGTAAAGCAAGAATAATACTAAAAATAGACAGACAAACAGAAATAATAATTTAAAAATGATGAATTAATTAAATAATTAATCAATTAATTAAATATGTAGCTTATCTCTCTTGTGGATTGCTGGCATCTGCTCCATCTAATAAACTCCACTTCACACAAATCGTTTGTTTATTTACACTTTATAAGAAAGCATTGGGGTTTTATTCTGGTCCCTTTAACGTCTATAACTATTATCGTTTGACACTGAATATTTATTACCCTGGTCTTGAGCACTCAATCACTTCAAGGACCTTTTAGGTACAGATAGGCCTGATCTTAACACACCACACTTTTTATATTATATTAATTGTTTACCCTATTTTTTATATTGCAAAGCCCTGTACTAGAAATTATCAAATATTAATTCCATATGAACTTTGTTTTTTGACTATTTCACTTCACAACACGCAAAATTTCTTGACATATCGATGACTTAAATTTTATATAAATTGGCGGTGCTTTTTTTTTGTTTTGTTAGGTGAACATGTCTACAGGATGGGTATCCCAATTACAAACAGTTGTCTAGCTTAACTTAACTACACATAGACATCATCACAACAACCATTCCCTGCGATATTGCCATCTACCGCAGCTGAGACTCGAACTCAGGAGAGATAACAGCGACTAGACATGTTGTGCCACTCAACAGTGGTCTAGCTCACTGCTACCATCTCGGTAACACATGAAAAACGCCACTGAACACCCATACCCTAGCCAGGATTCGAACCTGGGACTCCATGGTCGCAAGCCAAACACCTTCAGCTTTACGCCACCGCCAAGCTATGTTTCTGAGCTTTTTTCGAGAGCTTTCTTCTAAGCGTCCGTTCACTCTGAGAAACTCAACCGAACTCTTCAGAATTCCCTAGACTAGTTACATACGAAATTAGTTTTAATAATATACGTAGAATAGAAATCAATTTAGGTACATTTAGTGGCTTTCCTGTGTCACGTCACGTTGACTCTTTCTCGATCGCACTGTAGGTACCAAATCTCAAGAAAATTGACTGTTACTAGTTTGTTTCGGTTATTTACACCTATTTCACCCCCCATCCCTCAACGGGATAAGCTCAAAATATAATGTAGTTCTTGACCTCGCTATAATAGATACATGTACAAAATTTCACGTCAATATTATTCTTCTATTTTGTTAACTCATCTAATAATGGAGTGGTCATGGAGGGGATGCAAAATGTTATAAACAAATTTGAGACCTTTGCTTCTAGTATATACACCAAATTCTAAGTTTCTTGACTCCAACTAACTTGCCTTACTTATTAACCCCTATTTACCCCTATTTCACTCCCCCTTCAACGTAATCGTCTCAAAATATAATCTAGTTCCATTTGTCTCTATAATACGTACCTACTATTAACCACTTTAATAATGGAGTGGGGGTGGTGTGGGCGGTTCGGAGAATGTTATAAAAAACGTGAGGTCTTTATTTCTAGTATATACACTAAATCCCAAGTTCATGGATTCTTATCAGCTTACATTAATTTCCCCCCTCCCTTTTCTCCCCTATTCACTCCCCAATCCTTCACTGGAGTAAGCTCAAAATATGATCCAGTTCCAGATCTCGTTATAATACACATGTGTACAAAATTTCTAAATCAATATCTTAAACTATTCGAAGGAAAAGTTGCCCAAGAAGAACAGTTACAGACAGGCAGACCGATAGACAGAAACGTTTTCTCTCAAATTTGAAATGTCGACGTTTTATGCATGGCATTCTAAACTTATTTCAACGCAAAACATGTTTGAAGCTTTTTTAAGATCATTATTCTTCCACTCCACTACGTGGATGTGGAGGTAATTATATATTCAAATATGCTTTTGTATAATAAACGGCTCGGTTTATAATTTAAAACAAACATTTTGAACAAATATTCAAATGTGTTCCAGGTACCTATTGGCGATACATGAGAATTATGGTTACTAAAATGGAATTTCACTATGACAAATTAATATGAATTAATCTTAATGTGGGTCTAGATTAACAAGACAAACTTTGAACTAATCACTACCCTGGGCTTTGTGCCCGCGCGGATTATTTTCCAGCGAACCTCGAACATCGCACATTTCTGAATAATAAACATCCCTTCTCTATATTTGATGTAAATCTTTTTTTAATATATATGAATTAAGTATTGATATTTTCTCAAATCGCATTTACAAACCCATTAAATGCACATTAAATTTCTCATTTTATCATTGATTTTGTCATCATGTTACCTCAATTCTTTACTCATTATTGGAAAAATAATCGTACGACGTAAGATCAGAAATAAAGGCGGATTCTAATTTTAGGACCATCTATGACTGAGATCATTTTTGGTATCATTGTACAATGTATTCTAAATTCGATTCTCATCATTGAAGTTTTAGTGATTATTGTTGATGGAAACATGGTTAAGTGGGAAGAAGTTTTGTGTCTTCGTTGCCACTGTTTAAAAAAATATATAAAATAATTTTAATATGTAGGAATTTCTATTTTGTCTGTTAATCTGTGTTATACTTATTTACAGGTAAAGGCATTACTAAGATACTCACCGAATCGACAGTTTTTGACATCCCCAAAAAAATTGTTTTCTAACTTGACCCTAAATGGCAGCCATATTTGATACGGTGTCTTCACTAAATTGTGTCAAGATTTAAAACAGTGTTTTCATATTCCTTAGCTTTTAGAACTCTTGGAATAATAATAACAACGACACAAAGGAATGGAAAAATATATTTCTTTCTTTATCTTAAAAACTAAAGAATGATATAGTTTTTAAAAAGATACTCGAAGTATCGTAAAACACTTAAGAAACTTTTATTTCTTAACCAGATTTTTATTCACAATAGTAAGTATCACAATTAGATGACTGTGAAACGTGAAGTGTTCCAAAATGAATGTTGGAAAACACGTTTCTCTAACACCATTTCAGAAATTACAAATTCCACAACTAAAAATTGTGTCGGAACAAGTATTCATTCCAACACACTGTTATGGTATAATACCGCAAGGCTTTCGAGGAATCAGAAACCATTAGTGGTTCGGTTGCTATGATTACGTCGAACAAAAGGTGTTTATTTCTAGCTTCGCAATGTTCGCATTTGACGTTTTGAACAGTTTTAAAGTTTATTTGTATAATTTCTAAAATCTTATTAGAAAAAGTATAGTCTACAACACGTTTGGAATGTCATATATCACAGTCGCGAACCATAGTCCTCGCCTTCGGCTCGGCCTACAAACTTTTCGCTCGTGTGGAATATGGGCCATTCCATAACTTGTTGTAGAATATACCATTATTAAACTTTTTTTAAACTGAAGAGAAACGTAGGAAAACATGCATTATATCGTCATTTCAGATTTAATTTACAAACTAAAAATCACAGGCAAAGAAAATCAACATTTATCTCACGCTAAACATTTCTGATTTTAATAAACGTTGATATTTCTAAAATGAAATCGAGTTTCACTTAAAAACTTTACTTATTAAAGCAATTCTAAACTATAGATACCAATACTTATTGCTGTTATGTAGTAGTAATTACAATATTCTTTAGAGCGCGCCTGTGCAGGAGTAGATTAATTTATATAATTTAGGAAACCTTCATAGTGTATTTTGAGCTAATGATAACCGACAAATCCGCGGACTACTAATGAGGAGCTTACCTGCCATTACAGTGTTCATTAAATTAATTACAAATTATTTACTGGTGCACGTCGCAAATATATTTTTTTCTGTCTAGTAGTAATTGTGACGTTACTATGAACGCAAGTAAGTACTAACAGTTTCATATATAGTGTGAACCTAAGGAAACGCACAACATTCATATCTTTGGTATATGTCATTTTTCAAAAAAATCCTCGAACAGATCGATTTTAGTTTTGTAAATGCTACATTTTGTCACTATACCATAATTTATCATGTCACTGGTTTTTGAGTTATGACGCCATAATACATTTTGTTTAATGGAAACATATATTTTTGTTTACTGTTTTTGGTGGTATTTTCCTTTAGGTTTCTGGTGATATAAAAAAATGATATTACCTGAGCCATTCTTTTGGAAAAAATAACATTTTATGTAAAAATAACTTACCTCTCGCAAATTCACGAGTAATGTTCCACTTTCTTATGGGCTGATAAATCTTGTTGCCTACATTTTTGTTTTAACTAGCATGAAAACATTTGACATAAAAACAAAACAAAGAAAATAATAAAAAAACAATCACCTTAACAACAGAGAGATGCAGGCCTTTTTGTGTAAGTATCGATAACTTTTTTATTCCTGGCACGTGTGGAACCTCAGTTTTGTGACACTTCTGAGACAGTGTAAAACTAGTGAATGCAATGCCACGTTTAAGTGAAAGAGAACGCATAGAACTTTTGATGATGGTTGGATATGGTGATAGGCTGAGAACTCATCAGGAAGCATGTGATGTTTTTAATGCCAAGTATCCCGAAAAGCAAATTTTTAGATCCACTATAAGTAGATTGGTAGCTAGATATGATGAATCTGACAGTGTAGCTGACCTTCCTCGATCTGGTCGCCCTAGCACAAGCAACGAAACCAAATTAAATTTTCTTCTAGAAAGTGAGAAAAACCACCATCTTTCGACAAGGCAGCTGGCTTTAAATCATAACGTGAGTCAAACTTCTGTTGTACGTCTGCTGAAAAAAAAAATACCATCCATACAAATGTTAGGTATTGGTCACGCTAAAATCCTCATTGGACTCAAGAAGCCCTTACACAGCGACGAGGCAAAGTAAACGTGAGAGCAGGTATGATTGGTGATCGTTTATTGGGGCCATTTTTTGAAGAAAATCTTACGGCAGCAAGATATTTACAGTTTTTGCGAGTTGAGTTAGTGCCAGCCTTAGCAGTTATGTTTCCGAACAATGAAGATGAAGATATTCCTGCTGAAAACGTCTGGTTTCAGCAAGACGGGGCCCCACCATTTTGGGATAGCAGTGCGTCAGTTTTTAGATGACACTTTTACTGGAAGGTGGATAGGTCGTCGAGGTCCGATTGAGTGGCCCCCGCGTTCACCGGATTTAACCCTCTTAGACTTTTTTCTTTGGGGTTACTTAAAGTCAAATGCGTATTTTAACAGACCGGATACCATAGAAGAATTGAAAGACAGAATTGGCTTGGAGATGAAACGAATTGCCCATGAGATGATTCAGAATAACGTGCAAAGTGTTTACATGCGTCTTGGTCAATGCCAAATGGTTGGAGGGTCGTAATTTGAGCAATGGAGATGATTATTTTCTCACAATTACTTATGTAAGGTATCAATCAATAAAAATATTTTTTTCCAAAAGAATGGCTTAGGTAATATCATTTTTTTTTCATATTACCACCAAAAACAGTAAACAAAAATGTCTGTTTCCATTAAAAAAAAATTGTAATGGCGTCATAACTCAAAAACCAATGATGTCATAAATGTTGGTATAGTAACAAAATGTAGCATTTACTAAACTAAAATCGACCTGTTTGAGGATTTTTTTGACAAATCACACATGGTGTAACGAAGCATATTTTAGTATGGAAATTTCAATTTATTTTTACATTTAGAATATTAAGATTTTATACTGTAGGTACAAAGTGTAAATAATTGTTGTAATTTGATTATTTACTTAGAAATATTAAATTATTAAGAAGATTACAATCCGATAGGTGGAGCTAGTGCCAAACCACCGACCGGAGTTGCTTTCCCTTAAACGAACACTTGGCCCAGCCAGCGAAAAATTCATTCCTTCAGGGGAATTCATTGAGTTGATACATTCATTTGGATACCGTACGATCCATTAAATTGGATACATTCAGTTGGATACCGAACCCTGCCGTTAATTCCTTCAAGGCAATTAATTGAAGTGATCCATTCATTTGGATACCGCACTGTGCACTTTATTGCTAAAGGAGATCCATTCTATTGGATACCGAACCGTGCCGTTTGTTGCTGAAGGGAATCCATTTATTCAGTTGGATACCGAACCGTGCCATTTATTGCTGATCCATTCATTTGGATACAGCACTATACCGTGCTCTAATAGTGCTCCGCCGGAACCAACAACCGAACACCGAGGCCCAGCCCCCCTATCCAGGAGGAACCGACCACAAGAAAGTGGGTAATCCTCCTGGTATCTGCGCTGCCCTGTCCGCTTTTTGCTGCCTCGTTTTCGTAAACTCATTAACCACTTTACTGCGCTCATTTAGCCGATTTTAACCGTCCTCTTACACCGTTCACCGTCACCCCGCTTATTAGTTGCTTCTGTAGTTAGTCATAA
Source organism: Stenurella melanura (assembly GCA_963583905.1). Lineage (NCBI taxonomy): Eukaryota > Metazoa > Arthropoda > Insecta > Coleoptera > Cerambycidae > Stenurella > Stenurella melanura. The sequence goes on from OY757317.1 coordinate 48,582,481, forward strand.
TAATTGTAGGGTAGTTGCAGGATACTTAGAATTGTAAGTAATAGGTTTACAGAAAATAAATATTTAGTCTAAACTGTGGCTTTTTATTGTAGTGTATGTGAAGTCTAACTATCCCTAGACCCTCTGGACATACCGTTTCTTCACTGTAACTATCCCAACCCTACTGCAATAGGTTGCGTTAGGAGGCTAGTGTGGGACCTTTACACCACGTAAAAAACTGTAAAGGTGGCGCCCGAGCTTACCGTTAACCGACAGCACAAAGCTCGAGTGTCAAAGTGTGACGGGTGAATAAAACGTCACAATACCAAAGATATGAATTTTGTGAGTTTCTTTAGGTTCACATTGTACAAAGTAATATGAAGAAACTTGACTTTCTTATAATTTTTGGTTGTCTACGTCAGCATATTTGCGAATCTGTAACACACTTTAAAAAATCTGTGTTGTGCAGTAAATTGGTTATCTCTTATTTTGTTTGAGGTTGTTAATCAAACCTGTCTATTTCAGATTAAAACTATTGTTAATAATACAATTCTGAACCACCACGAGAATGTTAGATCAATGGCTATTGCACTGGTTTCTGTAAACAATTATTGGAAGAATCATTATCAGAGTGAAGTTAAAAATATATTCGCACCTACTTCGACACTACCAACAACAACAGCAACGGCAACAGGAGCAGACACCGAAACGGCAACAGCAACCGCAACAGCAACAAGCACGGAAGCAACACCTACAGTTCCAGGAGGCAGTACAGGTCTCACCCCTACAACTCAGCCCAGTACTACAACCGATTCGTCATGTGACAAACTATTTTCGTCAAAATTCATTAGCGCCTTAATTTTGTTAATTTTTACTGTGTTGTAAATAAGTAAGCCAACTAGCAATTTGGTATTTTATAAAAGCAGTAGAAATGTTTCTGGCACACATTTTATAATGTAATGGTACTCTCGGAAATACTTTCAAAATGTTTTTACACCAACTATAATTACAAAAATGGCGCCATCTTATAAAATATTCCAGTCGCATTTTTTACTTCGTAAAGTCCATTAGCATCATAACAAAATAATTATATAAACACTTCCGTAGGCTTTAAGCAAATTGAGTACCATCACTATATAATAGTTTTATTAAAAATTTATTTAATTGGGCTATAAAACACATTTCACTGTTTGTTACATTCCTGCTTTAAAATAACTAAACAACTGTTTTACATCACCTTTCTTGGTAATTTTAAGTAGCAGTTATAAAAAAATGATGAATTTAGACATACCAATAACAGGTAATTATTTTGATTTATTAAAACACTTATTTTGTTTCTACCACTATGTTTTATTGTAACTTAGCGCTACTATAGTTTCGATACTTCAACGTATCATCTTCAAAGCGACTTGAGTAAATAATGAACACAAGAGAAAACCTAAGCTATTTATAATTTACATTATTTACCTAGTTTTATTACTACGGTGTAGGGGATGTAAAATTATCAGAAATAAAATTAACAGAAATTAATAAAGGGATTAAAGGATTATGAATTAAATATATAAAAAGGGGTGTGTTATATGGGTTCATCTGGTCATTAAGTAAGCAATTACCTGGGATTTTGTTTTATTTGAAAATTTCTAAAGATTCTAATAAAATAATTTAAAACTTTTATTATGTACATGCAATATATCAAGAGTATTTATATCTGAAAAATTGTGATTTGATTCTAACAAATGGCTTGAAAAAGTGGAGTCTGTTTTTTGGAGTCTGAAAGGCCGTAGATGGTTTTTGTATCGTGCTTCAAAGAACCGACTAGTTTGACCTATATATAAGGCATTACAGTCCGAACATGACAAGTTATAAACTCCTTAGTTTTGCTAATTTGTACTGCCGTTTATTAATTAAATTTTGTATTGTCTTTCCTTGGAACCCGTTGTTAATTGCTGTTGTTTTCATGACTTTTATTTTTTTTTCTAAGGTGCCCTGTGAGAGAGGTAATGACAAAGCCCTATGTATCATTGAATTGTAAGCTGCTAATTTATGTGCATTGGGACCGAATGAGGAATTTGGAATAGTGATATCTGTAAAGGTTTCCGAAAAATTTCAAAATTTGTTTTATTCTTGTGTATTAACGTTAGGTCCAGAAAGTTTATTTTGCCATCTTTTTCTGCCTCGACTGTGAATTTGATATTGGGATGGATACGGTTAATAAAATTTAGGAATGTATTTAATTGTCTTTATATGATTTATGCCTAGCTGTGATTTCAATATTTTATCTTCTATATATGTGACATAAAGATATCTGCTAAAAGAGGACTCAAAGGGGAGCCCATTGCCAAACCTGCATTTTGAGTAAAATATCTGTTATTATATTGCCAATAATTTTGACTAAGACATAGATCTAAGGCTAATATTAATCCGTTTTTCTGAATAGTGTTAATATGAGATTTATCTAAAATATTTAAGATAAGTGGCTTACAATCTTCGGCAGGAATACTTGAAAACATGTCATCCCTAAAAAAGATTATGATGACAATATGCAAGTTTTCATTCAGTCTGAACTAACAGAAATCAAAAAGACCCTACCGCTAACTTTCAAACAAAAAAAGACTGTACGGGCTAATTAAAAACCATAAAAAGAATACTCCTATAAGGCCCGCCGTATCATATTTCAATAGTCCCACTTACAAGTTAGGAAATAAAGTAAACACGATTTTTAAAAATATAACAAATTTTCAACCTAAATATACCATAAAAAATTAAATTGAACTTTCTAAAACATTGGCAGATCGCGATATTCCAGAAGACGGTATCTTTCGATGTTTCAAACATGTTTTCAAATATTTTCCCTTTAAATCCTCTTTTAGCAGATATCTTTATGTCACATAATAATATAGAAGATAAAATATTGAAATCACAGCAAGGCATAAATCATATAAAATTTTGGTACAGATATGTGCTGCTTCACAGGTACACAAAGACAATTAAATACATTCCTAAATTTTATTAACCGTATCCATCCCAATACCAAATTCACAGTCGAGGCAGAAAAAGGTGGCAAAATAAACTTTCTGGACCTAACGTTAATACACAACAAGAATAAAATAAATTTTGAAATTTTTCGGTAATCCACATTTACAGATACCACTATTCCAAATTCCTCATTCAGTCCCAGTGCACATAAATTAGCAGCTTACAATTCAATGATACATACATACATTACCTCTCTCACAAGACACTTTAGAAAAAAAAATAAAAGTCATAAAAACAATAGCAATTAACAACGGGTTCCAAGAAAAGACAATACAAAATTTAATTAATAAGAGGCAGTACAAATTAGCCTGTAACAGCATCTATTCCCATATTAAGGAACGTGAGAGTAAATTTGTATCTTTGATATATTACGGTGACATTTCAGAGGAAATTGCAGGCATATTATCACATCATAAGGTTGCCCACAAACAAAAGTGTCACATTTATTAAATGATGCAAAAGATAAAATAGGAAAATTCAAAAACTCAGGAGTGTATAAATTGTCATGTTCGGACTGTAATGCCTTCGATATAGGTCAAACTGGTCGGTCTTTTAAAGCACGATACAAAGAACATCTACGGTCTTTCAGACTCCAAAAAACAGACTCCACTTTTTCAAGCCATTTGTTAGAATCAAACCACAATTTTTCAGATATAAATACTCTTGATATATTGCATGTACATAATAAAAGTTTTAAATTAAATTTATTAGAATCTTTAGAAATTTTCAAATTAAACAAAATCCCGGGTAATTACTTACTTAATGACCAGTTGGAGCTATATAACACACCCCTTTTTAATATATTTAATTCATAATCCTTTAATCCCTTTATTACTTTCTGTTAATTTTATTTCTGATAATTTTAAATCCCCTACACCATAGTAATAAAACTAGGTAAATAATCTAAATGATAAATAACTTAGGTTTTCTCTTGTGTTCATTCGTTTACTTGAGTCGCTTTGAAGATGATACGTTGAAGTATCGAAACTATAGTAGCATTAAGTTACAATAAAATACAGTGGTAGAAACAAAATAAGTGTTTTAATAGATCATTATGATCGACTACCACAAGGTAACGGCTAAATCCATCAATTTTTTTAAATTGTTTATAAATATGTCCTAAGTTTATATGAAGTATTTTTGATCCTAAAAGCTTATTGCTTTGTGATATAACGCTAGATAATAGCCTACCTATTAATTATTTCAGGCTTATTATGACTTACAGCGATTGTAATTTTTTGACACAAAAGAAATTTTACTGTGAATTATGATAACTTTTAATATATTTCTAGCGCGTCCCACGTTTGCTGACAATTTCTATTAATTTCCGTAATTCAATAAAAATCGATTTTACGTACTTATTTGAGTTTTATTGCAATGAAACACCAATATGCTGTGGTCGTGATAACTTTATAATTAGCACACACTTCATAAATAATAATAAACTTGTGATTCTTTAACTTCTCATGAGTTGCCATATTTGTCATCTCAAACGGTGACCTTTTCAAATAGCTACCCTCTATAAAACATTTTTTTGTTAGTACCAACAATTTTAAAGTAATTAAACTCTTAGGCGATTCCTATAAAGCATTTAAAAACTAATGCGCTTTAGAATTGACGATCTTGTGACAGGGCTCTATAGTAGTTAAACCAATACAATTATTGCAAAAAAGGCATATTTTACAATTTTGTACTGAAGTTTAATTCAACAAAAATTATTCAATTACATTTTGCACGTCACTGCCCGGTTAGTGCGAATTATAAACATTCTGCTAAGAACTGGCATTCGTAATTATTTCTATTAAATTATTATCTTTTCATTTTAATACATTTGCTCTCTGTATCCTATTTAAACACTTTATTTGACCTACTTCATGAAAGTTCCCATCCAAATTTAAGGCAGCAGTGAAAATGATACAACTTGTAATTCATGTTAATTTTTGGCATCTTTCACAACCTCTTTATAAACAAAATTTTGGGTGAATATCTAATTGAATTAAAACAATTATGTACATAAACACACATGAAATCTTCAAATACGGACCTATTCGTTTTGCTAGCTACTTTTGCGCTTCACTTCACTTAGCTGTTTGTTGCTTTTACGTACATTCCCGTCACAGGCCACTATATAGTAGTAGTAGACAACTTTTATAATACTTTCGCGATACTTTTGCATCTCTTTTATGATAAATCTATTGGGACTGAGATGTAAATGCAACCATGGATATAATATTGCATAAACATAACTGTTGAAGCCAATATTATATTTCATAAATAAGTTGTATAGTACGGTCGCTAAGAAAAGTGTAATGTTGCTGATAATTAATATCAATAAAAATGGTATGTAATTTATGATACTTAACAAACAATTATAAAACTATTCAAGAGCTACAGTCCATTTTAAAATATAAGAATGTTAAGCTAAATAGTATATTATAAAACATAAACTTTTAGAGACTTTCAGTCTTGTTTAGAATAAAATTTAGAATGGAATTAAAAAACAATAAAGTAAAATTTCTAAAATTTGACATTCATATTTTAAACCTACACAAGAAATATCTTAAATCAAAGACAATTACCAATAGTTGCATTGCACCGTGATTGCTTTAGAAATAGAAAGTCCATAGCTTGCAAAAGAATGAACGACATTTTAAGTTTTCAGATATTTTGAAAAATCATTACATGGAGGTGTTTTATTAGTGATATTTCACATCATGCTGAAAGAAAGAACTAATAGTATGATATTAAATGTTCATTGGCATATCAATTTCTTGTGTTTAGTTTAATACACCAATATTCATGAATCTGTCAGTCTGAAACATTGCAATATGTTTTCAGCTACTAGCGTTTTTGTGTACTATTGCTATTCATCTAAATGTATGAAATAGTATTTATTTGAGTTTGGAATTGTTTATTGTAGTTATAAGTAGATTTTAAAGAGTACACTAGAAAAATGCTGCGCATTTGCCTAGCTCCTTCAAGGGGGTGTGAGGGCTTCGCTCTCATGGCGAGCGCTCTGCGCTTATATAGGTGAAGCTCAAATCGTTGAATAAAACTTGCTTTTTCAGTTTTCAGTTGTTCAATTGTTCAGTTTTCAATATTTTTCAATTTCTATCTCAAACTCTTCATCAGCGACCTCTAGAATCCCTACAATGCGATTTTTAGTTGAATCGTACCATAAATGATGAAAATCATTTACCAATTTGACGCTGCAATTTTGAATTTTTAAGTTTTGATCCCAAATTTCTAATTGGCGACCTTGATTACCTTCAGCTACTGATTTCCAGTCGAGTCAGACTATAAATGATGAAGCTGGTCCGCCATGATGACGTCACCATTTTTAATTTTTAAGTTTTGATCTAAAATTTGTAACTAACGATCTTTATTACTCTCAGCTGCCGATTTTCAGCCAAGTCCGGCTATAAATGATAAAGCTGGTCCGCCATATTGACGCCGCCATTTTGAATTTTTAAGTTTTAATCACAAATTTTTAATTGGGACCTTGATTATATTCAGCTACCGATTTTCAGTAGGGTCGGGTCAGTCTATAAATGATGAAGCTAGTCTGCCATGTAGACGCATTCATTTTGAATATTTAAGTTTTGATCTCAAATCTGTAATTGGCGATCTCGATTATCTTTAGCTACCGATTTTCTGTTTTTAAATGATTAAGCTGGTCTGTCATGTTGACGCCGCAATTTTGAATTTTTAAGTTTTTGCTCTAAAATTTGTACTTGGCGACCTTGATTACTATCGGCTACTGATTTTTAGTCAAGTCAGATTATAAATGATAAAGATGGTCCGCCATGTTTACGCCTCCATTTTGAATTTTTAAGCTTTGATCTCAAATTTGTAATTAGCGACCTTGATTACCTTCAGGTATCGATTTTCAGTCGGGTCAGTCTATAAATGATAAAGCTTGTCCGCCTTGTTGACACCACCGTTTTGAATTTTTAAGTTTTGATCTCAAATTTGTAATTGGCGATCTTGATTACATTCAGCCACCGACCTTCAGTTGAGTCAGACTATAAACGATAAAACTGGTCCGCCATGTCGACGTCACCATTTTGAATTTTTAAGTTTTGATCTCAAATTTCTAATTAGAGACCTTGATTACTTTCAGCTACCGATTTTCAGTCGAGACAGACTGTAAATGATAAAGCTGGTCCACCATGCTGACGCCGCCATTTTGAATTTTTAAGTTTTGATCTCAGAATTCTAGTTGGCGACCTTGATTACCTTCAGTTACCGATTTTCAGTCGAGTCAGACTATAATTGATAAAGCTGGTCCACCATGTTGACGTCGCCATTTTGAATTTTAAGTTTTGATCTTAAATATTTAATTGGTAACTTTGGTTATATTCAGCTACCAACTTTCAGTCGAGTCAGACTATAAATGACAAAACTAGTCCGCCATGTTGATGTCGCCATTTTGAATTTTTAAGTTTTGATCACAAATTTTTAATTGGCTACCTTGACTACCTTCAGCTACCGATTTTCAGTCGAGACAGACTATAAATGATAAAGCTGGTCCGCCATGTTGACGCCGCCATTTTGAATTTTAGAGTTTCATTCACATACTTTTTTTATCTACAATTCCGATAATTTTCGTGTATCAATTTTAAGTCGAATCAAATAAATGATAAAACTTCCCAGTTTTTAAAAATTGCCACTAACTTGTACTTTTCTTAACAAAAATGCATCAGATTTAGCTTGTATTTTAGTCCCGTTTTCTAAAATCCAGGCATCAAATATAAACGATCTCGATATTTTTTTAGCAAAATTAGTTTAATATTGAAAAGTTCCAGACACTCAAGTTTGTTTAAAAATTAATTATTATTTGTTTGCTTATAATTGTATCGAAACATATTCTTTATAGGATTTTGCAAACAGCAGAAAAAATAACTATCTATAACTAAAAGAAAAACTTTGTGTAAAAATCTTAATGAAATCTTTTCATTCTTCCGATAACCTGAATTCTGGTTATGCTAGCAAATTAAAATCCTAAAATGAATTTGTCTAATTTCTTATTTGAGAATTCTCATTCTAACGCTAGCATCCACACAGTCCCCTACTGCCATGCATATTAAACTAGTATCTACATAGCCCTGTAACGATTCAAAATATTTATTAATTAAAATTATCAATCATTAAAACAAATATGTGGTTTTCACGAAAGACTGATGTTGGCCACTCGTGCAGATTCTTGAGACATGGGCACTCTGAAAATAAAAATGGAACTTAAACTAAGTAGTGATGATTCCTGATACACTTACGATACTTTTTTGATAAACCAGTAACGTCTCCAGTCATTGAGTCTTCTAGGTGGCTGAACATGTTCCCATGCGCTCTCGTCTATTACCAAGTCAATGTTCTAGCTTAATTACATTTTGAAGCAGGTTAAAGGCTTGCATCCATATTTCCTCTCAATAGGCAGCTATTTAGGTGACATTTGAGCAGAGTTAATTGCCTGGAAAATTATGAGGGTGTTAATTTAAATTCGGAAATTTTTCTTAGGCTATGTTTTGATTTTTAATTTGACAAATGTCAAATTCCAATTTAGGGATTTTTATTGAATAGCCTGAGAAATAAATTCGCGCAAAATCCGAATCTTTTTTGTTTAAAATTAGCAAAAAAGGGGCAGACATTTTAAATCCTGGAGGAACAAAGAGTAGTTCTCCAGTTCCTGTAATTCTGTGAGAGGGTTAAGACCTAAGAAAATCTAAGGTTTTTTTGCACCGTTGAAATTGGCCTTTATTTTATCGATTTATCCTATCGAACCACTCAAAGAAATATCTGCTCAAATTTGGAGTCACCTTCTGCCTGTTGAGGTTGTTAGTTTTACATGCCATACCTGTGTTCAGCGTGCCACAGACGAAAGTTAAGATTTGGTGGCGGAGGCTAGCTGCAGGGGGATAGTTCGTCAACGGCAGACTCAAAGATGGTAATATCAGCCACAAAGTGAGTACGTTTTTCAATTTCCCATTTAATCACTCTCAGCATTACGAAGAACTGCTGCCAATTAACAGCGTTTAAATTCGACTTTATCTGCACCTGGGATTAGTCCAGATTGTTACATATAAGCTGCGCCCCAGCTTCTTGTGGTTTAGATACGAGCAGCGTTTTATTATCACCCTTCTTTAGTATTTCCGAATTAGTTGCCTGTTTTTTTTTATTGTAACCAGCCCTCAGCATTATAATTGTTATTCCACGTTTCCTTTTAGCAATTTAAATATAAGTAATTTTTTTGTTAGTTTTCTGTTCTCTGAGTTAATACACTGCAACTTAGATTTTAATCTGTAAAGATTAACGGGAGCATTGCCTTCCAAACTGTGTGCTTTGTAAAGCCATAAACAGCTGTTTGCGGTTAACCCTGAAAGTAAAGTCTTATATAATTCACATACATTAAGTACATTTATCAATCTTTTTAGGGAAACATTGTTTATGTATTAGTACTTACCTTTATAGGTACTTGGCTTTTTTAGAGTAATTGTTGCAGTTTGTGTGTGCGTGCAACACGTTGTTATCTACTATTTTACCATTATATATATTTCCATTTTTACACATTTATACATTAAATTATACATTTTCATACGGGGATTTTTCTCTGATTTTTGTGTGTGTTGTGTCTCATCCCCAAACTCTGTCATTAATTGTGACTGGCGCCCGGAGGCTTATAAATTAATTATTGTTAACATCTATTTTTTGTTATTTTACAATAACTACTGACAGATGACATAACCTTATCCACGACCCGCCGCCGACATTAATGAGCTGCCGCGTTGGCGGATTTTTATCAGTGAACACTGCCGACCGTTAGGCCGGTCGCGAATCACTGACGTCACATAAAATTATGGCGTCATCCAATCGTGGGGCGTTGTTTCAAGTAAAATTGTTTTATTAGTAAAATAACTAGTTTTAATATCATCTTAGCCGGAGTTATAAGCCTTTTTTCCTTATTACCTTTCCCTATTTCCTATGAGAAACAAAGCACACAAAAATTGGGCATAACCGAAGGGTGCGAGATCATTTTAAGATAATTTGATAGTTTTCAAGTTTATGTATTATACTTATATTGTTATAACGTTATTGGCAGTGCAGTTCAAGCGCAAGAATCTGTACATTAGTAACTCACGATAAGATATACAGGGTGCGTACACAATAAAATCTTACATAATAAACTCTTGTAGTGTTTCAAAGGTAGTGCTTATTTTATGCATTACTAGGTGGCGCTAATGTCTATTTTGCAGTTAATAAATAATTTTCATAGTGGTAGATATTATTTAGATTGCTGTTGGCAAATAAGATATACATTTATAAGGTCAATTTTTTTATTTTTTATTTTTCGTAAAAATTACAGAATTACAGGATATTCAACGGTATAAAGGTGTTAGTTTGTTTTTCTGTTTCAAGGTGTAGTAAAACAGTCCTCGTTCTTTACATTGTATACAATGTGTGTACGTTTATACAGAGTGTGTGTATGAAAGTAGATCTTGTTGCGTTTCTATTTACATTTTATATGTAGGTACTGTTATTTAATTGTGTCCCAAATCGTTTTGCATGTATTTGCAACAGTGTGTCATACAGGGTGTGCCTGCAAAAGAGTTAGATATAATTAAATTCTTGGAATAGTTTATTTATTGCTTGGAGTTCTTATTATCTATGGTAATTTTAATAGTTCTATATCGGGATATCATACAGGCCAAACGTGCTTAGTTACTGATAATTATTCAGGCGTTACTAATAGTTGGAGATTTTTTTCTGTTAACTTGCAATCATGGCAGACACTAATTATGATATGGAACCTAACTATTTACGAGTTCATGAAATAAATTATGAACTGAGGATCCGTGGTATAGCTACATCTACCGCAGACATTCCGCAGAAACGAAAATTCCTGAGAAGAGAGTTAAAGAAGGACATGGCCAGACCTAATGTTGAACACGAACTTCCCAATTTTAGTTTCGATACAGAAAAAACAGAGGTGAAGGATAGCATTCAGTCAATTACGGAGCTCGTAGATAATTTTGATGGAACAAACACGGAGGTTTACAATCGGATCTGCAGCAGATTGGCTCATGTTGAAGGCAGACTCAAACGCATTCCAGATGATAAAGGGGATGAAGTCAGCGGCTTTCGTGGTGACAATTTGATATTAGTTGCAACACTTGAAGACGATGTTCAAGAAATTTTAACGAAGCATGAACAAGCTAACCAAGGGCCACATTTACAGCCTACAGCAAGTACTTCAGGTAGCAGCTCATATGCTCTCCACAAATGGTCTTTGAAGTTTGATGGCACGACTTCAAAATTTTCTGTAAATGCATTTTTAGAGCAAGTAGAAGAACTGAGTTTTGCTCGCAATATTTCTAAAGAAGAACTTTTTAGGGCTTCAGTGGAATTGTTCACAGGACAAGCGTTGATATGGTACCGTCATGCCAGAAATAAAGTTGATTCTTGGGATGGATTGGTTGCGCTTTTGCGAAAGGATTTTCTATCACCACGATATGATAAAGAGCTAAAAGAACAAATTAGAGCTCGAAAACAATGCGATGATGAGCCAGTGGTACTTTATATTGCTGCGATGGAGAATCTTTGTTCTCGTTTAATTAAGAAAGTTCCACCGGAAGAAAAGCTGGAAACCATTAGGGAAAATCTTTTGCCAGACTATCACATGCATCTAGCATTGCAACACATAACTTCAGTAGAACAACTGGGAGATATATGCAGAAATTTGGAGGAAGCGAACATTATGAAGAAAAGAAGAAGCAGTTCTTGCAGGCAGAATGTTGCAGCTATGGAACCTGATTTAGAATGCACATCAAAACCTTCGACGAGTAGACAATCAATTCAACATTCTAGCGGTGATATTTCAAATAAAAATACAGTTAGGACCGTCCATGAGTTACGATGTTTCGGATGTAAAAAATTGGGTCATACAAAGCGTGACTGCCCGCAAATAAAGAAAACCCCCCGTTGTTATGGCTGTGGAAAAGAGGGTGTCATTCGTCCCAATTGCCAAAGATGTACAAAAAAACACGAAGCCAAGAGGCGCACAGTAGGTCGGTGTCTCTCGGATTCGTTTAATTTTAAGACCTACGATAATAAGAACTTTCCTCGTAGCACAGTGCGTCCAACTATAAGTACAGTAAACTCTAGTACAAAAGAATTTAAGGGTAGGCTTAAAACTAAATTTTTTCATGGTAAGACTAGCTTGGTCGAATGGAACAGATGGAAGGATTTTGTGAGAAATTTTTATTTGAAGAAATACCCCCATCAGTCTAAAGTTATTTTGGATAGGCACATCGACACACTTGGTAAGGACAAGAAACTCACGATACTTGAGGATATGAGACACAATGATGTTACGGTTGATCGAGATGACAATAGTGGTATTGTCGACATGAACATGCAGGCAAATTTATTGCTGGTGAAGAAAAAAGAAGATAATAGGCCTTATATAAAAATAAAAATTTTCGACAGTAGCATTACAGCTTTATTAGATACTGGCGCTAGTCATTCGGTGTTCGGCGGAAAAGGTTTAAAAGTCATTGATAAATTTAATTTAAAAATTCTTAAATCTCCTGAATTAAATATCAGCACAGCTGATGGTACCGCTCAGAAAATTTCTGGTTATGTAAATTTACCGATACAAATAGGGAGTGTGTTGCATATTATTAAAGTTTTAGTGGTCCCCTCACTATCACATACGATTATACTAGGTAGCGATTTTTGCAAAACTTTCAGAGTAATATTAGACTGCGGCAAGTCCTCGTATTTTGTAGGCGAAGATAAAGACAAGTTAGATTGCTTACCGAAAGATTTGTCTTTATGTGAAGTTAACGCTACAAAGGTAGTTCAGTCAACCTCAGATTTAACACAACGTCAAAAGAACCAGTTGGAATCTCTCGTTGAAAAATTCAGAGCATTGTCTTGGATGTCAGGAACAAGACTAGGTCGCACCAACGCTATAGTCCACAAAATCGACACAGGTGATGCAGAACCAGTGAAACAACGTCATCACAATATGTCCCCTTATATGCTCGGTCATCTAAATAAAGAATTGGATAAAATGTTAGCTCTGGGTGTGGTTCGTCCTTCCAAAAGTCCTTGGGCGTCTCCCGTTCTATTGGTCAAGAAGAAGAACGATGAAATGAGGTTTTGTTTCGATGGAAGAAAACTGAACAGTTTAACCAAAAAGGATGCCTATCCGCTACCACATGTAGATCACATACTAAGCAAACTTACAGGTGCTCGTTATCTCTCCAGCATAGACTTGAAGTCAGCGTTTTGGCAGATACCTTTGGAGAAAAGCTCTTGTGAGAAGACAGCTTTTGTTGTCCCGTCAAGGGGATTGTTTGAATTTGTTGTCATGCCGTTCGGTCTGAACAACGCTGCTCAAACTCAGCAGAGGTTAATGGACCAAATTTTAGGATATACGTTGGAGCCGTTTGTGTTCGTGTATTTAGACGATATAGTTATTGCAACACCGACATTTGAAAAACACATCGAAGTACTGAGTGAAGTTTTGAAACGTTTAGAACAGGCCAACTTGACAATTAACTTCGAGAAATGTGAATTTTGCTTACCATCATTGAAATATTTAGGGTTTCTCTTAGATGGTGAAGGCTTGAGAACTGATCCAGATAAAGTTTCGGCAATGCTGAATTATCCTCGTCCTCAGACTGTCACAGAATTAAAACGATTTGTTGGTTTAGTAGGCTGGTATAGGCGATTTATTCCTTTCTATTCCAATTTGACAGCTCCAATGACCGGCCTGATGAAAGGAAAACGCAAATCTCAACTAATTCAATGGACGGAATCTGCAGAAAACTCTTTTCAGAAGATCAAAGAAGCACTGGTTTCTGCGCCTATACTTGTTAGTCCAGACTTCAACAAACAGTTTACTATACAGTGCGATGCGAGTGATATAGGTGTTGGATGTGTGCTCACGCAGGAGGCAGAAAATGGGCAGGAAGTAGTTATAGCATTTGCAAGTCGTACACTCACTGCGGCTGAAAGAAAATACACAGTAACTGAGAAAGAACTGGTCGCCATTTTGTTTGGAACGGATAAGTTTCGCTGTTTCATTGAAGGCACTCGGTTTAGAGTCATAACCGACCACTATAGTCTTCTTTGGCTACATCGCCTAAAGGATCCATCAGGTAGACTTGCGCGATGGGCAGTAAAACTGCAACAATTCGACATGCAGATCGAGCACAGAAAAGGTGCATTGAATGTTGTGCCTGATGCACTTTCCAGGGCACCGTTGGAAGTGTGTGTTGTGACTGTCGATAGAGCTGACGCAGAAAATGATAGATGGTATACTAAAATGTTAAATAATACTCTTAAGTTCCCTGAAAAATACTCAGAATGGAAAGTAGATGCTGGGTTATTATACAAACGTATACCACCAAGTTATGGCATTCATACAAATTTTCCAGAGTGGAAACTAGTTGTTCCGAAAGGCCGTCGCCTTTCTGTCTTCAAAAGCTTTCATGATGAACCCCAAGCAGCTCATTTAGGTACTTTTAAGACTGTTCAACGTATAAAAGAACTGTATTATTGGCCAAAATTAATACAAGATGTGCGAAAATACGTTCGTCACTGCAAGGTGTGCAGTGCACAAAAAGTTAGTACTTTTGCACGTCCTGGTTTTATGGGACAGCCAAAGAAGGTTAATTTTCCTTGGCAGTATATATCGGTAGATTTAATAGGGCCTCTACCGCGTTCTAAAAACGGTTTTGTATATTTATTGTTAGTTTCGGACTATTTTACAAAATATTGTTTACTTCACCCTTTGAAGAAGGCTACAGCACCTTTGATTGAAAAGTTCGTAGAAGAACAAGTTTTTCTGGTTTATGGTGCTCCTCAAATATTGGCATGTGACAATGGTGTTCAATTTACTGGAAATGTTTTCAAACGTTTAGCTGATCAGTATGATGTTAAAATTTATTACAATGCTCTTTACCACCCACAGGTAAATGCCGTGGAACGTGTAAACAGAGTTTTAGAAGCAGCTATTCGTTCATACTTAAAAGAGTCAGATCATCGTTGTTGGGATCAGGAAATACACAAGATTGGGTTCGCTTTTCGAACTGCCGTCCATGAAGCGACAGGTTTTTCCCCTGCAATGTTGAACTTTGGTCGTTATGTTCCCGCTCGTGGAAGTTATTATGGCAGGATTGATACAACTAAGGACCTAGATATGAATATTACCGATAGAGAGAATTATTTATCAGAAGTAGAAAAACTCCCAGACTTATACATAGATGTTAGACGTCATCTTGCTGAGGCATATTCTAAGAACGCTAAAAGTTATAACCTACGAAAGCGTCCAGCTGATGTCTATCATATCGGTGACAAAGTATGGAAGAGGAACTACGTGTTGTCTAACGCAGCTGAAGGTTTTGCAGCAAAACTAGCACCCAAATTCATTTTGTGTACCGTGAAGAAAGTGATATCTCGACTTGTATATCAATTGATAGGACCGGATGGTAAAGACGTAGGAAAATACCACGTTAAGGATCTTAAACCCTATCACGGATCAGAAACTGAAGGAATGGATTAAGCTTAAATGAAAAGTGTGAGTGAGAGTGTGATGGCCGGCCAGTGATTGAAGTAAGAATGAGTAAAATCCGTTACCCGTTGTTTTTGTTTGCGTGTGTATTACATAAAGTTAAATAACAGACTTGATTTTTTTGAAAGCTACTTTACTAATTATCAGATTAATAACTTGAGAGACATAATTTCTTATGACCCGATCTAGAAAAGACTTTCCCGAATAAGACATAAGCTATGGCCATAGCAAATCTAGAGCAATGTTTTATATATATATATAGGTGAATATATGTATATATGAAGCCAATATAATACATAGCAAATTGAAAGCAATGTATAGCTATACATAAGGCTAATGATATATAGTATCATAACGTGATACATCGTATTGCGTATAGTGACACAGTAATACATAATAATTTAGTGATACATAGTATTCTTAGTAATATTAATAATAGTGGTAATACTGATTGGGACATGTAAATATTAATTTTAAGATTAGTTGTTTTTCGTTAAATAAGTTCTTGCTTATACTACTTATATTTTTTAGATTAATTGGGTGACTAACAAATGAAAAATATTATCGCTAAGCTCTAATATTTTTAAACTAGCTAAACGGGGTGTGTAACGATTCAAAATATTTATTAATTAAAATTATCAATCATTAAAACAAATATGTGGTTTTCACGAAAGACTGATGTTGGCCACTCGTGCAGATTCTTGAGACATGGGCACTCTGAAAATAAAAATGGAACTTAAACTAAGTAGTGATGATTCCTGATACACTTACGATACTTTTTTGATAAACCAGTAACGTCTCCAGTCATTGAGTCTTCTAGGTGGCTGAACATGTTCCCATGCGCTCTCGTCTATTACCAAGTCAATGTTCTAGCTTAATTACATTTTGAAGCAGGTTAAAGGCTTGCATCCATATTTCCTCTCAATAGGCAGCTATTTAGGTGACATTTGAGCAGAGTTAATTGCCTGGAAAATTATGAGGGTGTTAATTTAAATTCGGAAATTTTTCTTAGGCTATGTTTTGATTTTTAATTTGACAAATGTCAAATTCCAATTTAGGGATTTTTATTGAATAGCCTGAGAAATAAATTCGCGCAAAATCCGAATCTTTTTTGTTTAAAATTAGCAAAAAAGGGGCAGACATTTTAAATCCTGGAGGAACAAAGAGTAGTTCTCCAGTTCCTGTAATTCTGTGAGAGGGTTAAGACCTAAGAAAATCTAAGGTTTTTTTTGTACCGTTGAAATTGGCCTTTATTTTATCGATTTATCCTATCGAACCACTCAAAGAAATATCTGCTCAAATTTGGAGTCACCTTCTGCCTGTTGAGGTTGTTAGTTTTACATGCCATACCTGTGTTCAGCGTGCCACAGACGAAAGTTAAGATTTGGTGGCGGAGGCTAGCTGCAGGGGGATAGTTCGTCAACGGCAGACTCAAAGATGGTAATATCAGCCACAAAGTGAGTACGTTTTTCAATTTCCCATTTAATCACTCTCAGCATTACGAAGAACTGCTGCCAATTAACAGCGTTTAAATTCGACTTTATCTGCACCTGGGATTAGTCCAGATTGTTACATATAAGCTGCGCCCCAGCTTCTTGTGGTTTAGATACGAGCAGCGTTTTATTATCACCCTTCTTTAGTATTTCCGAATTAGTTGCCTGTTTTTTTTTATTGTAACCAGCCCTCAGCATTATAATTGTTATTCCACGTTTCCTTTTAGCAATTTAAATATAAGTAATTTTTTTGTTAGTTTTCTGTTCTCTGAGTTAATACACTGCAACTTAGATTTTAATCTGTAAAGATTAACGGGAGCATTGCCTTCCAAACTGTGTGCTTTGTAAAGCCATAAACAGCTGTTTGCGGTTAACCCTGAAAGTAAAGTCTTATATAATTCACATACATTAAGTACATTTATCAATCTTTTTAGGGAAACATTGTTTATGTATTAGTACTTACCTTTATAGGTACTTGGCTTTTTTAGAGTAATTGTTGCAGTTTGTGTGTGCGTGCAACACGTTGTTATCTACTATTTTACCATTATATATATTTCCATTTTTACACATTTATACATTAAATTATACATTTTCATACGGGGATTTTTCTCTGATTTTTGTGTGTGTTGTGTCTCATCCCCAAACTCTGTCATTAATTGTGACTGGCGCCCGGAGGCTTATAAATTAATTATTGTTAACATCTATTTTTTGTTATTTTACAATAACTACTGACAGATGACATAACCTTATCCACGACCCGCCGCCGACATTAATGAGCTGCCGCGTTGGCGGATTTTTATCAGTGAACACTGCCGACCGTTAGGCCGGTCGCGAATCACTGACGTCACAGCCCCCATACGATTACGAAGATTTAGTTAAAAATGAGAACAAAGGCCTAAAATGAATTTATTTATCTATCTTGTCTTAAAAAAATTTCATTCTAATCTAATACATTTTCATGAAATCTATCATTGTGTTTCTTGGAAATTCTTAGCCTTTGAAACGTTTTTCGCCCTTATTCTGGAGCTCATCGGAAAGACATAGCCACTCATAAAGTTGTTTCATGCAAAACCAAGACAATTTCTATGAATAAGTATGAAATAATTATATTTGACATTGACTGATAAAAACAACCTCACCTATCTATTATCTAACTAGTATTGGAGCCTATACATATACTTTTATGCATGTTTAAAAATTAATTATTATTTGTTTGCTTATAATTGTATTGAAACATATTCTCTATAGGATTTTGCACACAGCAGAAAAATAACTATCTTTAACTAAGAGAAAAACTTTTATTAATGAAATCTTTGCATTCTTTCGATAACCTGAATTCTGGTTATGCTAGCAAATTAAAATTCTAAAATCAATTTGTCTGATTTCTTATTCGACAATTCTCATTCTAACACTAGCATCCACACAGTTATAGATAGTTATTTTTTCTGCTGTTTGCAAGATCCTATAAAGAATATGTTTCAATACAATTATAAGCAAACAAATAATAATTCATTTTTAAACATGCATAGAGTATATAGGCTACAATACTAGTTAGCTGATAGATAGGTGAGATTATTTTTATCAGTCAATGTCAAATATAATTATGTCACACTTATTCATAAAAATTGTCTTGGTTTTATATGAAACATCTTTATGAGTGGCTTTATGTCTTTCTGATGAGCTCCAGAATAAGGGCGAAAAACGTTTCAAAGACTAAGCATTTCCAAGAAACAGTATGATAGATTTCAACTTCATGACCGCAGGGGGTTATGTAGATACTAGTTTAATCTGCATGGCCGTAGGGGACTGTGTGGATGCTAGTGTTAGAACGAGAATTGTCAAATAAAAAATTAGACAAATTCATTTTAGGATTTTAATGTGCTAGCATAACCAGAATTGAGGTTATCGAACGAATGCAAAGATTTCATTAATATTTTTGCTCAGTTTGGTTAAGCAAACAATTATTTAAAAATATTTAAAAACTTAAAAATCTAAAACAGTTTATAGGCAATATGTGAGCAACAGACTAAGGCCGAATATGTAAAAAAAAGGAAAAAAAAATTTCGGATTTGAACTCCCTGTCTCGCGCTTGTGAAGAAAAACTCAAATCAAAAACATATTTATTAAAAATTTAAGAACAGTCTGTCCCACCCGAACACCCATGTCCGGAGCCAGCCGAACATCTGCGGCGAGAAATGCCACAGTATTTGTAAAGCTGGACGGAGTGAGGTCAGGTAGGATTACAAAAAATTATTAACAAACATCAACTCCTTTTACAAAAAGTAAATCAAAACGCAAGTAAAATTAAGGCTTATCTAACTATGTAAATTTAAAATAATTTGTAAATAAATAAGTAGTATAGAAGTATAAAATATTAAAATTGGTTTTACGGGAAAATTATTAACCAAAAAACCCGTTTCAGGAAATTCAAGAAGAGCGAGGTATGGCTATATCAAACCACTTCAAAATTAATCAAAAATATAATTAGGAAGAACAAAATTTCGATAAAGGACAAAAATTACAAAAAGAAACGAAGGGAGGGATAGGAAGGAATGAAAATTGAAAATTGTTTCAGATAGCAATTAAAGAAGAAGAAAAAAGTTTTGGCTACATCTGTTGCCGAAAGATGGGCAACGCTTGGTATGGTAATTTGTGTTTAATGCGAAATGGTGCACTATGCTCTCTGATTTGTGTGATGTTGTTTGTAAGCGGACTATCACCAAGCTTGAATTGATAAAATTTCTGTGATACAGTTTTGATGTAGTCCACTAGTGGTGTTATGTCGTTGCAACGCTCATGTAAATCTCTAATAGAGATGTATCTAGAAAAATTTGAGATGAGGCGTAAAAATTTGTTCTCTAAAACAGTAAGTTTTTTCATTGTCGTGGCCGACGCGCTGCACCACGCCGGCGCCGCGTATGTAAGAGCCGGCCTCACAATAACTGTATATAACAATTTTTTATTTTGTCTGTTAAGTCTGCTATTCCTAGCCAGAAGCGGGTACAGACTTCTGGACATGGAATAGACTGTCCGTACAGTTTCGTTAATGTGCTTATTAAATGTAAGTCTTTTGTCTAGTCGTACACCCAAGTACTTCACGCACTCCCTTTCCGGAATTTTGTGACCCCTTATCGAAATTGGCGTTATGATTTTATTTTCTGTGGATCTGCGCGTGAAGACTATAGATTCGGACTTCTCAACGAATATTCCACTGATCGTAATACGCCGTGGCACGAGCCATGTGAGCCTTAAATAGCATATTTGCCGCTTGAGCATTATGACTGTGCGCGTACATAGCTGTGTCATCTGCGTACTTGGCCAGTTTAGTATTCGGGAACGTAGGGAAGTCAGAAATGTACAGATTGTACAATTTAGGAGCGAGGACCGACCCCTGCGGGACGCCCGCGCGAATGTTCCGCTGTATGGACAGTTTATTATTCACTCGCACCTGCAGCCTTCTGCAAGTCAAATACGAGTGTATGAGTTTTATGATGTGACGTGGAAAATGGTAGTTGTTCATTTTATATATTAGGCCCGGGATCCAGACGGTATCAAAGGCTTTCTCGATAGCTAAAAGTACCATAGTGGTATTTTTACCAAGGTTATATTGCACCCCTACGTCGTTAATAATTCTAACGATTTGCTGCACTGTACTTCTTCCCTTTCTGAATCCGAACTAATGCTCATCGTTGATGTGAAGTCCATCCTGTGCAGAGTTTCGTCTGTCCAATATGACCTTCTCCACCAACTTTGATATCGCCGACAGCAGTGATATTGGTCGATAGCTGCCAGCGATCTTAGTATTCTTATTCGGTTTGAGAACACTACAGCACACTTCCACTGGCTAGGCCAGTGTTGTAACCGTAGAATCGCGTTAACGATGTACGTTAGCTGCACAATACCTTTTCTTGGCAGATATTTTAGCAGCTTATTTTCGATACCGTCTTTCCCGGGAGCTTTGTTATTTGGTAAATTTTGTATTAGCCTTGCTAATTCTGAGGGCTTGACCATGACTTTTAAAAATTCTCGTCTCGTCAATTGGATGTCATGGCCAATAACATCGTTTGCGTAGTTTTCGATGCGGTCATGGTCAGGATTGTTTGGTGCATTTACGTTTACATGTCATGGCTGTCTGTCCGTTAATTTTGGTCAGCGCAGGCATGACTTGCCGTGTAGTTTTAAGTGTCCTGGTCAGTTTCCACAGCGAGTTGTCTCGGGGACTTAAGGCTTCTAGTTTTTCAACCCATTTCCTGTTTCTCCAAGAGGTCATGGTGGCGCGAATTTGCCGTTGCAATCTGATCATATCAGCCTTAGCGTCGACATCACGATTTCGCTGCCAACGCCGTCATAGTATATTCTTTTCCCTAATGTCTCGTTTGACCGCCTCGTCTAGTCGGTCTCTGTAGGGATCTATAGTTATAGTGGTTGCAACACCCTGTTTAGCATCCTGCAGTACCCTTGTGAACTCTCCCACTACACCTTCCAACTGAACGGTTGTGTCAATAGTTTTAGTGAGTGTTAGATGTGTATTGATGTGGGCCTTATAGAGGCGCCAGTCGGCGTCGAATTGGATTGTGGTCAGACGTAAGCTCCCCTAGCGCCACAGGTAGTGTAGAGTTGATTACGCCCTTATTGACCACTATGTCAATAGTCGATAGAGTACCGCCGTTATCCGGATAGTGAGTCGGTCCATCCGGATACTGCAGAATGACATTATGATTATTGATATATTGAAACAGGGTGCAGCCATTCGCGTTGTTGCGATGACAGTTCCATGCGTTATGTCTAGCGTTAAGGTCGCCTATCACCAGACAGCGCGGGCTAGCGTTCATCAAATTCTCTAGACAACCCGCTGTGAAACCATTTGCAGGACTATTGTACACGGCGACGATGCTCATGCCGCCTTTTAGTGTCACACACACGTTTTCCATGATGTGTTCCGTATACTACGATGTGTATGTACTATGTTCGACTTTATGAGCACGGCCACACCTCCGCCTCTGTTTTGATTCTCCCTATCTCGTCTGATTGTAATATACCCTCGAACGCTTAGCTTGTCACGTCGGGTAAGTTTGATTTCGTTTAGGAGCATAATGTCGATTTTATGCCTCGTAAGATAATTGATAAGAAACGGAATTTTGTTACCAATACCGTTAGCGTTCCACGAAGAAAGTTTAAATTTAGATGGCATTGTTGTCGATGTTTACCATAAAATTGTAAAATACCTGAAATTTCTCACTCTCGCTGAAACATCCCTCGAGTTGACCGGCTAATAAAGTTACCCTTTTTATCATTAAATTTATGTCCACCATGGCGTCGATTCTTTTAAAATGATTTTGCAACTCGTTATGGGCTGCTGGTCCTCCCATAGGCTTCAATGTTGAGGGCTGCGTCGCTTCAGTCTGTGACCGAGATGCATTTCTTTGGGGCAGAGGCGGGTAGTTAGTGGTATCTTGGGTTTGGATTTGTTATCTTTGCTGACTGGTTCTCCTGCGTTCTTCCCAGACATTTTTATTAGGTGATGGAGCCGCAACATACCTCATCTCAGATACGGGGGGCACTCTCACAGCATTTCTTTCAATTTGTCATATTTTTTCTTGATATATTTTACAACTTACGCTGTTGGCAGTGTGTGCCTCTCCGCAATTGACGCACTTGACCGGATCTTCTGGGTTTCTCGTGCATTGGTTGGTTAAGTGCACCTGTGCACACTTTAGACATCGTGGAGAGGCATGACAGTTCGACGTAGCGTGCCCCCACATCTGACGTCTATGACATTGTATAATTTTCTTGTTATTTAGATGCCATTCCCATTTTATCACGGTATGATCTAAATACCTAACATTCTGTTCTAGATGTTTCAGTGGGATGTCATTACTTGTCACTACCATAAACATCTGGAACTTAGTACCATTCATCAAATATACCTCTTTAATAGGAATTTTATACTCAGTAGTGAGCTCCTCTTTAATGTCTAAAATGTTAATGTCATGGTATAATCCCTTAAGCACAAAGGCATGCGTTTTCTTTTCCTTGGGTGTATATGTATGGTATTCAAGTTTTCCCGACTCGAAATTCTTGTTGGCTACCACCCAGTCCTTGAAGGTACTCACTTGTAAGATGGTTGTATTGGGGGAGTGTTTCCAATAGTATTTGTTTTTGAGTTTGGTGGATAAAAACTTATTCAGAAATTTGTGACCTTTAAATACACCATGTATGACTATTGGAGGTGGTGGTTTTCTAGATTTCTCCTCATTTGTTTCTGGGGTTTCAACTTGTTGTACGGGTGTTACGTGCATATCCTTTTCAGCTATTGTAGTCTTAATCGATTCAAATCTGTTTTTGGTTGGTACCTCTTGGATTACTTCTTTTGCGGGAGATTTTAGTGTGGTCATAGGGTGTGTGAATTTGGCATTTGTCTCGTCTGTTATTCTTCTTTTTTTGATTTTTAGTTCAAAAGCTCTAGTCATGTTTGGGTCCTCTTCATTTTTGTTATCTGTTCCATTTAGTTTGATTTGACTGTTGCTCAGATTTATTTGCTTGATTTTCCACTACGCTACTTTGACTGACATCGATGTCAATGTTTGCTAACATTTCATTACGTCTTTTAGTATACTTGAGTATATTTTTAATTGGTGATCTGTCTCTATTTGGGTCGATAAATTCTTGTTCATTTTCAGTATCAGTTATGACATCCATTTTGGAGGTTAACTCCATCTTTTTGTTCTTTCCTATTTGTTTTGTGCTATAATATATACAGTGTGTTTCACTTCTCGTGAAGACACCCCTGTATCTTCTTTATTTGTGGCCCAATTAATTTCAAATTTTTATGAGGTATACAACTCTGTAAGGCGACTTTAATCAACACATGAATGTCGTTTAGATATAAAACCTCGACTTACTGCGATAAAAAGAAAATCGCAATTTTCGAGAAATCATAGTAGGCTTAGATATAGACGAAAATTTTGTTAATAATAGTTGTTCAGAATCACTAGATATGCCCCCCTATAAAATTTGGTGAAAATCGGAAAACTTTGAAAAAAAATTTTTTTTTCATCTCGTGAAGACACCCCATCTTTTTTTTATTTGTGATCGAATTTTAAGGCTAATTTATTTTAAAAAATGTATCAATTATACAACTCTATAAAATGACTTTATCCAACCCACAGAGAGAACTTTTTCCAACAAACGAAAGTCGTGAACAAAAATCATGATTCAATAAAACGCTAAAAGGGCCACTTTTTATTACATATCAAGTTGTAACACTGTTCCTTTTTTTTTGTTTTTTTCGTTGTCAATGTTCTTGAGGAGTAACTTTCCATCATATCCTTCTTATCGACTCAGAATTTTAGGAACATTAGGGGTTTTTTGATTTTTTGTTTTAAATGTTAAGAGTGCCGTGAAATTAACTGTCAATAACTATTTTGTTTATTTCTCCATTCTTACTTTTATGACAGAAGTGATTATTGTTATTTATTGTTCAGTTCGTAAGTTTAATTATTTAATTTTTTTAATCATAATGGTTAGAATTCTTTTAACCACTGATGAAAAAGTAGAAATAATAAAGATAGTCGGTGAAAATGTACGGTCTTCAAGAGAAGCTGCAGAAGAATTTAATTTAAGACATCCTCTAAGACGACCAATACACCATGGTACCGTTGCAAGAATATGTCACTTGTTCAATACAACTGGTAATGTGCTTAAACCGAGAGTACATCTCAGTCGAAGACATGGAGAGGATGACGTTATATTAGCGGCGTTTAACGCCAATCCCACTATCAGCCTTAGAAATATGGCTCGTGACCTCAATTTGTCGGCGTCAAAAATTTGGAGATGTTTAAAACGCCATAAGTTACAACCGTTTAAACCAAAATTTGTACATACCTTGGAGGAAGGTGATGAAGAGAGAAGACTAGAATATTGTTTATGGATCCAAGGTAATTATTTAAATAATAGAGACTTCTTGAAGAAAGTAATTTTCACGGACGAAGCAACTTTCTCCACCAACGGGGTAGTATCATCACAAAATTCTAGATACTGGGCAGTAGAAAATCCTGATTGGATAATAAATTGTAAAAGGCAATATTCCCAGAAGGTAAATGTGTGGTGTGGAATTTTTAATGAAACAATAATAGGGCCGTTCTTCTTTTTTCAAAATATAAATGCGTTACATATGCTACAATTTTTAAATAATGATCTGTGGAATGCAATAGTCGATTTTCCTTTGGAACAATTGTATTTCCAACTCGACGGAGCATCTATCCATAATTCCGTAGTAGTAAGAGCATGGATGAACGAACATTTTCCCCAAAGATGGATAGGACGAAATAGCCCTCTAATACATTGGCCACCCAGATCTCCTGATCTCACTCCCATGGATTTTTATTTTTGGGGTCATATTAAAAATAAAGTTTATAAGACCAGACCTCAAAATGTGGAGCAGCTTTGTGTGAGGATAAGGCACGCGTGTTTAGAAGTTACGGCTCAAGAACTGCGAAGAGTTGTAATAAATAACAGAAAGCGGATTGAGAAGTGTATTACACTTGAGGGTGGGTTAGTAGAAAGGGGCCGAATATAATAGTATAATAAGTGGCATTTTAGTCATTCACTGTAAATACTGTTTCATTACCTTTTATTTAATAAATAATTTTAATAATAATTGTGCACGACTCATTTGTTGGAAAAAGTTCTCTCCGTATGTTTGGACAATATCGCTGTGTAACTGATAATTTTTTTAAAATAAATTAGTCTTGAAATTCTGTAACACATAAAAAAGATACGTGTTTTCACGAGAAGTGAAACAAAAATTTTTTTTTCAACATATTCCAATTTTCACCAAATTTTATAGGGTGGCATATCTAGTGATTCTGAACAACTATTATTAACAAAATTTTCGTCTATATCTAAGCCTACTATGATTTCTCGAAAATTGCGATTTTCTTTTTATCGCAGTAAGTCGAGGTTTTATATCTAAACGACATTTATGTGTTGATTAAAGTCGCCTTACAGAGTTGTATACCTCATAAAAATTTGAAATTAATTCGGCCAGAAATAAAGAAGATACAGGGGTGTCTTCACGAGAAGTGAAACAAAAATTTTTTTTTCAAAGTATTCCGATTTTCATCAAATTTTATAGGGGGGCATATCTAGTGATTCTGAACAACTTTTATTAACAAAATTTTCGTCTATATCTAAGCCTACTATGATTTCTGGAAAATTGCGATTTTCTTTTTATCGCAGTAAGCCGAGGTTTTATATCTAAACGACATTTATGTGTTGATTAAAGTGGCATTATAGAGTTGTATACCTCATAAAAATTTGAAATTAATTCGGCTATAAATAAAGAAGATACAGGGGTGTCTTCACGAGAAGTGAAACACACTGTATATACAACTGTTTTCGATCAACTGATGGGGGCACCTATTAGTTAAAATTGACTGTATGATTTTGATTTTTAGGTTATGACGGGAAATGACACTATTTGAATTTAAGATTATTGTTTATGCCTAATATCACTAAAACGTCTATTGCAGCTCTCTTCTCGCCGGTTTTTGAAAAAACCGGTCGAGGGAAGGGTGGTGTCCTTAAAAATTCGTTATATTTTCAACAAAATGTCACTGTCAAAAAATGGATATAATTTACCGTTTCACCGGCTTCAAGAGGGAATTTTGGCCCTGCCTTCACTTTACTTTCTTTGCAGCCGCTCTATTTGCCTTCTGGCACTTAGCAGCACAATTGGTGGCACCTAATTCACAAACTAAACTTTGAGATAAAAAAATTCAACCTACGCTGATTTTTCGCACAACGCTGTAAAGCGCCTGTGAAGCAGAAGTGTACACTATTACGCCACTCGGGAGCTTATATAAAATTTGGTTCAAATGGTATAAGTTTGTCTTTTAGCGAGGAAGAGCTGAAAACACGGAATAGGCCTCCACTTTGACCGCTCGTAGCTCGTTAATTTTTGAAGCAAGAGAAAAATAAGAAAAAAAAATCTTTTGTTAATTGAGTTTTCTACAAATTCGTTAGGGTTGAACATTTTCGTCCAAGGAGCCCTCAATTAGGACTTATAAGGGCTTAAAGTGAAAGACGTCCCATTTTTCGCATTTTTTGCCTTTTACCGCCGCATATTTCGGTCGATATCTCCGAAAGGGAGAACCGTATGAAAATTCTTATGGAACCGGACTGCTTACTCTGACAAATAAGAGGCGGGAGAGATAGGTGACTTTCTTCCGTTAACACCGGAAAAACCTGAAAAAAACTGAAACCGCATATAGCCTCTAGTGCTCGAAATTCCGTCCCGATCCCTCCGAGACGGGGCCGGACCCACGAAATTAAGCGCGTCCTCACATCTCATGGACATGAAATCGCAAAGGGGAAAGGGGCTTGCACCAATTGGATTGTATTATTATGACTAGGAATGCTCCGAAATACACCTTCGACAGGACCACACGGCATCACGACGGAAAGCGGAAGGATCGTAGTTGATCCGCATCGTAATTTGGGAGGAGCGAATGAATACCGGAATTTTTTTACGTTTCAACAAAATTAGTAGGCGCACGTCGAGTATATATCGGAGCATCGCGAATAATTTTTGAGGGTCGTAAAAGCACGCCTATAAAGAGATTGTCGACTGTTGCTCGTTAATTACTCAAAAGCACAAAAAATACAAGCTCCGTATACGTCCTAAGCAAAATAAAATTCGCCCGCGAATCGATCCGCCCGGGCCCAACCGGAAAAACCGCCCCCCCGAAGAGAACACTCGGCCGAGAAAAGACGATTTTAGAGGGGCGCATCCATGTAACATTTTAATAATAAAAGTAAGCCGGGCCGCGGCTTGTCTCACGCCTTGGTGGATTCAATTCAAGAATGTTGGTAATCTAAGTACCTAACAATTACCTCGGTATTAATGTCAGAGAACCGCTTTAATTGCAGAGGTGTTTATGTGTTGCCAAAATCACATAATCACTTATATTAGTTGAACCATCATAAGTATTTTGGCATAATGACTCTTGACCTGATACACTAGTAGTACATTGAGTGGAATCCATCGTTTTATTTTAATAATACGTCAATACTACTGCTGTTAATAGATATTATATTTTTATAATAATTTTGGGGAAATATCGTTACTATAAACTTTGATGCTATAATTGTGACACATTTTTCATTAAAAAAGAGATTTTAGTATTTATGAAATATAAACACACAGCTAATGCAGCAAATCGATTGTTTCATACATGTCTTCTTGTAGTGTTAGTAA
Organism: Stenurella melanura; assembly: GCA_963583905.1. Lineage (NCBI taxonomy): Eukaryota > Metazoa > Arthropoda > Insecta > Coleoptera > Cerambycidae > Stenurella > Stenurella melanura. The sequence goes on from OY757317.1 coordinate 48,610,829, forward strand.
CAGCATTTTCATGTTCAAGTAAACAATTTTGTTTTGTAATGAAGTATTTACCGGGATTTTCGGCCAGATAAGCATTATAATATGTTGGTTTTTGTATAAATGTAATTTTCTTGCAGTTTTCTTAATTTGCATAGAAAACAAGTGTTGTAATGTTGATCTTTAAAATCATAAATCTATGTTACAAGGGTATTAAAATAAAATGTCTTATTTTTTATTTTGTAATTTGTATTTACGGTAAATATAATTTAGCAACAATACAAAATTAACGGGTTGAGCGCCAAGGAGAATTTAACCAAACCTTCCCCCTGGACCAAGATATTTTTTGGAACAATTGATCATTTTGACACATTGTAATTGAGAGAAAGCCAGAGAGGATACCGGTGTCCTCTCTGGTCCAGGAAAACCAGTGGCGGTCACCGGTGTCCTCTATGGGCTGGCAGTTACGTTCGAAACGAGCGGACACGATATATGACGAAGTGACCTCGAATCGAATTATGCCAGTCTGAACAAGTATGTCGTTCATTTAGTCTATTTTGTACGGTAAACAAACAGTGTTATGTTATAATGAGTAGCTGCGGAAAACATATTTTACAGTTAGCTTTGGAAAAAAGACAATGTCATGAAGGTAAGTTTTCAAGGTTCTAAATGTTTATATATTATATTAGTAATTTTATACAGATGATGACTCTTCAAATGATCCTTTTTCGGACAATTCCGAGGATGATCCAGTGTTTATACCATCAAGCAGCAGTGAGAATGACTCTGATAGTGATTATGAAATCTCTAGTAATTTGCTTACTAGAGATTACTAAGTTACCATTTCAATAGATGACAATATGCCTGGTCCATCTGGCCAATGTGTAGGTAAGCGTCCTAGACTCGTGGACGATGTAAATAATATGGTTGAATTAGAGCATGGTGGGGATAAAATGCAAGGTGGTGACCAGGTGGCAGAAGCAGAACAAGTTGAGAACGAGAGTGGCAGCCAGATTCAACTACGTGATTTATTAGAATCAGTTTGGGGACCCCCAAACGGATATCACCCACAGTTTGAAGAAAAATTTGAGGGCGGTATAAAAGAAGAATGGCATGCCGCATTGCTAGGATGTAAACCAAGTGATTTCTACCGAGCTTTTATCGATTTTGATATAATTATTGATCTAATGGTGGACCAAACTAATCATTACGCAACTCAATTTGTTACGAAAAACCGCAATATTTCCAACAAGGCCTGTGTGCAATCGTGGGAGTCAACAACTCGGAAAGAAATCATACACTTGATAGGTCTATTGGGTTCTTCTCTTCTTCTTCTTCTTCTAGCGGGGCGAGGAAAGGTCGCCGCACTCAGGCCTTGTGGCCCATTGTGCAACCGCTAACGAATTTATTGAAAGCCCCCACACAGGCCAGATTCTAGTCCAAAGGCCGGAATCCTACTTATGGGGGAATTTCTTATTTCCTCCAGCACTGGAAAGCCAATGCCGAGGTGTTTATGCCTCAGGTTCATCAACCTAGGGCAGGAAGTCAGGACGTGGATAGAAGTTTCTTCCTCGTCCTCGCAAAACCTGCAGTCGGGGTGGTCCACCACCCCCATGGTATGCAGGTGTTTCCTGAAAGAGCCGTGTCCGGTCAAAAGACCTATTACGACTCTGACTTGTCTCCTGCTTAGTCGCAGAATTTGTCTTGTTCACTCCGGCAAGGGCCCTGAGATGAGGAGCTTCGCTTGCCGGAGTCCTGGGTGGGATGTCCAGTAGTCAATGAACTGGGAGCGGGCCCAGTCCTCTATTGACCTCCTGGCGTTGGATCTAGGGTAACCTAGGGCCGGCTCCGGAACCAGTAGAGGCTTCCGAGAGCCTCCTCTTGCCAGAGCGTCTGCCCGCTCGTTACCTTCAATGTTGCTGTGTCCAGGCACCCAGAGGAGCCTGACCCAATTGGATGAACCAAGTTCGCAGAGAGCCTGTTTACAGTTTTGAACCAATTTTGATTTGGTTCTTGTCGATGCAAGGGCCTTGAGGGCCGCTTGGCTGTCACTACATATGTGTATGTGTTTGTTGGAGTATTCCCTTCGGATATTCTCCTGATAGCAAAGATCTCAGTCTGGAATACTGTGGCGAAATTGCCCTGGGCATAAGAGAGCTCAGCCCTGGGCCTTTCTCCATATATCCCTGCTCCGGTACCTTCATCTAGCCTCGATCCGTCTGTGAACCAGACGATATCGGCAGGCCCGAGTGTGCCCTCGAGTGGGTCAGTCTTCCCTTTTGGGGATGACCACCTCAAAGGGTTGTGCGAAGGAGAAGGAAGGCACGACGTCGTCACTCCTGGCCTCCAGGAGTGGGTGGGCCTCTATCGCATCAGATAGGGCCCTTGTGTGGCCTAATTGTTCTCCTCCGAATTTCCACTGACCACCACATTTTAGTCTGTAGGCCGCTTTCCGAGCCTCGGCCACAATCACCAAGTGAAGGGGCACGAGGTCCAGGAGGACCTCCAGAGCTGCCGTGGGGGTTGTGCGCAATGCTCCTGTGACTCCCAGACAGGCAAGTCTTTGTTACGCTCGGTTACTGCAGGCCACCAGACGACAGAAGCGTACGTGATCATTGGTCTAACTATGACAGTATAGTACCACATTGTTACCCTGGGGTTTAACCCCCAAGTTTTACCAAAGGTTCTTCTACATACCCAGAGGGTTGTAGTGGCTCTTCGTATTTGTCTCTCTATGTGATCTTTCCAGGTCAGCTTAGAATCCAAGATGACCCCCAGATACTTCACTGTCCTTGAGATCGTTAGAGTGGTATTGTAGAGCACAGGTGCGACGAAGCCGTCTAGCCTGCGTCTTCTTGTAAAAATGACCAGTTCCGCCTTGGAGGGGTTAACTCTAAGGCCCTGGTCGTCGCACCATCTTTGTACGATCTGTAGGGCCCTTTGCAGGAGCCCGCTGACCGTATTTGGGAATTTTCCCGAGATGATGATTGCGAGGTCATCCGCGTAACCCTGCGCAAAGAGATCCTCTTTCTCGAGTTCCTGTAATAGGCCATCGAGAACGAGATTCCATAGCAGAGGAGAGAGGACACCACCTTGTGGGCAGCCTCTTCTCACTGAAACTTTTACTGCCGCTTCCTCGTTGGCAGCTGTGATTTGCCTTCCAGTCAACATGGCCCTCAACCATCTGATGATGGTGTTCTCGATGCCATGATAGGCTGCGGCGGCGCAGATTAAATCGAAGGAGGTATTGTCAAACGCTCCTTCGATGTCTAGGAAAGCCCCGGCCGCAAGTTCTTTGTGGAGCAGCGCCTTCTCGATCCTCGAAACGATCGGATGAAGGGCCGTCTCCACTGACTTCCCGGCCTGGTAGGCGTGTTGTGACGGGTGCAGAGGCACTGAGGTCAGTGCCCCGTCTTTGATGTACCTTTCAACCAACCTCTCTAATGTTTTGAGTAGGAAGGATGTAAGGCTGATTGCTCTGTAGGACTTGGCAGTGTCGTACGATGTGCGTTCTGCTTTCGGTATGAAAACCACTTTGACGGCTCTCCAGGGTATAGGAATATACCCCAAGGCCAGACAGGTTCTCGTCAAGTGATAGACCGGACGTATGAGTGTCTCCATCCCCTCTTGCAGAAGTGCGGGGAACACTTCATCCGGTCCCGGGCTTTTGAATGGGTCAAACGTGGAAATAGCCCACCTGACTCTTTCCACTGTTACCACCCTCGAAGCTGTCCTCCAATCCGCTGTGGTGACAGCGGCGCGGGAGGGCCGAGGGGGTGGCATGTCCTCCGTCTCCACTACGGATTCGGGGAAATGTGTTTCTAGTAGATGCTTGAGGCGCTCCTCAGAGGTAGCCGTTAGCTCCCCCGAGGGAAGCCTCAAGTTCACTAGTTGAGGTGGTTTGTCTTTCTTGAGGGCTTTGCAGAGCCTGGCGGCTTCTGGAAGAACTTCGATGCTTTCGCAGAAGTTCCTCCAGGCTGCCCTCTTATTGCTGCGAATGCAGCTTTTGTAGAGGCGCTGGGACCGTTTGTAGTTGTCCCAGTCCTCCGGAAGCTGAGTGCGCATAGCCCCATTGAAGAGCTTGCCTGTCTCATTACGCAGGTTTTGAAGCTCCCTGTTCCACCAGGGAACTTTTCTTCTTCCTTTACTTCTTTTTAGAGGACAACTGCTCTCATATGAGGCTGTAATCGCTTCGTTAAGAAGTTTCGTGGAGGATTCTATTTCCTCAGTGTTCCTGGGTATAATGACCCTAGTTTTTTTCCCGAGAGGGCTCGCCTGTAGGCGTCCCAGTCGGTGTCTCTGGGGTTCCTGTACCGGCTCTCTTCCGAGGAGAGAGCCGAGTCTAGTTTGAACCTGATGTGACGGTGATCCGATAGTGAGGGTTCCGTCGAGACATTCCAATTTTAGTGGGACCACAAGTCTGTTTCCCAGCGTGACGTCTATGACCTCTTGCCTTCGTTGAGTGACGAAGGTGGGCGCATTTCCCCGATTTATTATCTCTAAATCGGTAGTGTATAGGTACTGTAGTAGGCTGCTGCCTCTCGGATTGACCCCTGTGCTGCCCCAGCAGGTGTGGTGAGCATTGGCGTCACATCCCAAGATAAGAGGCAGCCGCCTATCAGTACAAAATTGGACCAGCTCCTCAAGTTTGGCTGAGGGTGGTGGTGTTGGCGAGTCGTAGGGGAGGTAGACAGAGCCAAAAACGATCTCTGCTCTGCCGGTTTCCTCCCTAAGACTCACTTTGATGGCAACAGCATCCCTGGAACATAATTCGGGAATTGCTGTGGCTTTAATTCCTTTCGAGACATAAATGCATGCTCTCGGTGTTTTGTGGGCGGCGGAGTAAATAACCCCATGCCGCTTATCTAGACCTCGAATGGAGCCCTGGCGGACCCAGGGCTCCTGAATCAGGGCTATTTGTGTCTGTCCCCCAGCGGCCTGTCGACTCACTATTGCGGAAGACGGCTCACTGTGTTGCAGATTGATTTGGAGTATTTCCATTTTTTTTTTTTTTTTTTAAATAAACTTTAAGCTACTACTACTCTGCTGCTTCCGAGCCCGACAGCGCCTCCATCGCTGCGTCTGCCGTGCTCGGCTCATTACTGCCACTTGGGATGGCACCTGCTTTGCGGGATGAGGTTTGGGGTCCCAAAAGGTCACCTTTATCACCCCCGCCTGAGCGCGATAGCCCAGAGCTTCGATTTTCGCCGCGGAGGCCTCGTCGACGCCCAGGATTAGTCGGAGCCCCTTGGCTTCAACCATCCGAGCGTCGCGGACCTTCCACAGATCCGTACGGAGCTCCGGGTTATTGCGCTTGAGTCTACTTAAGATGGTGGCTTGGTCCGCGGGCCTGCCTGGGACCATAGCCACCATCTTCCTGTACTTGGGGAGATCTTCCCCCTCCAAGAGCTGGAGTGCCACACCGTCCACGGAAGAGATCTCCCCGATGGCTGATCTCAGCCATACTAGGGACATCTCATTCCCTCAGAACAGCTCCACCACTCCCTGCTCTGTTAGCTTGAAGCTATCGAAATCGGGGAGGGGCCCCCCTGAGGGGAGCCCATCCAGGCGAGTGTCGAGGGCCTCCTGCAGATTGTGGGTCAAGGCAGTCGTTAGACGCATTTCTGGAAATCCAGATGAGGCCACCGCCACCTTGACCCCTTTGCCGGCAGCCTGACTGTAGGAGAGGTCAGGCCTGGCTCTTTTGGTGGGTTTGGAGGCGCTAGGAGGGGTCTCTCCCTCAGGACGGCCCCTTTTGGGGGCCGTTGCCCGAGGTGTTCCCCTCTCAGCATTGCACTCCGCCCGTGCTTTTTTTGCCCTTTTGCGGGCCGCGCCGCTTCGATTCCGTCGCTTGGGTTGCCCATCTATTAAGTTGACCCCTCCAGTGACGGCTGAAGTTGAGGGGGCCCCATAGGCATCGTTAGAGATACTTCACCCAGTACCATTTAGCCCTCCAATTCCAGAACAATATAACTCTAGAGTCATCTACAGGCTTCCGGAAGAGATGGCAAGAATTACTGGTTGTCTAACCATTTCTATTTAATTTCAGCTATTTAGTAATATGGGCGTATTATTCGCCAAGCCTCAGGGGGGTGTAATGAGTAACATTGAATGTCCCGATGAGGCAATTCAGAGTCATCAATGTATTTCGCCAATCTCTCCAAATGCATGCTCTTCATCTTGGACTTTTTGCTTCATTAAATGCGATAGACGACGTCATTAATTCGGGTAATAATCCATCCCAAGGTGGTTGAAGGTTCGTTGACCCTCCTTTCTTTCGCTGTGGGTTCTACAGCCAAACCAGATCTCCCGCCTTTAAACCTTCTGAACTACTCTTACGGTCATATCGAGCCTTCATTCTGTCACTGGCTATGGTGATTTGGTCTCTAACCAGCTCATGGACATTCTTAGCCGTTCACTCACTTCATCCACATAGCTGTGCACTGGAATCCGTTCTCCGCCTGGTGCTTCAAACATCAAATCACACGGCATGGCAGTCTGATCTCATGTCCAAATATTACACGGGCCGGTGTTTATTTTGTAGACTCGTGAATAGCAGCTCTGTATGCCATGAGGAAAAACGGTATGTGGAGATCAGTCACGTTGATTCTTATGAACCACTTTAGAGAGATGTTCTTTCATAGTCTTGTTATGTCGCTCCACCATTCCATCTGATTGTGGGTAAAGAGCTGTTGTCTGCGTTTTGCGTATTCCCAATAACTTGCAGATTTGCTGAAATACCTCTGACTCAGATTTTCTCTCAGGGTACACCAAACCGACATACTAAATTATCCACCAAGACCTTGGCGGCTTCCTGGTTTGGAATCGCATATGCTTCCGGCCACTTACTAAAATAGTCCATGGCAACTAGTATGTACTTGTTACCATCCTTGGAAACTGGAAATAGTCCAGCTATATCAATCGCAATCCTCTCAAAAGGAGCTCCGACGTTATATTGCTTCGTTGCACCCCTACTTCTAGTCTGTGGTCCTTTACTGGCTGCACAAATTTTACAATTACGACACCAAGCTTCAACATGTTTACCCAGTAAAATAGTTCACGTACTTTATCCAGGGTCTTGTTAACGCCGAAGTGGTCACCGGATGCTCCATTATGCACTTCCTGAAGTACATTCGGTACTCGACACCTGGAAATCACTGGACGCATAACAACTTGCTTCCCATCCGGGCTTTCCCATGCTCTTTTTAATGCCCGTTCATAACTCTAAGTGAGTCCCACTGTGCCCACAAAGCCTTCAATCCAACTGCTTTGTCCGAAATATCCTTCCACTCTGGCCGAACTGCTCTTTCCTTTGCTCTCAATATAGCGCCAATTTCTGTATCGTTCAATTGTTCTTGTCTCAGGGCTTCAGTTGTCCAATCATCTGGAACGTCTACTTTAATATTGTTGACTATTTCCATGCTCTACTATTTCTCCACGTGGCGGCAATGTTTGCAGTCGTCCTTGCATGATCTTCTAGATAAAGCATTCCTATGAGATATTCTAGGTCGATATTCGATTTTGAAGTCGTAGTGTTGCAGTCGTTCTATCCAACGAGCCAGTTGACCTTCCGGGGTTTTCAACTGCAACAGCCATTTCAACGCAGCATGGTCGGTCCGGATTTTGAAATGTCGTCCATAGAGATACTTATGAAAATGGCCCACTGATTTGACGATGGCCAATAACTCTTTCCTTTCCTTACACAATAGTTTAGTTCTGGTTTGGAGAGCACCTTGCTGAATTACTCGATCACTCTTTCCTCTCCGTTCTGGATTTGGGACAGCTCACAACCAATCGAATAATTGCTGGCATCCGTATCTAAAATGAAAAGTCCATTTCGTTGTGGGTATTCTAGCACAGGACCAGTACATAGAGCTGTCTTCAACTTTCTCCATGACGTTTTACACTCCAGTGTCCACTGGTATTGCACTTTCTCCTCTGTCAGCCGGTGTAGTGGCTTCACAATATCTACAAACCCTTTCACATAGCGTCTATAATAAGTGCAGAGGCCACGGAAACTGCGCACTTCGTGAACGTTAGACGGTCTTGGCCAATCTCGTACGGCAGAAATTTTGTTGGGGTCTGTTTGTATTCCATCCGAAGACACAACGTGGCCAACGAATTTGACTTCTTTCTGAAATAGTAAACATTTATTCGGATTCAACTTCAGGTGATCCTTATTCGCCCAAATACTTGAAGATTTCTCAAATGTTCTGTAAAGTCTCGTCCCATAACCAGCACGTCATCAAGGTAAACCAGGCACGTCTTCCAGGTTAGCACTCGTAGTACGAATTGCAAAGTCCAAAAGGCATCACAGTAAATTGGTAAAGACCACTGCCTGCTGAAAACGCTGTCTTTTCGTTATCTTCAGGATGAAGCCCAACTTGCCAGTATCCACTCCTAAGGTCTAACGAAGAAAACCATTGTGAACCTGCTAACGTACTTAATGTGTGATTAATCAGGGGTGGTGGGTAACAGTCCTTCTTCGTCACATCGTTCAATTATTTTCTGTAATCGACACAAAATATTAACGTTTCGACTTTCTTGGCAACCAAAACTACTGGTGATGACCAGGGACCCGTTGACTCCTCAATAACTCCATCTTGTAGCATCTTATCTATGATTGCCAAGGCTTCTTCTTGTTTCTCTGATGGAAGCCTCCTAGGTTGTTGTCGAATAGCAGGTGCGTCACCAGTATTTATCCGATGCTGGAGTATATCTGTTTTTGTAAGGGCTTCTGTACTTTTGGCAAATACTGAACTTTCCTTTTCCAGGAACTTGATCGCCTCCCCTCGTTCATCCTCAGATAAATGGTCCAACTGGGAAATCGGCAAGGTCAATGGTCGATATTCGTAGATGAATTTCCCTCCGTTTGTTCCTCGCACCTTGCTACCTATGTGACCGGTTCATAGGAGCCAATCGGTTTGCCTTCTTTGATTGTCACTGCATGGGAATTTAAATTAACGACTCTAATTGGGATTTTGTCTTTAGTCCGGGTTAAAGTTCTTGCCACAATAATATTGGTTAGGGACTTGTCGATTCGTCACTTTCAACCAGGCCAACACGGTACCCTCCAGAATTTCCTTCCAAGGCAGCATCGATTATCTGTTCTAAATGAGCAGGAATCTTAACTGTCCGTGTTGTCAATAGCCTGCTTTATGGAATTGGTCGTCTGCAGTTGCCAGAATAAGTTCTTCATTTCCAATTTTTAAGATTCGCTCCACTACGTCAACAATAAACCTCTGCTCTCCCATGATGTAAGGTCTCATAATGAAATCATCCGTAATGTCAGCCGTAATGACCTTGTAATTCAATCTCAACCGTCCAACCTGCAGTTCCAAATTGACCTCTCCATGAACCGCAGCCCTGTCTCCCGTGGCTGTCCGAAAAATTACTTCATTTTGCTTCTTCTTAAAAAAGCCCGATATAAACTCTGGCCGCACTATTGGTGACGTAGCACTGGTGTCAATAGTAAATACACATTTTCTTCCTTTCACATATCCTTGCAACAGACTCCTTGGAATTCTTTGAAGCTGGGAAATCTTCATTTCTCGGGGGGCACCGTGTTCCCTAGCCAGCACAGCCCCCTTGGTGCTGGCTATCTCTAGTTTTCCTGCAGCTCTTAAACATTCAGAGTATTTACTCGTCTTTCAGAATTCTGCTATCGACAGTCTCGTTTCATATGTCCTATCTTGCCGCAGTTGTAGACTTTAATACCCCCACTTGACTTTTCCCTATTTTGTTGGTTTTCCTGTCTTCTTAAGGGATTCGACTTAGCCAGTAATTGATTGATCATTTTATTCGTTTTGAGAATCTCCTTCAAGATAGGGGTCTTGTCTCTCTCTTCTGGCTGCGATTCCACATATGGAAGGCTTGCGCAAATACCTTTACAAATGTCCATCATGACTGAATTATTTCTTGGCATTACGACCCTGTACATTTTTCAATAAAAGTGTAATAGGTGCATATGCCAAATATTATTGCCATCTGTCACATATTCAATTCCACATTCGCGTAGTGGAGTGGAAGTATAGTCATCATCATCATAACAAATTTTATTTAAATTAATAATATACAAACATTGCCTCCCCGAATCGCGATTCGGAACCAACCAGACAACCACGTCGCGCAGCGTCGTGGTGTACGTAGGGTTGGGCGGATCACGACCGGTTTGGCTCAATAAAATTAATACGAAAGTTAAAACTCCTGCCGCTGGTGGTGGCTTAAAATTAACATTAAAATTAATAATATCGTATTACAGATTTAAAACATTTAAAATTAACACTATAAAAACTATTGGGGCACAAGGTACTAAATACTATTAAATTTTGATTTCTGGCACGGGGGAAAAACTCAACGAAAAAACCCGTTCGAAGCAATTGGACCCAACGGTCTACCCGCCGTCGGGAAGTTAGGGAAGACAAAGAATTAAGATTTTTTAATAGTTACAATTTTTAAAAGGTTTTTCGGTCTAGAATGAATTTAGAACAAAAAAGGACAAAATGACAAAAAAGACAAAAAGACAAACAATTGACAAACAGACAAAAGGGGGAAAGGATAGATAAATATATAAAGGTGTGAAGGGAAAAGTGTGTGATAGAGAAAAGTTATGGTTAAGGAAAGTGTGGCTAGAGAGGTTGCCGAAAGATAGGCAACGCCTGGTATGGTAGGGGGTGTTTGATCTGGAATGGGGCATTATGCATCCTGATTCTGGTTATGTTGCGTGTTAGCGGACTGTCGCCCAGTTGAAAGGCATAAAATTTCTGCGATGTTTCCCGAACGAAGTCCGCTAGTGGCGTTATGTCGTTGCAACGATCATATAAATCTCTGAGGGAGGTGTACCTGCTCGAATCTGAGATGAGGCGCATAAATTTATGTTCCAGGACCTGGAGTTTTTTCATTGTCGTGGCCGAGATGCTGCACCACACCGGCGCCGCGTATGTGATGGCCGGCCTGATCACCATCGTATACAATAATGTTTTATTTCGTCTGTCCAGTCCGCTACCCCTTGCCAGAAGCGGATACAGACTCCTGGACACGGAGTAGACCTTACGTATAGTCTCGTTGATGTGAATGTTAAATGTCAGTCGTTTGTCCAAGTTCACCCCCAGATACTTCACGCACCTTTTTATCGGAATTTGTTGACCCCGGATCGAGATTGGTGTCAAAATGCGGTTCTCAGTGAACCGACGCGTGAAGAGAATGGCCTCCGACTTCGCGACGTTAATACGAATCTTCTACTTGCTGTAATACGCCGTGACACGGGCCATGTGTGCCCTTAGCAGCATGTTCGCTGCTTGTGCATTATGCGAATGTGCATACATGGCCGTGTCGTCGGCGTACTTCGCAAGCTTGGTATTCGGAAACTCCGGGAAGTCGGACACATACAGGTTGTATAACTTTGGTGATAGGCACGACCCCTGGGGGACACCCGCGCGAATGTCCCGCTGTGTTGATAGTTTATTGTTCACCCTGACCTGACCTGACCTGTCCGTCAGGAAAGAGTGAATCAGTCTGGTTATATGTATTGGAAAGTCCAGTACGTTGAGTTTGTGTATAAGTCCCGGAATCCAGACTGTATCGAACGCCTTCTCAACATCGAGGAGCACCATGGCGGTGCTCTTCCCGAGGTTGTATTGTACCTTGACGTCATTCACGATCCTGACGACCTGATGTACCGTGCTCCTGCCGAACTGGCACTCATCGTCGATGTGAAGCTCATCCTGGGCAGCGTTCAGTCTGACCAGGATGACCTTCTCCACCAACTTGGAGATCGCCGACAGCAACGAGATGGGTCGATAGCTGCCGACGAGCTTCGCGTTCTTGTTCGGTTTCAAGATAGGCACGACCACGGCACACTTCCACTGGCTGGGCCAGTGCTGCAGCCGCAGGATCGCGTTGATAATGTACGTCAATTGTACAATGCCCTTCCTCGGGAGATATTTGAGAAGCTTATACTCGATAGCGTCTTTCCCCGGAGCTTTGTTGTTAGGTAATGTAAGGACAATGCGGGCCACTTCCGAGGGCTTGGTCATGACCTTTATAAATTCATGTCTAGTCAATTGAACGTCATGACCAATCAGTTCGTTTACATCGTTTTCTATGCGGCCTTGCTCAACGTTGTTGAGTACGTCCGTGTTGTGTATTGTCTGAAAAAACGTTGCTAAGTCATTCGCCTTCTGCGAGTCCGTCAAAGCCGTTCGTCCGTTTGCGTTTGTCAAGGCGGGTATGGGCTCCCGCGTATTTTTCATTGCCCTCACCAGCTTCCATAGCGAGTTGTCTTGAGGGGAAGTATAGTGGTGGTTAAAAAATTTAATATTTTTTAAGTTTCCTTCTGTTCTATAGTTGTGGATTTTTTTTAATAGGTTTAGAACGCCATGAAACGTGAAAATTTTAAATTTGAGCAAAAAAAATTTTCCATCTATTTTTGTGGTAAAAATTTTTTCAAAAATGGTGAAAAAAAATTTAAAATTTTTTACCTCCCTCGCATACCGAAGGGAAGTATTGTATTCGAGAAAAAATCACCCTCCGAGATATTTTCGGATTTTGACGTTTCAGATCACGTAGATTACGAAAATATAGGTTTTTCAATTCCGTCAGTCTGTCTGTCTGTCTGTCTGTTCGTGCATTAACTAAAAAAACTACTTGACGGAGAGCAGTCAAATTTAATAGGTAGTTGACGCTACTATCAGCGAAGAAATGGTTAAACTTTCGCTGGAAAATATACAGGGTGGACCGTCTAAAAGGAATAACAAATTAAAAAATTTTTTTTTGATTAAATTTAAAATTTTCACGTTTCGTGACATGCTAAACCTATTTCAGAAAAAAAAAATTGAAAATTTTTTTCACCAAGATTTTTGAAAATTTTTTTACCAGTAAAATAGATGAATATTTTTTTGCCTCTGTAAAATTTAAAATTTTCACGTTTCATTACATTTTAAACCTATTAAAAAAAAAATTGGAATTTTTTTTTACCAACATTATTGAAAAATTTTTTACCACTAAAATAGACGGAAATTTCTACGTTCCATAGCGTTCTAAACCTATAAAAAAAACGTTTCAAAATTTTTTTTTACCATTTTTGAAAAAATTTTACCACTAAAATAGATGGAAATTTTTTTTTCTTTGTTCAAATTTAAAATTTCCACGTTTCCATGGCATTCTAAACCTATTCAAACAAATTTTAAAAAAAATTTGAAAAATTTAAATATTTTGAAAAATGTATATTACTATATAGCACAGGTAATGAAGGCAAAATTTTGTAAAAACCTCGCAAAAATTAATAAAAGGATCATCTCCGGGATTTAAGCAGCTAATAACCTGTAGAATGGAATGATGCATTCTTTGCACTTCCAAGTTCCGGGAAAATTTTAAAAAATTTGGAAAAACTTTTTGATTTTCGGGTTTCTTGCCCTAGCGGCTAAAATAATGAAAATACAGAAAAAAGTTTGCAAAAAAAATAGTAGCTCGTCTCTTTCTCTACAAAAAAGATGTTTACAAATTTTCGCCTTACTTAAGCCGTTTAGGAGATAAATCCAGTTTCCCATTAATAGTTTTGAGCCACTCCGAAATGCGCGGAAATTAAGAATTCTCTGGGAGTTTCGTACGACCGGACACATCGATCGATAATTCTTACTATTCAAAGCTACTAAAAAAATGAAAACAACATGAAATGTAGAGAAAAGTCTCAGCTTTAATGTGGAGCTAATCACAAAATTCATACAAAATTTTATCATAGAGAAAAATGTGTTAGAAGATGGCTTAGTAAACTTTAAACAGTTGATTTATTCATATCTTTGAGATTTATGCATTCTGCCTATTTCTTCCGTAACAATGGGTGCTTTTTCACTGCATGGATTTGATTCCATGCACTTTAACATATATTTCTTGAAAATTTCATTGAAGAATGTTAAGAAACAAATAAGTTGTATATGTTTTACTGTTTAATTGTGCATTATTTGAACATGTATGAATAATGTAGACAAATTCAAAAAGTACTGCACGCTTTTAAAAAACTGTAAAGTCATTCGAAAGAATATGTTTTATTGTACTTATAATCCAAAAATTAAGACTGTGCTACTATTATTAATTAAGATATAGCACTTTGATCGCAAGGCATATTTTTCCAACAAAAGTAATTGCAATAAAATGTTAATTGGATTAATATATCATTATATGAGAATATATGAGCAAAATGAATTATCATTCTAATGACTCCCGGCAAAGATATGAATAAATCTGTGGATCAACTGTACAAAGTTTACTAAGCCAACTTCTGACACTTTTTCTCTATGATAAATTTTTTTATGAATTTTGTGATTAGTTCCACATTAAAGCTGAGATTTTTCTCTACATTTCATGTTATTTATTATTGTATTCGTGGAAAAATAACCCTCCGTGATTTTTTCGGATTTTGACGTTTCAGATCACGTAGGTTACGAAAATATAGGTTTTTCAACTCCGTCAGTCTGTCTGTCTGTCCGTCTGTCCGTCTGTCCGTCTGTCCGTCTGTCCGTCTGTCCGTCTGTCCGTCTGTCCGTCTGTCCGTCCGTCTGTCTGTCTGTCTGTCTGTCTGTCTGTCTGTCTGTCTGTCTGTCTCTCTGTCTGTCTGTTGGTGCATTAACTAAAAAAACAACTTGACGGAGAGCAGTCAAATTTGGTAGGTAGTTGACCTACTGTCAGCGAAGAAATGGTTAAACTTTCACTGGAAAATATACAGGGTGGACCGTCTAAAGGGAATATATACTGAAAAAAATTTTCTTTGCTCAAATTTTAAATTTCCACGTTTCACGACACGCTAAACCTATTTCAGAAAAAAAAAAAATGAAAATTTTTTTCACCAACAAAAATTTGTTAAGTACCACTAAAAAATTTTTTTTTCTTTGTTCAAATTTAAAATTTCCACGTTTCATGGGATTCTAAACCTATTTCAAAAAAAAAAAAAAATTTGAAAATTTTCTTTACCAACATTTAAAAAAAAATACCACTAAATTAGATGAATTTTTCTTTTTCTTTTTTCAAATTTAAAATTTCCACGTTTCATGGGATTCCAAACCTATTTAAAAAAATCAATCAAATTTACACAGAACTTCCCTCTTTATTTGTGCATGGCGGTCAATCTAAAAAATTAATAATTACGAAATGACATTGAAAATAATAATTGGAATATAGTTATCACTACTATTGCAAAGAAAACCTGATCAGTTTTGTTCTAAAAAATATAGAGAGTGCTCATCCAACAGCAAGAATTCAATACAAAGTAACAGGTGCCAAATATGGAAGGCTTGCGCAAATACCTTTACAAATGTCCACCGTGACTGAATTATTTCTTGGGATGACCACCCTGTACATTAATAAATAAAAGTATAATAGGTGCATATTCCAAATAATATTGCCATCTGTCACATTTTCAATTCCACATTCACGTAGTGGAGTGGAAGTATAGTGGAGGTTAAAAAATTAAATTTTTTTTTTTTTATTTTTCAAAAATTTTCAAAACTTGGAAATTTTCTTTCTAGTGGTAAACAAATTTTTTTTTTAAATAGATTTAGAATGCCATGAAACGTAATTTTAAATTTGAGCGAAGAAAAAATTTTTCCGTATATTTTAATGGTAATAAATTATTCAAAAATGGCGCAAAAAATTATCAAAATTTCCTTTTCTGAAATAGGTTTAAAATGTCATGGATTGTGAAAATTTTAAATTTGAGCAACAAAAAATTTTTTCCATCTATTCTAGTGGTAAATTTTTTTTCCAAGATGGTAAAAATATGTTGAAATTTTTTTCCCCGAAATTGGTTTGGAATGTCATGAAACGTGGAAATTTTAAATTTGTGCAAAAAATAATTTTTCATCTATTCTATAGTAAGTAGTAATAAATAGATTAAAAAAAATTTTCAAGGAAACTTTTAAATTTTTCAAATGTTTTTTTACTTGAATAGGTTTATAATGCCATGGAAACGTGGAGCTTTTAAATTTGAACAAAGAAAAAAAAATTTCCATCTATTTTAGTGGTAAATTTTTTTCAAAAATGGTAAAAAAAATTCTAATTTTTTTTTTTAATAGGTTTAGAACGCTGTGAAACGTAGAAATTTTCAATTTGAACAAAGGAAAAAAAATTTCCATCTATTTTAGAGGTAAGAATGTTTTCAAAAATGTTGGTAAAAAAACTTCCCTCGTTATTTGTGCATGGCGGTCACTTTAAAAAATAATTAATTACGAAATGACATTGATAATAATAATCGGAATATAGTTATTGCTATTATTGCAAAGAAAACCTGATAACTTTTGATCAAAAAAATATACAGAGTGCTCATTCAACAGCAAAAGTTCAATACTAAATAACAGGTGCCAAATATGGAAGGCTGGCGCAAATACCTTTACAAATGTCCACCATTACTGAACTATTTCTTGGGATGATCACCCTGTACATTTTTCAATAGAAGTATAATAGCATATGTCAGATATTATTGCCATATGTCACAATTTCAATCCCACATTCACGTAATGAAGTGAAAGTACAGTGGTGGTTAAAAAATTTCATCTTTTTGAAATTTTTCAAAAATGTTGGTAAAAAAAATTTCAAAATTTTTTTCTTCTGAAATAGGTTTAGAATGTCATGAAACGTAGAAATTTTAAATTTGTGCAAAAAGGAAAGTTTCCTTCTATTCTATAGTAGTGGTAAAAAAAGTTTACAAATTTATAAATTATACATATATTTGAAATAGGTTTAGAATGCCATGAAACATGAAAATTTTAAATTTGAGCAAATAAAAAAAAATTTCCATCTATTTTAGTGGTAATAAATTTTTCAAAAATGTTGGTGAAAAAAATTTTTTTTTTCTGAAATAGATTTAGAATGTCATAAAACTTGAAAATTTTAAATTTGAGCAAAAAAAATTTTTCGCATCTATTCTAGTGTTAAATTTTTTTCTAAAATGGTGAAAAAATGCTGCAAATTTTTTTTTCCGAAATAGGTTTGGAATGTCATGAAACGTGGAAATTTTAAATTTGAGCCAAATAAAATTTTTCGCCTATTCTGTAGTAGTGATAAATAGATTAAAGATGTTTTAGAACATTTTTAAAATTTTTAAAAACATTTTAAAATTTGTTTGAATAGTTTTAGAATGCCATGGGAACGTGGAAATTTTAAATCTGAACAAAGAAAAAAAAATTCCATCCGTTTTAGTGGTAAAATTTTTTCAAAAATGGTAAATACATTTTCAATTTAAAAGAAAAATAGATTTAGAACGCTATGAAACGTGGAAATTTTAAATTTGAAGAAAGAATAAAAATTTTTCCATCAATTTGATAAAAAATTTTTTAAAAATGTTACTAAAAAAATTTTAAAAAAAAATGTTTTTTTGAAATAGATTTAGAATGTCATGAAACGTGGAAATTTTAAATTTGAACAAAGAAAAAATTTTTTTTAATCAATTTTAGTGGTAAAAAATTTTTCAAAAATGTTGGTGAAAAAAATTTTCAATTTTTTTTTCTGAAATAGGTTTAGCATGTCATGAAATGTGGAAATTTTAAATTTGAGCAAAAAAATTTTTTTCACTATTTACTCCGCACTGTATATTTTCCAGTGAAAGTTCAACCATTTCTTCGCTGACAGTAGGGTCAACTACCTACCAAATTTGACTGCTCTCCGTCAAGTAGTTTTTTAGTTAATGCACCAACAGACAGACAGACAGACAGACAGACAGACAGACAGGACAGACAGAGAGAGACTGACGGAATTGAAAAACCTATATTTTCGAAATCTACGTGATCTGAAACGTCAGAATCCGAAAAAATCTCGGAGGGTGACTTTTTCTTGAATACAATACTTCCCATCGGTATGCGAGGGAAGTAAAAAATCGGTAAAGGTATTTACACAGAACTTCCCTCGTTATTTGTGCGTGGCGGTCACTCTAAAAAATTATTAATTACAAAATGACGTTGAGAATAATAATCGGGATATAGTTATTGCTATTATTACAAAAAAAACCTGATAACTTTTGGTCAAAAAAATATACAGGGTGCTCATCCAACAGCAAAAGTTCAATACTAAATAATAGGTGCCAAATATGAAAGCTTGCGCAGATGCCATTACAAATGTGCACCATGACTGATTTATTTCTTGGGATGCCATTATTCAATAAAAGTATAAAGTAATAGGTGCATATTGAAATTATTGCCATCTATCACATTTTCAATCCCACATTCACGTAATGGAGTGGAAGTGGTTAAAAAATATAATTATTTTTGAAATTTTAAAAAAATGTTGGTGAAAAAAATTTTCAATTTTTTTTTTTCTGAAATAAGTTTGGAATGCCATGAAACAAGGAAATTTTAAATTTGAGCAAAAAAAGTATTTCGTCTATTCTATAGTAGTGATAAATAGATTACCTAAACACGTTTTCAAAATTTTTAAAAAATTTTTCAAAAACAATTTTTAAATTTGTTTGAATAATTTTAGAATACCATCGAAACGTGGAAATATTAAATCTGAACAAAGAAAGAAAATTTCCATCTATTTTATTGGTAAAATTTTTTCAAAAATGTTTAAGAAATTTTCAATTTTTTTTTAATAGATTAAGTACGCTATGAAACGTGGAAATTTTAAATTTGGAGAAAGAAAAAAAATTTCCATCTAGTTCAGTGGCAAAAATTTTTCCAAAAATGTTGGTAAAAAATTTTCAAACAATTTTTTTCTTTTAAATATGTTTAGAATGCCATGAAACGTGGAAATTTTAAATTCGGGAAAAAAAAAAATTTTTCACTATTTTTTCCGTTTAGACGGTCCACCCTGTATATTTTCCAGTGAAAGTAACCATTTCTTCGCTGACAGTAGGGTCAACTATCTACCAAATTTGACTGCTCTCCGTCAAGTAGTTTTTTTAGTTGATGCACCAACAGACAGACAGACAGACTGACGGAATTGAGAAACCTATATTTTCGTAATCTAGGTGATCTGAAACGTCAGAATCCGAAAAAATCTCGGAGGGTGATTTTTTCTCGAATACAATACTTCCCTTCGGTATGCGAGGGAAGTAAAAATTATTATATTATTTTTTTTAATAGGTTAGAATGCCATGAAACGTGGAAATTTTAAATTTGGTAAAAAAAAATTCAAAAATCTTGGTGAAAAAAATTTAATTTTTTTTTTCCTGAAATAGGTTTAGCGTGTCATGAAACGTGGAAATTTTAAATTTGAGCAAAAACATTTTTTTTTCACTATTTATCTTGTTTAGACGGTCCACCCTGTATATTCTCCAGTGAAAGTTTAACCATTTCTTCGCTGACAGTAGGGTCAACTACCTACCAAATTTGACGGCCCTCCGTCAAGTAGTTTTTTTAGTTAATGCACCAACAAACAGACAGACAGACAGACAGGTAGGCAGGCAGGCAGGCAGGCATTCCGGCAGGAGGGCGGGCGGACGGACGGACGGACGGACGGACGGGCGGACGGACGGGCGGACGGACAGACAGACAGACAGACTGAAGGAATTGAAAAACCAATATTTTCGCAATATACGTGATCTGAAACGTCAGAATCCGAAAAAATCTCGGAGGGGACTTTTTCTTGAATACAATACTTCCCATCGGTATGCGAGGGAAGTAGAAATAACACTTAAACAAAAATAGATTTATTTTATTCTTGTACAGTATCTCCTCTATTAGTCGGTAAGCTATCAACTAAGACAGTCCCGGGCCGTTAAGTCACTTAGTAAGGCGGCACCGATGGCACAAGGTAACTGTCTTCGCTGCAGAGAAAATCGCAAGGGCTATTGGCCCGCCAGAAAGGCGGTGAGATGGCCGGGTGTGCGTTGAAGTTGATAGCCGAAGATCGTGGTTTGGAGTCCACGCAAATCCGTAGATCCCTACGAGCACAATGGGCCTTGAGGACTGAGTGTTGTAGTAAAACAAATCCACTAATACACTGAACTGAACTTGTGGTAGGTACCTTGTGAAACATCTTGAAAATAATTGTTAATTATAAATTAAACACTGCTTTTAGATAAATCAATCAATATATTATAAATACTCTACATATGTTTTGGCTTATTAGGCCTTTATCAAGAGTATTACATAGTGAATACTAAAGTTTCCGACGTGCTTATTCTAATTTATACCTATAAGTATTATATTATATTATATTTCCCGCCCTTCTACTGCATGATCTCATCCTCTATTTTCCACTCCAGTGCAGCACGTATATTGAAAGCCAGCGGAAAAAACGTGATGTCAGTATGTTGGGTATTGGTGGTACCGACTGTGCGTTTGTAATGTCATTCCTTTTTTCGTGCTCGAGTCAGCGTGTTCTAATAGTTTGTGATCAACGAAGTTTAGTCTTTTTTGTGCGATGGATCGACGTAAAAATCCCGCAACGCTTACCAGAAAACTGCGAAATTTCAAGAGACAACTAAAGCAGTACAGAAGAGAAAATAATTTCTCCCAGTCGGGCTCAAACAATACGCTCGCGTTCTAGTCGCCGCCATTCTTCAACAGAATCCAGATCAGATCATTACGTTCTGCATAACCTAGTCCAATTGGTACTAGTGTTACATGATTATATAATCATATGGATTTAGCTTGAGTGCTGCACCTAGATGCACACTCGTCAGATGAGACACACAATTTTATACAAAAGCCGTGAGTAAACCATATTCAGCTAAATTATTCAAAAGCAATTTATATATGACGTATATACCTAGACCATTGGTTACTAGTGTACAATGCCTGTAACAGCTGTAACTATGATGTTTTGCCTTGAGTACTGCCCTAGTAGCCCTAGTTAGGCGCATACTTATATGAGTCACACACATTCGACGGAGTTAGCGAATGGTATTCAATTGAATCCATAAACAATGTAAGTATATCGGTCTGTTAATAAAACACCCGACCCACAGAATAAGACAACCAGATAGTTCTATCATGGTTTACATATGAATCAAATCCAGGCTGGTGCCGATTTCGGAGGTACTTTGCGGATTGTATCGTACCAGTACCAATCGCAATCCTTGCCTGAACGTCAAATATTGCGTTTAGGCCCCGTGATAGTTGATTTTCTTGACTGCGCATGATTCTGGAAGGTATAACACGGCAGAAGCTGATTTCGTGTACGAGGGAATGCCATTCAGTAAAACGTCTGTTTCGTTGTGCCGATCGCTTTTTATTCTATGTATGTTTACAAAAAGTAAATATCTCGAGACAGCAGTATTGGAGAATTCTTTTTATGTTTCAACATGTGATTATATGAGTAAACACTAATCATTGGGGTCTTTATTGAGACTATTAACCGTTATTGAATATTAATTATCAAAAACTTAAACCACCTACAAGTTGAGGTAGAGACTATCCGTCTCATTCTCATTTTTAGGACAAGTGTGATTACAAAATATTAAAATAAATAAAATAATTAAGTAACTGCTTGTCTGGAAACCGCAGTTCCTCAACATTTTATGAGTGTGTCATATACGTACATGACACTAAATAATCCATCGAACAAGACAGACGCTGTCGATTTATTTAAGTTTTGCTGCTGGTGTTTTTAACTGTGATTTTATATTGGGCGGGAAATATAATTTATGATTAAACGAACTTACCTTAAGTGAAGTTCAATCATAATTATATGACCCCCCTTCTACTGCATGATCAAATCCTCCCAAAATGTATAGAATTTCCCTGGCCCTTGACAATTTAGAGATACAGTGCTTTCAAGCGAATGACATTACAAACGCACAGTCGGTACCAACTATACACAACATACCGACATCTCGGTTTTTGCGCTGACTTTCAATATACGTGTTGCACTCGAATGAGCTACCAATGAGATCATGCAGTAGAAGGGCGGTCATATAATTATGATTGAACTTCACTTAAGGTAAGTTCGTTTAATCATATATTATAAATTATAAGGCCTGATAAGCCAAAACATATGTAGAGTATTTAAAATGCACTGCTGGCCACTCGAACTTACACATAGAGACTTTTAGGCAAAATTTAAAGTTCAATATTTTCAACAGGAATGCAAATTTTTGAACGCGGCTTGCAAATTTTAAGAGCTAGTTTTTTTCGGATTAAGCTGCATCACGTATATTTATCGTAGGACCATAGGTTTATTATATACGGGGTGATCAATGAAGTCATGCAAAAAATCAAAAAGTTTGTATGAGTGAAATTTCCGCAAAAAATTTTTTTGGTCGTTGCAATATGGTTCCTTACTAAGGTAACATCAATATCTCTAGACAGTTTTGTCAGTTTTTGGATTAAGGCCCTTAGGCCTTGTACACACTACTCAACATAAAATTTGGATACCGAAATTTTTAAAATGCTATAACTTGACATTGGATTGACGGTTCTTGATGATTTTTGCGGATTTGGAATCCTTATTTCACGTAGATTTTCTATGGTCTAAGCATTTTATTTGAGGGTTGAAATTTACACATTATACCGGGTCGATAATAAACAAAAACGTAGCGACAAGAACAAGTTTATTACATTAAATTCTACAATATACAACATTGCTTAACAACGACCAAAAGTCAATTCTTAAAAAATTTATAATTCTAATTCTGGTAATTTTCAATAAATGAAAAAAAATTTAACTAAAAAATTAAAAATTAATTTATTAAAATTACCTAATTAAAATTAGGTACATTAATTAAAAAAAAGAGAAGCTAATATTTTGTTGGTCCTCCTGCTCGGAATATTACTTCCCGACATCGATTTGGTAGAGTATCCACAAGATTATTTATAAAATCTTGTGGAATATTCTCCCATTCTTCACGAATGGCCTCACTGAGCGTTTCTAAGGTTTCAGGGGGTACATCAAGAGATCTTACTTTAAGTTTTAAATAACACCAAACGTGTTCGATGACATTAAGATCCGGAGACTTTGCAGGCCAGTCCATCCCATTGATGTTTTGTGCCTGCAAAAACTCTGTGATCCTTCGCGCTCTGTGAGGTCGAGCGTTGTCATCCACCAATAGAATTTCTGGGCCGTAATTTTGAGCAAAAGGAACAACAATAGGTTCCAAAATTTCCTCCTGATAAACAGTAGCATTAATGGTTTGGTTGGTAATGAATAGCTCGGTTTTACCATTTCTTATGATACCTCCCCACACTGTGACACCTCCGCCACCAAATGCTTCTTGAGGGGCCAAATTAAATGTTGTTTCGTCAGTAAATAAACAATGGCTCCACTCTGCATTACCCCAATTCGCATGCCGATTTGCCCATGCCCGCCTATTCGCTCTATGGCGTTGTAATAACCGCACACATTTTGCTCTGCGACGGGCTCTATAATTTAAAATGTTTGGCATTATGTTATGTTTTTTAAAAAGAAAAGTCTCACCTCAAGTTGTTTTTATTTAATGTTCTTCTCACTGTTCTATCCGAAACTCTCACCCCAGTTTGTTGTCTTAAAGAGTCATTTAGTTTTCTAGAGTTCTTTGTTCTATTCCGCACAGTTTCTCTCATTAAAATTCTTTCGGTTCTTTGGTTTATTTTTTTTGTATGTCCACCCCCATGCCCATAATTATGATCACCAGTAGTTTCGACGCGGCGGTTCAAATTATAAATTGTCTTTCGGCTGACATTGTAAATGTGCGCAACTTGCTGTTTTGACATTCCTTCGTTGAGAAGTCGAATGCAATTTTCCCTTTCTGCCGTGGTTAAACGCCTCATATTAATTAAACTTTACAAAATTATAACATTGAAATATGTCAGATTATTTCTAAAATAATGTAAACAGTTTTTAATTCCATAGCAACAAATTTGTTTTTCCAATGCCTAGTTTGAAATTGACGCGTCGCGTAGAAATTACACCCGATCATAATTATGGGCATGGGGGTGGACAAAGAACTCTGTAAAACGGAATGATTCTTTGAGACAACAAACTGGGGTGTGAGTTTCGGACAGAACAGTGAGAAGAACATTAAATAAAAACAACTTGAGGTGAGAATTTATTTTTACAAAAACTTTAATAATGCCAAACTTTAGAGCGCGTCGTACCCTACGTTTTTGTTTATTATCGACCCGGTATAATGTGTAAATTTCAACCCTCAAATATAATGCTTAGACCATAGAAAATCTACGTGAAATAAGGATTCCAAATCCGCAAAAATCATCAAGAACCGTCAATCCAATGTCAAGTTATAGCATTTTAAAGATTTCGGTATCCAAATTTTATGTTGAGTAGTGTGTACAAGGCCTAAGAGCCTTAATCCAAAAACTGACAAAACCGTCTAGAGATATTGATGTTACCTTAGTAAGGAACCATATTGCAACGACCAAAAAAATTTTTTGCGGAAATTTCACTCATACAAACTTTTTGATTTTTTGCATGACTTCATTGATCACCCCGTATATAATAAACTTATGGTCCTACGATAAATATACGTCATGCAGCTTAATACGAAAAAAACTAGCTCTTAAAATTTGCAAGCCTCGTTCAAAAATTTGCATTCCTGTTGAAAATATTGAACTTTAAATTTTGCCTAAAAGTCTCTATGTGTAAGTTCGAGTGGCCAGCAGTTCATATTGACTGATTCATCTAAAAGCAGTGTTTAATTTATAATTACCAATTATAAATCCACTAATGTATAATGCGTCATGATACGACTAATATAATTTTAAAAATTCAAATAACTTTGTCGCAGAAGGCAAAACATACAATTTTTAAACATTTGTAACTAAATAAATACATACGATGTCGATATAGAAAGGTGGAGATCAATATTTTCTTCGCGACGTGAATTCGGTGTTTTCACCAATTTTAAAATCTCTTTTACTGTGAAGATAATACTTAATAATTATGGTTAAAATAAATTGAATTTTCCCAAACAATCGATTTATTCCTTAAAATAAGCCATTTTAAATTTGTACCGCGAAAAACCGTACCATATCCCGCACTGATGACGTCAGAGGTTACATTGTCAGTAAACAATCATGGGTTCTGTATTATAAATACACGTTATTTTGCAAAACCTTAACGTTTTATAATGGAAAATAAGTAGTGTTTTGTGCCAGGATGCAAAAATACATCCAAGAACGCACCTTAAAACGTTTTCGTGACAATACCAAAACAAAAACAACGTAAAATAAAATGACAAAGCCGCTAGACGTGATCCACCTACAACAGCATCAATATTATTTTTCCTCTGTGAGGATCATTTCAGAGTAAGTTGAGTAAGTAAAGTAAGTTTAAAACTGCATTATCATGCATGAGTATTAGTCTAAAATAATGAATAACTGGTTACCTAACTCTGTTTACATTACAAATTTATCAGCAACATTTATAGGTTATGTTTATATAATGTCAACTTTGTATGTATATTATATTAAGCAACTACATACAATAATCATAATATAGGACTATCATTAGGCTACGTTAAAGTAATAATAGATAAACACAAAGAGAATAAAAATATAGTACTTATGTTGCAGCTTTAGAGCTCCTCACTTCTGCTATGTTGAAATGTTCGTCTTTCTTCACATCCACTGCCGGTAAATTTCCTGAAGTAGCCCTTACGAATCCTGTATTAGCCATTTCGAATTCACATCACAGGTAAAAACGTACAAAAAGTCTTTAAAATGCTATGTTTATATACTACGTACATGCGATATTACTATTTGATGTAATCGAGGACGTCACCAGTGTCATCACCAATAATGGCGTGTTTCGCTTAGCTGTTCAAACATTCAAATTTTATGTTATTTATTTGTTGAAATATTAATTTAATGGACGACGGACTGCTTTTTAAACACAGGGAAAGGCTTTAATACATTAAGTGCTTCATTTTAATAATACCGAAAAAGTGTCCGCGGAATAAGTCCCTATTTTCGCCCTCCGGCTGTTGGACGTTCCGTGCAGTGTGTGGGATCATTGTTGTTGGTGGCTGCCAGTCGTTCCCTGCATGATGGGAGACCGGCGTGGTTAGTTGCGGTGAGACGTGCCCTACATGGTGGGGGGACAGCATGGTTGGATGCGGTGAGACGTACCCTGCATGATGGGATGCCGACGTGGTTGGCTGCGGTGAGACGTACCCTGCATGATGGGGGGCCAGCGTGGTTGGTTGCGGTGAGACGTTCCCTGCATGATGGGGGGCCACCCTGGCCAAATTGACCGTGGCGACGGCCAATAAGTGCGTCAATTCTTCGTAGCTGGGTAGGGTCGTCGCTGCATCTGTAGTGGCGGTGGTCCGGGTGTCCGTTGTCGGGGCCTGGGTATGTCGCCGGTCTGCCGCTGGTGTGAGCCGATGCTAGGGTGGCGTCAGTTCCAGATGCTTGGGGAGTGTCTTGGTCACAGTCTCCCAGGCCACGTTGGAGGGTGACGTCGATTCCTCTGAAAGCCCTTGACCTGGAATATGGAGCCGGGGCGAGGCGTCGCGGCGTCGGACGTCGTGGTGGTAGCTTCGGTGGGCGGGGGTGTCGGCTGACTGAAAATGTCCCCCTCGGTGTCTGACAGAGCGGGGTTGAACGCTTTACCACTTCTGGTGGCCATTGTCGTCACTGATTTGTTTATTTATATTTGAGATTATTATTATTAATACTTATTCACTATTTAAAACAACTGGTTAAACAAGAGAGTGCCAGGGGGGCACTGTTATCGCTGCTGCTGCTGAAGTTAAGTGGTGAACTGCTGACGATCGACTGATGCCTGCTACTACTCCAGTATATGCTCCCTTTCGGGGATGCACGCGGCGTCCGCCTCTTTGGCGCTTGCCGTAGGTTGGAGACGTTTCTTTTCTTAGACTTGCTCTCATTTGAGCTGACTGGTTTTGTTGGATGATAATTTGAATTGTGTGGTCTATGTTTGTTTGCATTTTTGTGCAGTTTCTAGTTTATTTTGTAATGAATGTTGGTGATGATTTGAATAATGGTTCTGTTTTGTTTATGGTGTTTCTGTGGTTTGTGAATGTTTTAATGGCTGGCACACGTGTCTGCTTGTATAGTGTTTGTTGTGAGCATGCGGTGGTATTGGGTAGGGTGTTATGGGGAGGATGTGTTGGTTTCGGAGGTGTGTAATTGTAGACATTATGTGGTGAATAGTTGTATAAATGATTCTACGGCTATGAGGATTTTCTCAAATGTGTCGTTAGTGTTTTGAATTCTGTTTATTGTTTTCCCTATTGAAGTTAATATTCTTTTAAGATCAAATTGTCTTAGTAGGTTTAAGATATCCCTGAGTGGGTTGAGTATATCGTTTTCATTGTTCGTTTCTGTGTGGGTTTGTCTTGTTTGAGTGTGTGGCCATGTAAGGGGTTGATTATTGTTTGCTGGGGTGGTGATTAGTGGTGGGAATTCTTTGTCTGCTGTATTGGAATATTTATTGTTAAAGGTGTGTGGAGGTATTCTATGAGGGTGGGCTCGTGTATTTGTTTGTGTATTTTGTTGTTGTCTCCTTGCCACCGCTGTTTTTTAGGCCGGACATCCTCTATAGCTGGCAGGGTGCGCTGCTCCACAGTTAGCGCATTTGCACGTGTCTGTGTCGCAGGTCGCTCCCGCATGTGTAAGGCCGCATCTCACGCAATGTGGGACACGGTTACACAGCTGCGAGGAATGCCCGAACTTCTGGCAGCGGTGACATTGTGAGACAGCTGGTCCGAGATAATCCTCGACAGTAACTCTGTATTGACAGAGCTCCGTCAAGGAGCGTACACTTGCTTCCTGTTCCTTAGACGGGGTTAAGATTACTACCGGAGTGATAGTTTTATTGCCATTTCGGTTAGATATAATTCTTGAAATATTAGTAGGTATGATATTTTTGGATTCTAGGTCAGCTTGTATGTATTCATTGGTGACTTCTCTTGGAATGTATTTGATGGCTATTTTTACTAGTCTATCCTGTAGCGAATAGAAAGAGTGGAATTGGATGTCTTGTCTTTTGAGTATATCCATGATAGTCAAAAAGTCAGTTTTAGTGCTGGAATAACAGGATAGAGATCTAGAATAATATTTGTATATTGGTTTTTGTCTTATATGTGTATTAATTACATGTATTAGATCGTTATGATTTTCGGTATATAGCGAGATTACAGGGGTATTTTGTCTATTGGGGGAGTGAATATTTGGGACATTTGTTAGTGTGGGGGGGGGAATGGTTGTTTGCTTTGGAGACAGCGGGTATGGTTGTGGCGGGGGCGGTGGGGATGGATGTGGGGGCGGTGGGAGCGGTTGTGGGGGCAGAGGTTGGATCAATGGTTTGAGGGGTACGTTGTTGATTAAATTTGACTTTATGGTATTTTTTCCTCTTTTTTGTGGTGTGGAATATTTCTTCAGGCGTGACAGGCGTGGTAGGGGTGATAGGAGATTGAGGGTAAGATGTTTGGGGTGTAGCTATGAAAGGATTCTGTTTTGAGAGTTCTAGAAGTCGATTCAACTGGACTGACATTGGTGAGGGGGATTCTGGTATGGGGGTAGTTGGTATGAGGGTAGTTGGGATAGGAGTAGTCGTGATAGGATGATTTGTAGTATTGTGGTTGTTGGATGGATCCGACGGGGATGTATTAGCTTCGGTGGTTGCCATTCTTGGAGCGAGGTGTAAAGATGACATAACTAGTGAAGTATTTGCTGTAGTATGTATGGTGGTTGTGGTCGTTATGGTGGTAGAAGTAAACGTCAGTTTAGGATTTGGTATGATTTCATCTAAAAAGTTTAAGTTGTCATAATCGGAATCATAAGTATAATGGGGATGAACTTATATATTGTCCAGTAGGCTTGGTAGGTGCACAGGATTTTTGGGAAATTTGTATTTTTTGTGGGTATTTTTGTAGAGAAATATTTTGTTTTGGGGGTTGGATATGGTAGGGTCGTAGGGTGGGAAGGGAAATTGGTCGAGGATTGATCGTTCAGAGGGGTGCATGCTCTTACCTTTGGATTGTTGTGCATCTATACTTTGAACGCTATTTCGTTGATCGCAGCACAGTATAATTATAGAACTCTTGAGGTAGAATTCTGGAATGATACTGTAAGTCTTAGCTTTTAAACGTTCGATTTCAACAATACGCCTAATGTCTAATATCACTAGTTCACTCAAATTATAGCAGAAAACATTGACAACATTTTTCTAACGACTGCGACTATGGTTAAACGTTATTTATGGAATACTTATTATTATTTAGTTACTATGGTAGTGGCTTTAAGAAATCATTTAACCACTAACATATCTATCTACTCGTTTAGAGAATTACCCTAATATTGCTGGATAAGAGCAAGTAATTCATTTTCACCATGATGTACTATGAAGCTATCAACTCTCTAGTTTCTATTTTAATACTAATGATTTGATCCTTGAAACAGAATTGATTCAATGTTTCCTTTTGATAATGGAAAATCACTGAAACAATCATTTCCTAAAAATTTAAAAATACAAAAAGTTAATCGTAATTTTTGTTTAGATTATATTTGTCCCATAATTACAACGAAATGAAACTTCTCTGAAAATTTCAAAAAAAATTCTCTAGGAATACTTAACTTTGCGTTTTTTATTCAAGCTAGTATATATCATTTATATTACTAAAGTTGTACACAACGGTGAAACCACTCATAATTTTGCCTAGCTACATCTTGCATGGTATATTTCAATATATACAAATATTACAGATAATGTTAGATTACATTAGATTATATCTACCTGATTTGTTGATAATTTTTTAAAAAGCAAAATATCTGTCAGTGTAAGTGAATATTGGGAAAAGGTAAGATAATAATAAAAATAATTTATCTTTATAAAATAATTTACCTTAGTCACATTCACAAGGAGAATTTTTTTTTATTCGCTTCTCTCGCTGTTAAATTAAGGAGCAATCAGTCCATTTCTCTCATAAAAACAGTGCAAGTTGTTTATTTTTCCTGACAAACTTAACACGTTCATAAAATAAAAATTACATAGCACAAAATTATTTCTATTTTTTTGACAAAAATAGTTTTGTTTGACACATAATTATATCATCGTATCGTAATGTGCCTCCCGTATTCGTCATTTTAAATATCCAACGAAGAAGAGGGGGTGTTATGTTTTCGACTTGTCTGTTTGCTTTTGTGTTTATCCTATTGTAACTCGAAGATGGCTGGAAAGAATTTAATACAGTTTTCCGGAATGAATGGAATACTTTATGCAGTAGGCTTTTACTTGCGTAGGATAATTTCTGAGGGAATTGAGCAGGAAGCATTAATGTTGCACGGTGGCGGCCGGCCGTTTTTTAACCCGTAGCTATCAAACGTATCAACCGAGAATGCATTCTTGACATTTTTGTAAGATCACCCTGTATATTTTTTAAACTACAATATTCCGGATTTTCCTCTCAGAAACAATATAAACTACATTCGAAATATTATCTTCCTCCTCCGTTTCTTAATAAATTATTTTGCAATTAACCGCCCTGGATAATTATGATAAATGTATAGGTATCCGGTTTCATTCTTGACAATTCTTGTGCAATTTATCACTCTTTTTGTGGAAATATATACTTTCGTTCCTCTAAAAAATTATTAGTTAAGAGAATAATTTTTTGGGATATAGTTGAGTAACCTGATATATTTATGGCTAAAAATTATACACCATATATAATTTTTAGCCATAAGTATATCAGGTTACTATGTAAATGACCACCATGGTCATACAACAAACAAATAAATAAATAGTCAAATAGTGAAGTTTTGTGTAATTATATACTTTCGTTCCTTTAAAGAATTATTAGTTAAGAGACGATTAAGAGAATAATTTATTGGAATATAGTTGAATAACCTGATATACTCATGACTAAAAATAATACATGGGGGTCATACAACAAAAAAATAAATAAATAGTCAAATAGTGAAGTTTTGTGTAATTATTTCTGTGTATATATAGTTTCTTACGTATTTCTTTGGATAATCACCCTGCGTATTTTTCATTGAAAGTTTCACTTATTTCCTCGCGATAGTATTACTTTCCACAATCTTTTGTCTTTTATATTCGAAATATTATTCCTCTCCATCAATTATTTTTGTAGATATCGCTCCAACAGACAGACAAGCGGACAGACTGACGTTATATACAAACGTTCATTTTCGTAAACTACACAGTTTGACAAGTGAGATGCTGAAAAATATTCGAATTTCCTTCATTGCTTAACTTCCCCGAAGTGAATTACTAATGATACTAGTTATATCGATAAAGACAGATCTTTCATTGTCCTTTTAGTGTACAATGGAAGGATATAAAATTTTCCCTTGTATCATATTTGTTTTGGCATATGTTACCGCAACAGTATTGAAAAATCACGAAGAGCCTAAAATTGAGAGTGTCCCAATTACTCGCCTACCAGACACCATAGTACCAACCTATTATGATCTATCTTTGACAATTGATCCAGAAAATAGCCAATACAATGGACATGTACTTCTATATTTTGATGTAGCTGAAACCGCCAACAATGTAAATAACATTTATTTACATGCAGATCTAGACTTTTTGCAAATAACGGAAATATTATTGAATGATGTGACAGTTCATGATATGAGCAAGATAGATCAAGTAAATATATTAATTATCGATGGAGGTACGGAAATTACTGGACAAGATAATGTTTTGAGTATAACATTTACTGGTAAATTATCTACTCAAGATGAATTTGGTTTGGTTAAAACTAGCTACTTGGAAAAAGGATCTGAACAAATTTTAATTCAATCTAATTTTAAACCCACATATGCGAGAAGAGCTTTTCCATGCCTGGATGAACCGCACTTAAAAGCTAGTTTCTCCCTGAAGATAACGTATCCTGAAGAATATAAAGTTATAAGTAATTCTCCAGTGAAAGCTGAAAGTTCCAGGTAAGAGCACATGAATATTTTATTATACTGATAGAAAAGAATATAATTATTTTCACTTCCTCTACCTCTCTCTCTTGCTCTCTATCTTTTGACACAGCCCTTGGTGATCTTTGGCCTTCCTAATTAGTTTCTTTAATTCATCTGTATCTAACGCACACCTTCCTCATTACTTGATTCCTATTTTGTGCAGGTCTTATTCTACTTTATCCAGACATCTTGACTTCGGTTAGCCTCTTTTTCTTGTTCTTTCTAGCCAGTGAAACATTTTGTTTCGTCTGGTCATATACTTTCCTTCTTAAAGCATGGACGGTCCATCTAAGTTCTGGTAGAATCACTATATATTTGGTATAGTTCATAATTGCACCCCTTTCTCCATAACCCGTTCTCATATATTGTGCAGGAGTTTTGCAGTAGATTTTCCTTAGTATCTTCCTTTCAACCGCTGTTTTTAGTTTTTGCGCTGTGTTTCTGGTCCATACACAAGTTGTATGAGTGATTTATACAACTGTGTTATTGTTTTCCTCATGATATTGCGAAATGTAAGCTGAACTCATAGTAATATCTGCTGGCTATCTGTATTTTCCTTTTCATTTCTGCTTATATATCATTATCGCATGTTATTGTTAATCCAAGATAGACGAATTCTTGTATGTTTTCCATCTCGTAATGGGGAGTTAATATGTCTTTCGTTAGTAGCTGTCTTTGATACTCTCACGTATTTAGTTTTGGACGTATTTACCAGCAGTCCAAAACTTTTAGATAAGTTTTCTATCTTTAGAAAGGCTTTTTTATCATCTCTAAGCGTACGTATCAACATCGTCTGTATAATATGTTACTAGTTGGGAGCTTTTATTGTATATAACACAGCGTCCCTAATTGTTTCAAGGCCGAAATTAAAAAATATGAAGAAAACCCCTGTCGTACGCCTTGACTTGACCTGAATATTCCAGATACTTCTCCCTGTATAAGTACTTTGCTTTCTAATCTATCTGTTGTCATCCCTCTTAATCTTATCAAATCTATTGGTATCTATAACTTGATCATGGCTAAATAGAGTAATGAGCGGTTTATATTGTCATAGGCTACATAGACTACATAGACTACAAAGATGAGATGCGTTTCTATATCATACTCTTGTGTCTTTTCCAGTATTTGTTTTAGAGCTGAAATTTATTATCTAATTCCCAGTTCGGAATTCTGCTCGATAAATCCCAGCTATTCTTTCAGCAGATGGATTTAAACTTGGATAGAGAAGGGTGGAGAGCACTTTATAGGCAATGTTGAATAAATAATTGCTCTTATAATTAACACATTGCCGTACGACACTTTCTTTGTGGATTGGACGTTATAGCTAAGGCATATTAAATAAAATTTCATTTTTTTACTCTTTATTTGGTATTTTGTCACTTCTGTCAAAATATTTAAATATTGAATGCAAATGAATATTTGCTTAGTCGGTCTGTCCGTCCGCCACGTTTTTTTGTAAGCACGATAATTTAATAAAAAGAATTCTGATTATATTGAAATTCGGATAGTAAATTAGTGTTGGATAGAGGAAGAGCCCTATTGTTTTTCAATGAAATCAATCAGTAAATAAAAAATATTATTTAAATAAAAAAAAAATCAAATTTGTTTATGTTTTGTAATTAAACAAAACAAATTTCTATAACGGAAACACTCCCACCCCTCTGGAAAATGAAATAATTTAGACAAGAAAGCATAAAAACGAAGAATATTGTTGCGTATTTTCCACCTTTTAGGAAACACCCTGTATGAATCCGTGGGTTCTAAATAATTTCAACAAGAGATAAACACCACGAACACTTTATTTAACAATTTACAGACTATACAATACTTCAAATTCAAAACAACACTTTGTTTACTTGATATTTAACCTCACTTTTCACTTTTCAACTTGTTCACTTTTATAAACTGCCTTCTTAATAAACTACCCCCCGCGCCGGTAATCGCGCCTTATATACTCTGAAATTACCTCTAGATTAAACCAGAATCTTCTCCAACCACACTCTAGAAAAGTCCATGGCTCTTTCTAGAGTCTTTCCAGTCACTATTAGTAGGCATAGGCGTATCCTTTCCAGTTCCAAGGGTGTGTAATTCATAACAATATATCATTATAGAAAATTTTAAAGCTTAGATATGAATATTGTTGCATTGCAATACCGGCTACGCATGAATTCCAATAATGTTTGTAAACTTAAAAGTAATAAATTTGTCACAAATTGTTGGCGGCTTAATTTATTTCACAGTAGACAAGGCCAAGGTCACTCGCTAACCTAAACTCTAACATCGTTTATTTACTATACAATTGCGAAGAGTATCCTGTATAGTGTGCAACAATTATATAAAAAGTACAGTAAATCAGCGAAGAATATAATGGTTAACTTGCTTCTCTCATATTTACCGTTTTAAATAAACCTCTGAAAATATATCAAGATCTGATAAGTTGTTATTTAGCAAATTTACGATTTTTTTAGTAACGGACTCAAGGTAACTGAATTTGAGAAGACACCAAAAATATCAACCTACCTGTTTTCTATTTTCTTTTCCAAACTTGAAGAAGCCAATTCAAGTCCTGGAGATGGATACGATGTGAAAATTTTTACAAGGCCAGAAGTAGCAAATATGACCAGTGCAATCGCTGCTACCTATTCTAGTAAAATTATTGAACAACTTAGTATTTATACTGGAGTTCACAACGATGTTGATTCCTACCAAGTGGCGCTTCCTAATTATTACTCTGACGCTTTAGGTGGCTTTGGTCTTTTTACATACAGGTAAGTAGCTTATCTTTCAATAGCAACAACCATGTCCCAAGAAAAATTTGAAAACTATTAAACAGCCTTTCAAAAAACGGACACTAAAAATCAGAAAAGTAAAGTGTTCGCTTCTGAACTTTATAGACGGAAAGCTGGCTAGGAAAATAAAAGTGATAAGATGCAATGAAAATGTTTATGTAAAAACCCTCCGTACTAGCTGAAAAGTACATTGCTCTGCAGCCAGAAGTCCATCGCGGAGAAGGAAACGTGGGCGAGCGGTTAAACGCGTTAATTTTACTTCCACATCCACATAGTGGAGTGGAAGTATGTATGGTAATCATAAAATAAATTCAAAAATTTTTATTGTTGAAATAGGTTTAGGATGTCACGAAACATCAAGATTTTAAATTTGAGCGAAAGGAAATTTCTGTCTGTCATTCTGTAACGTTTTTGTGCGCACGATATCTCTAGAAGGGTTCAAAATAGTTTCTTGAAATTTTATTTGCGTATGTAGTATAACGAGATCTAGAACTGGATTATTTTTTGAACTTATCCGGTAAAGAGTTGGAGGTAAATAGGGGTAAATATGAGAAAATAAGTAAAGCAAGCTGATAAAAGAGTACAAAAATTTGGGATTTGGTGTATTTACTAGAAGTCCAGGCCTCAGATTTTTTTTTATATTTCCATCCCCCGCACCACCCCCATTATAGCCCGAGAGCTCACGACACCGAGGCTGAAAGAGCTTTGCAAAATTTACTATTTGTTTATTAATTTATTTTATTTATTAGTTTATTCAAAAATAATGGTCAGCCCGCACTCTGATAGAACAGCGAGCAGTCAGCTCTCATTTTCGAAGCAGACCCGTATCGTTGGAGAAGCGAAATCCTCGGACCTCTTACTTTGGTGGCCGCTATCTCACTTAAAAATTACATATCGTGCCCCACATCATCGTATTGGGAATTTAATTTACAATCGATCGAGCAAAAAGAGGGGGGGTCAATTTTGTCTAGAAAAAGTTAGAGTGGTTTATACGAGGAGATCGCATACATTTTTTAATACTATATTGTAAGGTTTTTTAAAAAAAATGAAAATGCCCGCGGGAATATTAAAATTCAGGGGTATGTAGGGAGGTGAGAGAAATTGAATGGCGCAAACTGCAGTTATGTATCTCGTTTCGTTACCGAGATTGAGCCATCGGAAGTAGGTAAAGAGACCGATTTCTAACTACTTCCGACGGCCTAATCTCGAAAACGAACCGAGATACAGAGCTGCGGCTTGCGCCATTCGATTTCTCTCACCTTCTTACATACCCCTGAATATTTTCAAATTCTTGCGGGCACTTTGGAAAGACCATACATTAATATCAAAAAATTTATGCGATTTCGACATCTCTTCGCATACACCGCTCTAATTTTTTCTAGACAAAATTGAACCCCTATTTTTTGTGCTTGATCGACTGGAAATTCAATTTCCAATCCAATGATGTGGGGTACGATATGTTCCGGTAATTTTTAAGTGAGGTAGCGGCCGCCAAAATAAGAGGTTCGAGGATTTCGCTTCTCCAGTGACACGGGTCCGCTTCGAAAATGAGAGCTGACTGCTCGCTGTTCTATCAGCGCTCCAGGCTGATCGTTATTTTTGAATAAACTAATAAATAAATAAACTAATAAATAAATGTTAGATTTTACAAAGTTCTTTCACCCTGGGTGTCGTGAGCTCGCGGGCTATTATAAAACATGTTGATGAAATAAATTTGAGATATTCACTTGAAATTTGGTACACGTGTATACTATCTCGATACCTAGAACTAGATTATATTTTAGGGGTAAATAGGGAAAAATAAGTAAGCAGGCTGGTAAGAGTACAGAAACTTGTAATTTGGTGTATTTACTAGAAGCCAAGTCCTCAAATTTTTTATAATATTTTTCAACTATCCCACCACTCTCTTTATTAAAAGGGTTAATACAATAAAATTGAGATGTTGACTTGCAATTTGGTACACGTATGTATTATAACTAGATTATATTTTGAGATGAGGGTTGGGGGTCAAATGGGCGTGAATATGGCAAAATAAGTAAAACAAGCTGGTAATAGTACAGAAACTTGGGATTTGGTGTATATACTAGAAGCCAAGGCTTCCGACTTTTTTATAATATTTTCTATTCCTCCCACCACCCCCACTCCATTATTAAAAGGGTTGATAAAATAAAATTGAGATTTTCACCTTAAGATTTAGTACATGTATGTATTGTTTGTAATTGTGTATTTGTGGCATATTCAGATGTTCTTACTTTTTATTGGGTATTCTGT
Organism: Stenurella melanura; assembly: GCA_963583905.1. NCBI lineage: Eukaryota > Metazoa > Arthropoda > Insecta > Coleoptera > Cerambycidae > Stenurella > Stenurella melanura. The sequence goes on from OY757317.1 coordinate 48,647,697, forward strand.
CACTGAAAAATATTTCAAAATTTTAATGAAAAAACCTCTGCGCCAAACGGATCAGACAGAGGTTGGTTCTTGAATACTTGACTGTTTCAAAAAGTCTCACACCAAAAAATATAAACTAGAACAACGTTATAAACTAAAAACTGAAAATGAAAGCTATAGGTATTTAACGTTTCGAAAGAGAATCTAACTCAAAACTTTTTTGGCCATCAACAATGACAGTTCTTTGTTTATGTATTTCCATAGTTACGTGAGACATTAAATTACATTTATCTTATTTTTACTTACTTCGTCTCTAAGGATGGGCAACCAACTAGTACCAAAATCGATTGAATAATTCGAAACGCATCTATCCTCGTTTAATAAAATAATTGCGGATTCTTTAAGTTTTCTTTTACTTCCGTTGCTCTCTTTTTCCAAAATCTTCGCCGAGTCCCATTTAATCCTTTGATTATTATCCCACGCGTGTTCACAAATTTTGGATTTTTCAAAATCTCCCCTTCTAACGTAATTTCTATGTTCACCAAGCCTTACGTTGAAAGGTCTAGATGATTCACCTACGTAATATTTTCCGCACTCACACGGAACACTATAAATACAATTTTTTGAATTTTGAACAATATTTAGAGGTTTGGTTTTTGATAATACCGATCTCAGCATGGAGCCCGTTTGAAAAACCGTTCGTACGGAAAACCGATTCCCAATTTTTCGTAATTTATGCAATAAACCATGTATATATGGAATTACTGCCACTGACCTAAATACTTCAGGTTGTGATAGTATATTCTCGCTACTACCAATGTTCAATAACTGACTATCAACGAAACTCTCAGGATATTGATTATTTAATAAGACAGTTTTTATAAATTGCTTTTCGATCCTTATTTGAAGAAATCAATTTGGCTCTGTCATACAAACACTTAACAACACCTTTCTTTACACTAATATGTTGATTTGAATTGAAACTTAGGTATCTGTTTGTGTGTGTTTGTTGTCTATACACATTGGTATGGTACATGTTATCTAATTTTTTAATAAAAATATCTAAGAAGGGCAATTCATTATTATTCTCTATTTCTATTGTTTTAACTGAAGGTTCTTTTTCGTTAATCTGATTCAAAAATTACTTAAACATTCTTTACTATAAGGCCATATAGCAAAAATATCATCTACATAACTCCACCTGGTTTATAAGCTAGATTATTAATATTACTTTCCTCAAAATTTTCCACGAAAATGTTACTCAATATTGGAGATAATGAAGAACCCATGACCATCCCAAAGTCTTGCTGATAGAAGTCATTATTTAATTGAAAGTATGTTGTTTTAATGTAAAATGTAAGTAATTCCGTTATACTTTCAATGCTTAAATTAGTGTTATTCGCCAAATTCCCATCTTGTTGCAATTTGTTTTTTAATTATTATTAATGTTTTATTTACAGGAACATTTGTAAATAGGCTTACTACATCAAAACTGACAGTTAGATGATTATTGTTAAAATGATTTTCTGACAGCTTTTCCAAAAAATGTTTGCTATTTTTAATATAAGACTCAGAGGAATCTTTTTTTTTTTTTAATCACTTATTTAACGTCGGCCTATTTCCGCTACCAAGGCCAATCACCGACGCCAGGAGACGAGCTACCCCCAACCTGGAAATTTTGCTGAACCTCTTCTCTATCGAAGAGTAGGGATCTTTTACTTGCCTAACATTTAATAGACAAGGGACCGACTGCTTTACATCCCCTCCGAAGAATGGTATATCCACTATGTAACCCCCGCCTAAAGTTACATACCTTCTACGCATGTGCTGATATACAAGCCGTTAGAAGATGGAGCGAGAACGCTGTGTTTCCCTGGAGAGGAATCTGATAAAGGATTTAGGATTTTTAATAAATATTTTGAGAGTTTATTACATGGAGAATTGAACTCACAATTATTGGTCTTAAGGGAATGTCAGGTTTATGAATTTTTGGCAAATCATAGAAATGAGGAGGCTTACTGTGTTAACATCTTTCGTTCAATATCTGTAAATTCGTTTTTGTGTTTAAATAAGATTCTATATATTTTGTTTTCTAAAGAATTTGTAGGATCTTTATTTAATTTGGAATAATATCCATCATTTATCAAGTTCGTAATTTTTGTATCATATATAGCTGTATCTAAGATTACTGTGGCATTGCCTTTATCAGCTGGTAAAATTTTAATGCTATGATTGAATTCGATTATATTATGAGATGATTACGTTGAAAGGTTGGGAGTTAAATAGGGGTATATAGGGAATAATAAGTAAAGCAAGCTGGTAAGCGTACAGAAACTTGGAATTCGGTGTATATAGTAGAAGTCAATGCCTTTGATTTTTGTATAATATTTTTCAATTCTCTCACCACCCCAACTCCATTATTAAAGGGGTTGATAAAATAAAATTGAGATATTCACTTGAAATTTGGTACACGTACATATTATAACGACATCTGAAACTGGATTATATGTTGAGATGATTCCGTTGAAGGGTTGGGGTTAAATAGAGGTGAATATGAGGAAATAAGTAAAACAAGCTGGTAAGAGTACAGAAACTTAGGATTTGATGTATATACTAGAAGCCAAGCCCTCCGATCTTTTCTTATAATATTTTCAAATCCTCTCACCACCCCCCCCCCCACTCCACTCTTAAAAGGGTTGATAAAATAAAATTGAGATTTTCACTTTAAATTTGGTACATGTATGTATTATTACGACATCTATAATTATGTTATATGATGAGATGATTATGTTAAAGGATTGGGAGTTAAATAGAGGTATATAGGAGAAAATAAATAAAGCAAGCTGGTAAGAGTACAGCAACTTGGAACTTGGTGTATGTATTAGAAGTCAATGCCTTTGATTTTTGTTTTTTATTTTGAGATGATTCCGTTGAGGGGTTGGGGTCAAATAAGGGGAATATGGCAAAATAAGTAAAGCAAGCTGGTAATAGTACAGAAACTTGGGATTTGGTATACATAATAGAAGTCAAGGCCTCAGATTTTTTTATAACATTTATCAACCTCTCTACTACCTCCACACCATTATTAAAGGGGTTGATAAAATTTAATTGACATTGGTATTAACTTGACATTTGGTACCCGTACGTATTATAACGACATCTGGAACTAGATTATGTATTGAGATAATCCCGTTAAAGGATAGGGGGGAGTTATTGGGGAAAATAGGTGGAGGAAGCTAATAAGTGGCCTTCATTTTTGGCGTATATGCTAGAAACCAGCACATAAAATTTTTGTATGATATCTGCCTCAAATATTATTAAAATTCTATGACCAGTTGTTTCCACATACTAGAGCAAATATAGTCAAAATATCTTCCTTTAAAGAGACTTGGATGAATAATCTGGATGTGAAAGTAGTGATTACTTAGGCAGCGGTTTTTAATTAAAATAAAATCTGAGTGCAACTCTGAAATCTTGTGTAGTTTTAGTTTTTAACTGTAGAAATAAATAAATAAATGCGATGTAATTTTAGGATAAAAAATATCAGCCAAAAAGGTCAAAATTAAAAAAAGTACACCCGTACGTCGAGGTGGACTTGAAATATCAATTAATCGATATCGAAAAATCGAAATTGGCATTTTCACGGCATCGCTAATTGCACGGGCGAAATCTAAAATTCAAACCGACCGAAGTGAACGTAAAATAGCATATTTTGACATTTCGCTAATTTGATTTTTTTTTGTTCCATTAATGTCACTGGCACGTTAATAACCGGAGAACTCGGAAGAATAGGGAGATTTTAAATATAAAAACAAAATCGCCAGAACTGCACCTTAATCAATGTCAAATTTTAATAATGAGAACAATTTTTTTACAACTTTACCGACTTCAGGCAACGTTTAATCCCCGACCTAGACTTCTGGCAATAATTTTACACAATTTGTACATTTAAAAACTATAACTACACAAAATTTCAGAGCTGCACTCAAAGACTTAATTTTTATTAAAAATTAACGCGTTTACCGCCCGCCCACACTTCCCTCCCCGGGATGGACTTCTGGCCGCAGAGCTATGTACTTTTCAGCTAGTAAGGAAGATTTTTATATAAAAATTTTCACTGCACCTTATAATTCTTAATTTCCGTAGCCAGCTCCGAGGCTATTAATTCCTAATATAGATTTTGAGGTCAGGAAAAACTCGAAAGATTTTGATATTTGTTTGTTTTTAATAATTATCCGAATAATGGTGAAATTCTGTTTCGTAACTTATGATGACTATTATAATAACGATGTTTTTTTCATCATTTTTAGTGGTTTAATTTCATGCATATCTGCAAAAGTTACGAAATTATAGCAGTCCTATTGGATCCGTCATTTTGAATTTTTAACTCTTGACATCAGATTCAGTATCAGATTCTCTCAAAATATCTACTTAATTACTGATTGTTAGATATTCGCGACTCAAAAGCTCGAAACTTTCTGCATGGAAAAATGTATTTTCCGTCCTTTTGCTCATCTTGTAAGGTCACTTGAGGTATTTGGGCCATGATTTTACAACCTGAGCGAGTATATTATACTTTGAACTTGCCTGAGAACCACTAATAAGTTATATTAATATCTAAAATACTTTTTTATATATAATACAATATACAGTGTTTAAATAAATAATATTAAAATCCCGAGTCAAATTTAATTTTCTTTATAATAATAATTAAATACCTAATAGAATATCTGATGGGCCCAGTTACCCCTAGAAATTGGGGCAACTAGACCATACGGGTCTCGGCTTCATACAAACGATTGTTATTTGAACTGGGGTAAGTGGATCTGTTGGTAAAGATGTAAACTTCGTACATAAATTACCACAAGTCATTCAAACCACACCATAATCGAGTTCTCGACGATGTAAGAGAACTACATAACAGTCAGGTGTAAAATTTATTCAAATTTAGGAATAACACAACTTCTGTTAAGGTACAAAAGCCAACATTAAACGTAAAAACATCCAATTCCAAGTAAGCATAAATAACACAGGCCCACAAAAAAAAGTGATCCAATGTCCGTTTAGCTCTATTACCCACCAACTTTTAGTAAATAGCAAAAATAATCTAAAGACGGAGCTAAACGGACATCGGATTCGCATTCAACACGTCAAAGTACATGAGGATTACTATGTCGGATCCCGGGTTCACATCACATTTTTTTGTGTGACTGTGCATAGTTGCACAAAAAAAGTGATCTACCTAATGAATAAAGACAATAACAACATACTCAATGTGCTTGGGGTAACTTGGTCCCAGGCGTGCCCAGATGCCCCAATTAACTGGCCAACTTACCCATTTTTGAAATATTATGGGGGCAACTGGGCCACCCACTCAAGCTTTTGACCTAACGGAGAACACGTGCTTGCAATAAAATTTTAGGGATATATTATGCTTCTAATTTATGCTAAATTAACTGTGACGTTGATAATATATACAGTAAACCTGTAGATAATTCATAAATATCAAGATTACATCAAGTTGCTATGAAAATTTTGCTCTACAAAATTTAAAAAATTGCTACATGAAAGCAACAACACTCAGAAACATGAGACTAATTGTTATAGTGAGATGCCATTGTCCTTCAGTGCTGCCAATTGCTTGAAGTGAAATTACCCCCACAGGTTTTACGGAAAAAAGCCATGGCCCAGTTACCCCCTGGGCCCAGATACCCCAACTGACCTTACTAGGCATCTTAATGAAACTAATATGGAACCATCGCCGAGTTATACTCCATTGTAAACAAATAATTTTCATAGAAATCGTTTACACCATTTCAGAGAACCATTGGAAAAGGCATAAGAAAATACATAGGGGTCGAAATTAATACATTTACAAGTTCTTTAAAGTCGGTAAAAATGAAACAAAATTCAAACAATCCAACATTGGAAAGAACGATGCTCTGATAAGGTACTTCGCTTGAGTTGCTTCGTAAAAAGCCAGACCTGAATTAAATTGATCATACAGCAGAATTCGAGATTAAATCCTACAGCGATTACGTTACTTTCTTTACAATTCTTCTGATCCTTCTAAGCTTGAAGTAAGCTAAGTAAGGAAGAAGTGCAACTATCAACAACAAAGAATATGATCTGCCCCTGGGATTAGTAAAACCCAGCTTTGGTCAAAGTAGGTAACATTAATTTCGGTAAATGTAAAGCTGCCAAAGGCAGAGCTGTGTTTTGTCTCCAATCCTCTGAACATCTATATTGATGATGCGACATGGTTATGTCCTAAGTGTATATTACACCAAAACGGCAATACTACTCTAGACCGAACAAATGACAACCACCCAGACATGTTAAAGATAGTTGACTGCGAAATAATAAAAAAATGATATAATTTGGAGCCCTATATGGGCTCCAAATTATACCATTATATAACACACTCAATTTTAAATACAAGATTCGGCGAAGATTACTTTACGCCTCTGAAACATGGACTATTAGGGAGACAAGCAGACGGTGTATTGATGCATTTGAAATGTGGGTCTCGAGATTTTTGCTACTAGTTTTCTTGGCAGTCCATCCCAATAACAGTTCTCCAAAAAATACGTCGTCATCTTTCGCGAAGATGCTGTGTGGTCGCTTCCCTCAATAAAAGTCAATCTTTTCAGCCAGTTATCAAAAAGCTCACAAAGAAATGCTATAGCATCTTATGCCCTATGTGCCGCTGCCCTGTACTGCTCAACATAAACATGCTGAAGTTCAAAATCGTGTAGTTGTTGAACAAATACAGACAAGATGTTGTTTCTGCACTTATCAGCATTGACAGTGAAATTGAAAAGAACGGGCTACTTCTCTGCGAAAAACTGTCATCCAAGTACCAACTTCTTGAGAATGTATGGAGATTCAACATAAATATTCAGATTGTTACTATCCCACATCCGCATATTTTGAGAATTGACGTATCCCAAAAAATGAAACCCCGTTTCATCGAAAAAAGATAAGTTTATCATATCATCATTCATGAACAGAAATCGGAAATTTTATCTCGGTGCCAGAGACGGCTTTTATATTGACGTAATATTATATTGCAAATATTTACTGAAACAATCAGAAGAACGACGAAGTGGTGAAATATTTATTATTGCCAAGCTACATTATATATTTGGTAAAAAATTTAACATAAAAACGGTAACAGTTCTTACAAAAACATGTAAATTATATCCAACAAGTAAAAAGACAATTTTGAATTAAACACACACTTTCCTGTTCTGTTTAATATGTCGCGTATTTATTTTGTTTATTTTCATTATAATTAAATATGAAAACCCAATTAACTGGGGGCCACATGAAACATTTTTCTCAATAAACAAAACCGTTTTTGTATAATATTAAATCATACATAGCAAACAAAGTTAATAATTAATGGCATAAAACTTCCATGTACGGTGTCTATCGCATGATAAAGTGAAGTGTCAACATTAAAGTCTAGTGTAGGGAGGCACTTTTATGTTTTTTACTTATGCGGTCTTATCTACTTTAATTATATGCGAAATTCGCAGAGACAGAATTTATTGGGAATTTTATGCTCTACAACTTTGCTCTCTTTCGCCAAAATTCATAATTTTGGCTGAAAATTTTAAAAAAAGGCGCCCTCTAGCGGCGAAACTATGCGGAGTTCGGACAAGAGCGCAGAGACTAAATTTGTAGAAAAATTCATATATTTCTATTCATTTCTCAAAAACCAACCTTTTTAGAACTGCGAGGGGTAAAAATCATGTTTAGACAATCCACATGCTTTACTTTTAACAAGTCTCATAGCTATGGGAAAATTTCTTTAATTTTTCCTAATTTGAAGGGACTATAATGGCAAGTGACCAAACAAACAAAAGAGACCTTATTTAAAGAGAAAGAAATTAAAATGGGTTGGGAACTTCTGGCCAGATAGTACCTATATTATTGACGAGGTCATTACCGGTTGTCGAATTAAAGCAAGTTCAAGATTCTGGTGACATAAATTTCTCTTTTACTTCCACATCCACGTAATGGAGTGAAAGTATTATAGTAATCGTACAAATTTTTTTGTTGATATGGGCTTAAAATGTCATAGAACGTCCAGATTTTAAATTTGAGCGAAACAAATTTCTGCCTGACTATCTGTCGATCTGTCTGTCGGTCGGTCGGTCGGTCGGTCTGTAACTTCTTTTGTGAGCACGTTTTCTCAGGAATGGTTTAAGATAATGACTTGACACACTTAGTACACGTATGTACCTATTATGATGGGATCTAGAGCTAGATTATATTTTGCGCTAATTCCGGTCAAGGGTTTGAGGTTACATAAGGGTCAAAGGGAAAATAAGTAACTTGGAGGTAAATAGGAGAAAATAAGAAGAATAATCGAATAATCCAGAAGAAACTTCACTATTAGTTTAGAAGCAAACGCCTGAAATTTCTTTGTGACATCTGTCTCAAATATATTAAAATTCTATAACCAATTATTATTTCCACATACTAGTGTGCAAAATAAATATAGTCAAGATGTTTTCATTTAGAGACTTGGATAAGAAATCTGGATGTGAAAGTAATGATTCCTAAGGCAGCAGTTTTAATGGCCGTTACGTCTATCCTAGTGCCAATAATGGAGCACTTTGATCGTCCCATATAGCTCAACTATTTATGTCAAATAAGGGAAATGTAAACTCGCTTTTTTTTTAAACTGTACATCTATTAATTTACAGACAGTACAGGTTCTCAAACTTTTCCCAGATAAGTATTCAAATTATTGGCCTAGGTCAGTTCTCTTCTAGAATCCTCTAAAGGAAAAAGTTATATAGATTTTTTGTTCATTAGAAAGTAACTTATATAGAGTACTTAAACATATTCTTTATAGGATTTTGCAAACAGCGGAAAGAAAACCTATCTATGAGAACTAAAAGAAAAACTATATGTAAAAACATTAATGAAATCTTTGCATTCTTTCGATAACCTGACTTCTGGTTATGCTAACAAGTAAAAATTCTTATTTGCCATTCTCATTTTAACACTAGCATCCAACATAGTCCCCTACGGCTAGGCAGGTTAAGACAAGAAACTGAATGAGATTTTATGAAAATGTAATTCATTAGAATGAAAAAAAGACAAGGTAGGTAAATAAATTAATTTCAGGCCTTTGTTCTCATTTTTAACTGAATTTACATATCGTAGGGAATCATGTAGATACTAGTTTAACCTGCCTAGCCGTAGGAGACTATGTTGGATGCTAGTGTTAAAATGAGAAAGGCGAATAAGAATTTTTACTTGTTACCATAACCAGAAGTCAGGTTATTGAAAGAATACAAAGATTTCATTAATAACTTTACATATAGTTTTCCTTTTAGTTATCATAGATAGTTTTTCTTTCCGCTGTTTGCAAATCCAATAAAGAATATGTTTCATTACTATAAGCAAGCAAATAATAAATAATTCACTTTTAAATAGAGTACTTGTTTAATTGATGTGCTATATTAATAATAATTTCAAAATTTCTCAAATTGTCTCATCTTTCTGATGCAGTCATAGAATTTAATAAATAGAATCGTATTTTCTTTGTATTCAAGTGAGGACGAACTGCTGGATGAGGGCGACAAGACATCAGCTAGGGTTAAGCAAAACATAATAGCAGATATAGCCTACAAAATTAGTCACGAATGGTATGGAGGTGGAGTCTCTACAAAATGGTGGTCTGATATATGGGCAAACGAGGCTGTTGCCACTTATTTGAAATACATTATACCAGATCAGGTAAAATTGCTTAACGAAATCGTGATGTGACATTTTTTATTTATGCATTGTTTGTTATTGAACACATAAAGTTATAATAATTGTATAGAATTATTCATATTTATGATATGATAAAGCGCTAACGCCTATTATATTCTTAATATTCTTGCGTATTCTTAAGAATGACAAATAGTAGTAATAATCATAAATTAAGAAGAAATTATTTAGATTTAATTACTTAACTGATTTATTTTTAATATCAATAACATACTTCAAACAATGACACGATACGTACCTATCATTGAACAGGTGTGGCATACAATTACTAATTATTTTATCTTAAGCAGTAATTGTAGGTAAATCCTGATATTCAATTGAAGTTGTTTCTAATTTATGTGTACTTTAATTGTTTTTTCTTTTGATGTAGATTGATGAGGATCTTGAACTTTCCAATCAATTTAAGGTGGAAGTAATTCAAAAAGCACTACAGCACGATGCGTTACCTTTGGCACAACCCCTCTCCTCCGATATCAATATATCCAGAGATATTGAAAATAAACTAGATTCATTCAATTATTTGAAAGGTAAACAAAAGTTTCTTAGTCCGAGGATGTGGCACATGCATGAATTTTTAATGAAAGTAATATTGCAAAATTTAATTTCTACCGCAACAACAAGAAATGACGAACATGTAACATATTGTCAAAAAGGAATCTGTAAAACATGATCATTTTAAATGGTTGTGAAGACCATGTCATGTAAATAGCTGCCGAGGTATTCTGATGTCATTCTATTTATTTAGAATTTGTTTAGCGTTAGATAGCTGCCAAACTATGTAAATCTGTTAATATAGCTTTTAAGCATTGGACACTTAAAAAAAAGGATATTAAGTGTTCAAAGTACCATTTACTACCTCAGTTCCTATAGAGGGAGTGACGTCAGAAAGGGGATTCTGTTTGTGAAGAACATAGGTATTAACGTAAGTACGTTCTAGTACTTTCTTTAATAATAATAGACGTCCGTGTCTATTAGTTCTCTCCATTAATAACAACATAATTTTGGTTTAAAACTAGAGACTTAATATAAATAGAATAGTTTAAAGTAATGTAATGAAAGGTATTTATGTTATAAGTTCCGTCTTTATTTGGCTCTTCTTATTTATTGATTTCTTTTACTTCCCTCGCATACCGAAGGGAAGTATTGTATTCGAGAAAAAATCACCCTCCGAGATTTTTTCGGATTCTGACGTTTCAGAACACGTAGATTCCGAAAATATAGGTTTTTCAATTCCGTCAGTCTGTCTGTCTGTCTGTCGGTCTGTCTGTCTGTCTGTCTGTCTGTCTGTCTGTCTGTTGGTGTATTTACTAAAAAACTACTTGACGGAGAGCAGTCAAATTTGGTAGGTAGTTAACCCTACTGTCAGCGAAGAACTGGTAGAATTTTCACTGAAAAATATACAGGGTGGACCGTCTAAACGGAATAAATAGTGAAGAAAATTTTTTTTTGCTCAAATTTAAAATTTCCACGTTTCATGACGCGCTAAACCTATTTCAGAAAAAAAAAATTTTGAAAATTTTTTTCAAACATTTTTGAAAAAATTTTTACCAAGATGAAAAAAATTTGTTTTTGCTCAAATTTAAAATTTCTACGTTTCATGACACGCTTAACCTATTTCAAAAAAAAAAAATTTGAAAATTTTTTTCACCAATATTTTTGAAAAAATTTTTACTACTAAAATGATTTTTTTTTTCTCTCTTCAAATTTAAAATTTTCACGTTTCATGGCATTCTAAGCCTGATTAAAAAAAAAAGTTTTTTGAAATTTTATCACTAAGATAGAATTTTTCTTTCTTTGTTCAGATTTTAACTATCCACGTTTCCATGACATTCTAAAACTATTCAAACAAATTTAAAAATGTTTTTGAAGAATTTTTTAAAAAATTTGAAAACAGTTTTAATCCATTTATGTATCACTACTATAGAACAGAGGAAAAAATTTTTTTTGCTCAAATTTAAAATTTCCACGTTTCATGATATTCCAAACCAATTTCGGAAAAAAAAATTTGCAACAATTTGTTACCAGTTTGGATAAAAATTTAACACCAGAATGCTCAAATTTAAATGACATTCTAAACCTAGGTATTTCAGAAAAAAAATTTTGAAAATTTTTTTCACCAACATTTTTCAAAAAGTTTTTACCACTAAAATAGATCGATTTTTTTTTTATTTGCTCAAATTTAAAAATTTTCACGTTTCATAGCATTCTAAACCTATTTTAAAAATACATCATTTTTAATTTTTAAACTTTTTTTAGCACTACTATAGAACAGAAGGAAACTTTCCTTTTTGCTCTAATTTAAAATTTCTACCTTTGACATTTTAAACCTATTTCAGGAGAAAAAAATTTGAAAATTATTTTACCATCTTTTGAAAAATTTTTAAAAAATTAAATTTTTTAACCACCACTATACTTCCACTCCATTACGTGAATGTTGGATTGAAAATGTGACAGATGGCAATATCATCCGGCATATGCACCTATTATACTTTTATTGAAAAATGTACAGGGTGGTCATCCCAAGAAATAATTCAGTCATGGTGGACATTTGTAAAGGTATTTGCGCAAGCCTGCCATATGTGGCACCTGCTATTTAGTATTGAACTTTTGCTGTTGGATGAGCAATCTGTATATTTTTTTGACCAAAACTTATCAAGTTTTCTTTGTAATAATAGCAATAACTCTACTCCGATTATTATTCTCAATGTCATTTCGTAATTATTATTTTTTTGAGAGACTACCATGAACGAGGGAAGTTCTGTGTAAATACCTTTACCGATTTTTTTTGTTTGATGACAGTTGTGTATATTTCGTAATTAAAAATTGATCAGGTGTTCCTCCTGGCACTAATACTTAATAATTGTTCCAGAGTAATGACCCCTTATATTTTTTACTAAAATTGTATCAGGTCCCCTCCTCGGCAGTATTACTTCTATTAACTCTTCATTGAATTAGCGCAAAGTATAATCTAGTTCCAGATATTTTCATGATACAAATATGTACCAAATTTCAAGTCAATATCTTAAGCCCCTTCCGAGAAAACGTGCGCAAAAGAGAAATTACGGAAATACAGACAGACCGACCGACCGACGGACTGACCGAACGACAGACGTACCGAACGACCAAACGACAGAAATTTTTGTATTTTTACTTCCCTCGCATACCGAAGGGAAGTATTGTATTCGAGAAAAAATCACCCTCCGAGATTTTTTCGGATTCTGATGAAAATATAGGTTTTTCAATTCCGTCAGCCTGTCTGTCTGTCTGTCTCTCTGTCTGTCTGTTGGTGCATTAACTAAAAAACTAATTGATGGAGAGCAGTTAAATTTGGTAGGTAGTTGACCCTACTGTCAGCTAAGAAATGGTAAAACTTTCACTGGAAAATATACACGGTGGACCGTCTAAACGGAATAAAGAGTGAAAAAAAATTATTTTGCTCAAATTTTAAATTTCCACGTTTCATGGCACGCTAAATCTAGTAGGTACAGAAAAAACAACATTTTTGAAAATTTTTTACACCAACATTTTTGAAAAATTTTTCACCACGAAAATAGATGAACATTTTTTTTCTCTTTTTTCAAATTTATAATTTCCACGTTTCGTGGCTTTCTAAACCTATTTAAAACAAAAAAAAGTTTGAAAATTTTTTTATCAACATTTTTGACAAATTTTTTACCACTAAAATAGATGGATTTTTTGTTTTCAAATTTAAAATTTTCACGTTTGATAGCGTTCTAATATATTAAAAAAAATAATAATAAATTTTTTACCATTTTTGAAAAATTTTACCACTAAAATAGATGGAAATTTTTCTTTCTTTGTTCAGATTTAAAATGTCCACGTTTCCGTGGCATTCTAAAACTATTCAAACAAATTTAAAACATTTTTTGAAAAATAAAGAAAAAATTTGGAAACATTTTGAATCTATTTATCAATACTATAAAATAGACGAAAAATTATTTTTTGCTCAAATTTAAAATTTCCACGTTTCATGACATTACAAACCTATTTTGGAAAAAAAAATTGCAACAATTTTTTTACCATTTTGGAAAAAAATTTAACACTAGAATAGACGGAAAAAATTGTTTTGCTCAAATTTAAAATTTTCACGTTTCATGACATTCTAAACCTATTTCAGAAAAAAATATTTAGAAAATTTTTTTACCACTAAAATAGTTGGAATTTTTTTTTTCCTCAAATTTTAAATTTTCACGTTTCATGGCAATCTATACCTATTTAAAAAATATATAATTTTTAAATTTGTAAAAAAATTTTACCACTATTATAGAATAGAAGGAAGCTTTCCTTTTTGCTCAAATATCTAAACCTATTTCAGACGAAAAAAAATTTGAAAATATTTTACCAACATTTTTAAAAAATTACAAAAAAAATTAAATGTTTTAACCACCACTATGCTTCCACTCCATTACGTGAATGTGGGATTGAAAATGTGACAGATGGCAATAATATTTGGCCTTTGGCATATGCACCTATTATACATTATTGAAAAATGTACAGGGTGGTCATCCCAAGATATAATTCAGTCATGGTGGACATATGTAAAGGTATTTGCGCAAGCCTTCAATATTTGGCACCTGTTATTTAGTATTGAACTTTTGCTGTTGGATGAGCACTTTTTTGACCAAAAGTTATCAGGTGTTCTTTGTAATAATAGCAATAACTATATTTCGATTGTTATTCTCAATGTCATTTCGTAATTAATAATTTTTTAGAGTGACCGCCATGCACAAATAACGAGGGAAGTTGTGTGTAAATACCTTTACCGATTTTTCTCTCTCAAATTTAAAATCTCGACGGCGTGACTTTCTAAGCCAATAAAAATATGATGGAAAATAATGTTTGGAATATAGTTGACACTATAACCAACTAGGAAAAATATTATAAAAAATCTGAGGCCTTGGCTTTTAGGATATACACCAAACCTGAAGTATATACCCTCTTATCAGCTTGCTTTACTTTTCCCTATTTACCCCCTATTATTTCAAAATATAACCCACTTCCAGATGTCGTTGTAAATATATACCTCTACCAAGTTTTAAGTGAATATCTCAATTTTATTCTATCAATTCATTAAATAATGGAGTGGGGGTGGGGGCAGTAATGGTGGGGGTAGAAAATATTATGAAAAATCTGAGACCTTGGCTTCTAGCATATACACTAAATCTGAAGTTTCTTTATTTTATTAGCTTGCTTTACTTGTTTTCCATTATTTACCCTCCGTCAACGGAATCATCTCCAAATATAGTCTGCTTCCAGACGTCGAGTCGTTATAGTACAAACGTGTACCAAATTTCAAGCGAATATCTTAATTTTATTTTATCAACCCCTTTAATAATGCAGTGGGGTGGTGGAGTGATTGAAAAATGTTATAAAAAACATGAGGCCTTGGCTTCCAAATTTCAAGTTTATTTGTTCTTACCAGGTTGCTTTATTTATTATTCCTATTAAATCTAAAGTTTCTGTCCGCTTACCAGCTTGCTTTAAGAATTGTCCCTTTATTGCCTTATTTATCCCCTAACCCTTCATCGAAATTAATATACGATTCAAATGTATTGACCCCTCATTTTAACCACGAATATCTCAGAAACGGAGGAGTAGAAAAATTTGAAAAAATACGTGATCATTATAAGTCTATGCTAAATCAATCACTGAAATTTAAATAATGTACATTGAACATTTCTGAGGTTCTGCTAAGTTATATTGAAAAACGTCCTAGTATTTAAGGATATTTTGACCATACCAGTTTTAAATCCATTATATCTTGGAAAATATGCATACTATGTAAATAATATTTTAGGCACCGATAAAGCACGGCATTTTTTGTACGAGGAAATTTTTTCATAATTTTTATTTTAAAATTTTGCAGATATTCTCAAAAACGTGACGTCATGTTTATTCGGTTATTTATAAATGTATTTAACATTTTTTTATTAAAACAGTTAATAACATGAAATGTAAGCATTTTCAGAAAATATAATTGGTATATATCATTTGATACATATTTTTTTTGTGTGTGGCTGTGATTATCTATTTCGCTTCATAACTAAGTTAATATTTATTAATTTAGTTATCAAGCGAAATAGATAATCACAGCCACACACAAAAAAAATGTTCGCTTCCACCAATAAAACCTAGTACACCCTAGGGTTTTGGGGTGGCTAAATCCGAATCCGAGGTCGGTTTGTCTGTATCAGGTCGTGTTAGTTAAGGTCATTTCAAGGTCAAATCATTAGGTTTCGATAATAAATTTGAAAAAATTTGTATATAGGTTTTTGAGGTCGCTGAATCCAAATCTGAGCGGTTTGTCGGTATCAGGTCGCGTTAAGGTAATTTCAAGGTCAATTCATTAGATTTCGATAGAAGAAATTAAAAATAAATTGTATATAGGTTTTTGAGGTCGCTGAATCCAAATCCGGCGTCGATTTGTCGGTATCAGGTCGCGTTATGGTCATTTCAAGGTCAAATCATTAGATTTCGACAGAAGAATTTGAGAAAATTTGTATATAGGTTTTTGAGGTAGCTGAATACAAATCCGGCGTCGATTTGTCGGTATCAGGTCGCGTTATGGTCATTTCAAGGTCAAATCATTAGATTTCGACAGAAGAATTTGAGAAAATTTGTATATAGGTTTTTGAGGTAGCTGAATACAAATCCGACGTCGGTTTGTCGGTATCAGGTCGCATTAAGGTTATTTCAAGGTTGAATGATGGAAACACTGACAAAAACATTCACCTGTTATTTCACGTATAAGCAGAGGATGTATAAGATGTACAACATGTATACGATCGCGTAAAAAGCTAGATTTGTGATATATAATATTGTGATATGGGATATTTTAATATAAAGCTAAACTTTGGAACATTAAGGTCTAAATAGCAAAATAATTAAGTCACAATGACAGCAATAAATTGTTTATTAGTAAAGATTTGCTAAAATATCAATTCATAACTTGATAAAGAAACAGATAGTTATAACGTTTAAGCCAGAATCTACCTCAGCGTAGAACAAGGAAATGTGTTGCACGAGCCTCGTACAGCAGTAGTAAATTTCGAATATGGTAAAATGCAATGGCAGAAAGAAGGGTTCATGCAAAATGTATGGCTAATAGTAACTCGGAGTAGTAATATTTTAATTGTACAGAACACCAAATAATTATAAATTTATTACTTAAAAATATTAACATACCTGATATAAAAAAATCGGTAAAGGTATTTACACAGAACTTCCCTCGTTCATGGCAGTCTCTCTAAAAAAATAATAATTACGAAATGACATTGAGAATAATAATCGGAGTAGAGTTATTGCTATTATTACAAAGAAAACTTGATAAGTTTTGGTCAAAAAAATATACAGATTGCTCATCCAACAGCAAAAGTTCAATACTAAATAGCAGGTGCCACATATGGCAGGCTTGCGCAAATACCTTTACAAATGTCCACCATGACTGAATTATTTCTTGGGATGACCACCCTGTACATTTTTCAATAAAAGTATAATAGGTGCATATGCCAGATGTTATTGCCATCTGTCACATTTTCAATCCAATCACGTAATGGAGTGGAAGTATAGTGGTGGTTAAAAAATTTCATTTTTTTAAATTTTTCAAAAGATGGTAAAATAATTTTTTTCTTCTGAAATAGGTTTAAAATGTCAAAGGTAGAAATTTTAAATTAGAGCAAAAAGGAAAGTTTCCTTCTGTTCTATAGTAGTGCTAAAAAAAGTATAAAAATTAACAATGATGTATTTTTAAAATAGGTTTAGAATGCTATGAAACGTGAAAATTTTAAATTTGAGCAAATAAAAAAAAATTCGATCTATTTTAGTGGTAAAAACTTTTTGAAAAATGTTGGTGAAAAAAATTTTCAAATTTTTTTTTCTGAAATACCTAGGTTTAGAATGTCATTTAAATTTGAACATTCTGGTGTTAAATTTTTTTCCAAACTGGTAACAAAATGTTGCAATTTTTTTTTTCCGAAATTGGTTTGGAATATCATGAAACGTGGAAATTTTAAATTTGAGAAAAAAAAAATTTTTCGTCTGTTCTATAGTAGTGATACATAAATGGATTAAAAATGTTTTCAAATTTTTTAAAAAATTCTTCAAAAACATTTTTAAATTTGTTTGAATAGTTTTAGAATGTCATGGAAACGTGGATAGTAAAATCTGAACAAAGAAAGAAAAATTCTATCTTAGTGATAAAATTTCAAAAAACTTTTTTTTTTAATCAGGCTTAGAATGCAATGAAACGTGAAAATTTTAAATTTGAAGAAAGAAAAAAAAAATTCATTTTAGTAGTAAAAATTTTTTCAAAAATATTGGTGAAAAAAATTTTCAAATTTTTTTTTCCTGAAATAGATTAAGCGTGTCATGAAACGTAGAAATTTTAAATTTGAGCAAAAACAAATTTTTTTCATCTTGGTAAAAATTTTTTCAAAAATGTTTGAAAAAAATTTTCAAAAATTTTTTTTTCTGAAATAGGTTTAGCGCGTCATGAAACGTGGAAATTTTAAATTTGAGCAAAAAAAAATTTTTTTCAACTTGGTAAAAATTTTTTCAAAAATGTTTGAAAAAAATTTTCAAAAAATTTTTTTTCCTGAAATAGGTTTAGCGCGTCATGAAACGTTGAAATTTTAAATTTGAGCAAAAAAAAATTTTTTTCACTATTTATTCCGTTTAGACGGTCCACCCTGTATATTTTTCAGTAAAAATTCTACCAGTTCTCCGCTGACAGTAGGGTTAACTACCTACCAAATTTGACTGCTCTCCGTCAAGTAGTTTTTTAGTAAATGCACCAACAGACAGACAGACAGACAGACAGACAGACAGACAGACCGACAGACAGACAGACAGACAGACTGACGGAATTGAAAAACCTATATTTTCGGAATCTACGTGTTCTGAAACGTCAGAATCCGAGAAAATCTCGGAGGGTGATTTTTTCTCGAATACAATACTTCCCTTCGGTATGCGAGGGAAGTAAAAAGGATATTGTTACATCGATTAACTTACAAAATGCTCATGGAACAATACTAAGTAGTTAAACACAGGTAGAATTCTACCAAAGTACATAGATGTAGTTCGAACTCAGCGTAGAACCTACAAAATATAAAATAAACATTTTAAAATGAATGTATTAACAAAGAAACTTAAAATATAAATGTAAAAGGCTATGTGAGTAGTTAATTAATCACATTTTAACTTAAAAATTTAAATGAGAGACCTGAACTCAGTGACTTCATGAGATAGTGAAAAACTGTCTCGCAGTTAACGTAAAGTTATATAAAATACAAATTTCAAGCCTCGTAATGACTAAAATCTGTACTAAGACTTACCAAGTGCATGTAACCAAACATCAAGCACTGGAACGTGTTGCTTTTAAATAGTAGAAACTTTTTTAAATAGTTGGTAGTAATTATTGGTTAGGACTTTCTTCATAAAAGAGGCATAAAACATTACAAATAAAGAGTTAGTGTAGGTTTATTCATATTGTAATTGTAGAGACCAGTTTATAGTTTGATTTGATGTAGTAGTACATTTCGAATACCATACCCAAGGACTGGTATATAGCAAGGCATCATAGGCATACCTGAAAAATGCAGCATTATTATTGTTATTGTTATAAATGGTATAAATGGTGTTTATAGGTTTAAAAACGTTGTAGGTGATTAGTTTTTAAATTAATATGTAAGTTATTAGTTTTAAGCAATTGGGAACAAATTTACGAAAAGTTATTGAAATTCCTAATAAGACACATAGAGACATGTATAAGGTAGCAAAATGTTCAGAAGGAGGTCAGAAAAGTTAAAACATAATCAGATTAAAGATTTATTCAGTAAATTTCTAGAAAATTTAATATAAAAAATATAAATTTTAAATATGTTAAAACTAGATTGCCTTGGATTTAGAAAAGTCATATCTAAGCCAATGGAATTTTAAGTATTAAGAAAAGAAAAGAGAGTTTTTTTGAGCGTGGGTACGAAAGAGACGCCGGACGCCGTAGTACAGCTCCACGAAATTTTGCAATAAAGAAAATAAATATAACAAAAATTTCGTAAATAAAATATAACGTGTGTGTTTAGAATTATCTACAAAGTATGTGGAACACGTCAAGTGCAAAAATTGAAGCAAGAAGGTACCCAAAGGTAAATCAAATAACCTCTCGTAAAGTTTGAAACCATACCCTACTTTTTTTAAATAATTAATGTAATTTTTTCACAAGTGAGCAAATTCTCAAATAAATAATGGTACATTGTTACCTACCTTAATAATTTAAGTAAAGTGCGGAAGTGTATCCGATAAATCAGAGTGCTATTTCGTCATACAAACATTTTCACATCGCCATAAATAAACAAGTAGCCATTTACGATTTCCGAATCATGGACGGGACAGCAAGCCTTCACATCAGGCCGGGAAGTTGGCATCAATATCAACTCGATATCCAGGACGGAGTAAGAATAAAAACATATATTTAAGCTTAAATTTGCAAATTAGAGGGAAAATAATTTTAAAGGTTGCAACCAAATAACTTTCACATCAAACAAGGCCAATTAAATTTAAATTCATAGAATAGTAAATTATCATTCATATTGTTTATAACTTTTCCCATATATTTATCAAGTTTTGTTAGTTTTGAGATTTAAGAAAGGCCCGTTTCTTACTACTTCAGTGCCGGAGTATCTTAAGCAAAAACTTGTAAGTCGAAGAAGTATCCATAATATTAATATAAGATCTACTGATATTTTGACCATGCCACTACATAGTACTGCCACTTTTCGGCGCTCTTTCTCCTACAACGCTATATCAAATTATAATCTGCTTGAACATTTTTTGAAACATTTTTCCATAAATACATTTAAGTACAAAATGAAAAAAAAAATTATTTAACCAACAGTGTAATATGTGTAAAATTGTTTGCATTGTGTGTGTAATTCTGCGTCAATTAATTATTCTTAGTCACAGTTTATAATTATTATTTTGTTTGTTACTTGAACGAATTCTACTAGTTTTATATACTTAAGTAAAAATCTACTTAGTGCAAGTATCTTCTTATCATGTTTTTAAGGCTATAAGTGGTGGAATAGCTGTTGAGCTAAACTTCGCCCTTTAGATTAAGAAATTGTATTTCTTTTTTCTAATAAAGATCATTTATTATTATTAATATTATTACTAAGTTTAGCGACTAACCTTTCTTAGATAATCTCCGTAGAACTTACTCCTGAGGTGTAGAGGCAGAGGTAGCAGTAAATTCTCATGTTCTGAATTTAGCTAGGAAAATATTACCTTGTCGCGGTTAATCGTGACTGGCGCCCGTAGGATTATTAAGCAATGATATTTTTTATTTTTTATAACTGATACCCAAACGATTTTTAAGGACAATCATATCATAACACAGCATTTGTCGCCCAACGTCAGGGCATATCATAATATTTGTCGCCAACGTCAAGGCATAACATAACAATAAATATTAATTTGTACCTCGACAAGTTGATGAGCGGATCATTCTACATATTCCCTTTCGGAACAGTAGTTGTCACCGACATCGCACTTGACGAGACAGCAGGTAAAGATTAATTTGCTGAAAAAAGTCTTTACGGTAGATTTATTCTTATTTATTACATCATTCATTTATAAAATTTAAAGATGCATAAGGAATGACTTAAACATTTTAAAAAATGCTTAATGAAATCAAATGCACTTTAAAAAGTTTATAAAGGAACGACGTCATAAATAGGAGTAGATCTACCGTAAATATGTTTTTATTTTAAAAGTGGTCTCATAAAAGGTATTGCTGAAGGTACGAGAATAGCCGTATATTGAAATCGTCCAAATAAGTTGTTTTCGACCAAATGTCTAGAAAAGCAAAATGGTTCAGGCATGCAAAAGAATCCATTTCTTTGTAGCATATGAGAATAAAGTGGACATTAGGACTACAACACCCTCGATTACAAGATATGGACACGCTCGTCAATGTGCATAGTTCGTAAAATTAAATGTGTTTGATTTGAAAAATCAATCAAAAGTAAGTTCACAACATGAGAGTAACTTAACGATCTAGTAAAAGAATTGGAAAAACCGCGAAAAAAACAGGCGAATGTTTTTGTGAGGTCTTCCACCATTCGACCTTGAAATAACCTTAACGCAACCTGATACCGTCAAGCCGACCTCGGATTTGAATTCAGCCACCTCAAAAACCCATATACAAATTTTCTAAAATTTTTCTGTCGAAATTTAGTGATTTGACATTAAAATGACCTTAACGCGACCTGACACCGACAACCCGACGTCGGATTTGGATTCAGCGACTTCAAAAATCTACATACATTTTTTTTTCAAATTCCTCTGTCGAAATCTAATCATTTGACCTTGAAATGACTTTAACACTACCTGATACCGACAAACCGACCTCGGATTCGGATTCAGCGACCCCAGAAACCTAGGGTGTACTAGGTTTCGTTGGTGGAAGCGAAATTTTGTTTTTTTTTGTGTGGCTGTGTAATATTATTGCAAACTTGTATAATATTATCCTTTACTCTTGATAACTAAATTAATACTTGATATATACCAATTCTTTTTTCTGAAAATGCTTACATTTTATATAATTAACTATTTTATCAAAAATGTTTTAAATACTTTGATAAATAACCGAATAAACAGGACGTCACGTTTTTCAGAATAACTGCAAAATTTTAAAATAAAAAATGCCCCTGCTTTATCAGTGTCTAAAATATGATTTACATGGTATGCATATTTTCCAAGATTTAAAACTGGTATGGTCAAAATTTCCTTAAAAAGTAGGACATTTTTCAATATAACTTAGCAGAACTTCAAAACTGTCCAATGTACATTATTCAAATTTTAGTTGTTGATTTAGAGTAGAGTCATAATGAACACATAATTTTTTCAGTTTTTTCTGCTCCTCCATTTCTGAGATATTCGCGGTTAAAGTGAGGGGTATACATTTGAATCGTATATTAGCTCAAAATATAATCTAATTCTAGATCTCGTCCACTACGCGGATGAGAAAGTAATAATTATGAAACGATGCAGGAAGAGAATATTCGGAATGCAGTTGCAGTCAATAGTGTGAGAAGAACACATGGAGTATTAATTAAAAAGAATAAATCAACTCGATGTAGAGGAATAGTCGTCATACCCAATTTAAGTTAATTCTGGCTCAGCTGGAAACGAGCATATTTGTAAATCTGTCAAATTCAAATGAAAAAATTAAATTTAAAAGTACTGTAAAAAGTCCTAGTGTTTTCTTATTATCATCATAAAACTAAGACCATAAAGCTACTTTAATTAAAACACCAAAGTACTCTTATCGATTTCTGCATTTTTAGTTTCACATGTACGTAGTGGAGTGGAAGTATAGTAATCGCAAAAAAAGTTTTCGAAAGTTTTTCTTATTGAAATAGGTTTAGAATATCACAAATTTGAGCGAAAAAAAATTCTGTCTGCTTGTCGCTATGTCTGAAATTTTTTTTGTGTCCACGTTTTTTCTGGAACGGTTTAAGACTTGAAATTGTATACACATATGTATTATAACGAGATCTGGAACTAGATTATATTTTGAGATCATTTCGGGGTAAATAGGGGAAATGAGTAAAGCAAGCTGGTAACAGTATAGACACTTGAGATTTGATATCTATACTAAAAGCCAAGACCTCAGATTTTCTTATAACATTTTTCAACCCCTCCATTACCTCCACTCTATTATTAAAGAGGCTGATGAAATTAAATTGAAATATTCACTTGAAATTTGATATGCGTATGAGTTACAACTACATCTGAAACTAGATTATATTTTGAGATGATTCCGTTGAAAGGGTGGGGTGTAAGTAGGGGTAAATAGGAAAAAATGAGTAAAGCAAGCTAACAGGAGTCCAGAAACTACATTTTTGGCGTACATGCTAAAAACCAACGCTTCCATTTTTTTCGACATCTGCCTCAAATATTATTAAAATTCAATGACCAATTATATTTCCACATACTAGAGTGCAAGTGTAGTCAAGACGTTTTCCTTTACAGAGACTTGGATGGAAAATCTGGATGTGGAAGTAGTGATTCAGCAGTTTTTATGACACTATATTAAATCAATATACACAAAACTGAATTATTATTTATACAAAAACTGGACATTATTTCAATAAATAATTCTGTTTTTATAATTTTGTAGGAGCCAGCATCTTGCACATGATCAAATACGTTGTTGGTGGGACAGAAAATCTAAAGTCAGCTCTACAGTATCACTGGAATGAGAGGTAAGAGAGACAAGAACGTCATATTCATATCCAAATGTTAACAATAACAGTAAGAGCTATTGGTGTAATATTTATATAAGTACATAGTGGTCCAGATCGTTAACTTTTAGCCAAATTTCTGAAAATTGATATTCTCGGTCTCTGGTAAAAGGAATTTAAAATTTTTTATTATTATAAGGATAGTTTACCATGGTAAAGAGTGACAAAACATAAAAATCTGAAGATAGAGGAATCACTCACAAGTAATCACAGTCGTCAGTAAAAATGTTTAAAAGTTAGGAGGTAGTATACGTAGGTGGACAGTAGTTTACCATTTTATTTCCGCTAAAAATATAAAACAAAAAAACGTTTTTAACCCGAAATTGACAGACAGTAATTAAATGTCCGAAAACACCCTAGAATTGCTATTTCTATGTTTTCGTCATCAACACTTAGGCAATCCAACGACCTGTCAAACGTAATTCAAAATGGCCAACGTGGGCAAACACGAGGTTTATTACTAATTAACTTGCGGAAACGTAACCAAGGTAACAGAGAAACAAACTCCTTTAACGAAAGAAAATGTATGTTTGTCGGATGTTTTCCTACAACGCCATGCGCCATGGTGAAAATCACGTGGCTTGAATTGCCTTACCCTCAGAATTCCTGCCTTGAGAGAGCTAGATATTCTAAAATTATCCATTTTGCGTTTTACAGTATATGGGGATGGTTTCTGTTCTTGTGGCTATCGAGTAGCAAATGTGTTACATGTTCTTGATATTACTTTATCATGTTCTCCATAAATAATCTAAAAGGTCTTTGTGAGTGTAATTTAAACGTGCTGACAGTTTTTGACGCAAGAGAATGACTGACATTAATGATTGTTTCTAATCATAGCTTAAGTTGATGGCAATTTTTACTAAAAATTCTAGAGAAGAAAATCTCCAATAGTTCAAAAAGTTGTAACTTTAACCCCTACAATGCCTAAGACACCTTGCCTCATTTTCCGTAGGTAACGGAATCCGGTATCTTTAATAAAGTTAAGGAGTCACCGTTTAAGTAGTGCGCATCCTCGGAATAACGATAACTATACATGACGAACTAAGGGGCTTAAAAACTCCCTATTATCTCCTACACGAAGAGGTTTATAACGGTTCTTGCAAACTGTTGCACCTGTCATTTCTTTTTATAAAACTTCAAATATCTCCGAAACTGCTTAGTATTGTATAGAGTATGCTACATGCTTTGACTCAGAATTTTACGGTTAATTAGAAAAGTCAAAAATATATAAGGCGTACCATTTAAAGTAAGTTGGTATCGACTTCCGGTATAACCGTACCATACATGTGCTTGTAATTATTTTGGTTCAATTGGCCACACTGACTTTAGTAACTCTCAACATTTTCAAAATGTTTTGTTACATATTTTCCCCTATATCGATTGATCCAGTTCCTGGTGAGACACCCTGTATAACTATTTGATGCTTCTATACCAATACAACCTTAAAGCTTGCGACTGTAGCTTTCAAATTGAGCCTAGGTACCATACGCCAATATCGTGAATTATTTTAACACTTTTCTTAAAATATGGTAATACAAAACATATACCATTTCTATATATCCAAAAGATTAAGATTAGATTAAGATAGCTAATATGGTTAGAATATAATGAAACTCTATACAATGACAGTACATTTCTGAAGCTTGGTTGTCCTTGGTTTTCTAAAACTTCGTTGTTTCATTTCTCGAAAAACGAGATTAAGATCACTTGATCATTTTCGCATAAACGTGATAGGGATCAATTTAAAATATTTACACGTCAACGGTATTATCTGTATCAGATAAATTGTTTATATATAGAATATTTATATAACAAGGATACTCGATTATCGTGCGATCATTTCCTAGTAGTTAAGAAGTGTTCTAATAAAATTCATTTTTATCTTTTTGTCAAAATTCAACAATTCTGGGACAACGAGAAATGAGGTATTTGCAAATACCGCATGTGATTAATATGGAATTGCAGTATAGAAAAATGTGCTGTGCTCAAATAACGAAACTCATCAATAAGTCAGATGAATTGCTTAAAGATAAAGAGCAAAGGGTAAACGTTGAAGATTTAACGATTATGTTGGATCCAATAAAGATAGCCCATAGCAATTTAAAACAAGCTGATGAGAAAGCAATGCCGCATCTCAAGCAAGAAAATCTAGAAGAGGAATTTGAGGACATGGTAGAATATGACGACAAGGTAACGATAGCAATGTCAAAGCTACAGCGAAGGGTAGCGTGAAATCATTATGAAAAGTCACAGATTGGTGGTGAAAATCGTTCATCAGAACGATCTCAAAGACAGTCATCAAATTTTGTGGAAATGCCGAAAAGTCAGTAAAATTACCCGTTAAATTTAAAGATTTTATCTCATTCTGGGAGCAGTATAAGTGCTGTTAATGAAAATAATTCACTGGACGTGTCCATAATGTTTAACTATTTAAAGATTGTGTTAACTGGATAGGCATTAGAGTTAGTTAATGGATTAACACCATCAGAAACATGCTATGCAGATGCAATCGAAACGATACAAAGTGAATATGGGAGCCATAACCACATTATAGATAGTTACGTGCAACAACTTGACTCCAGTCAAAAATAAAGGTGATGTACTAGGTTTAAGGAAACTGTATAATACTAGTTCAGCTGTTACGCGAGCGCTAAAAGCAATTAGTATCTCTTCAAATCACTACGATCTAATGGCGAAAACATTTTTTTAAGAGCTTTGCCGTTTCAGTTAATAGTGGATTTTAATAAGAAAACAAATAGTGAAGCAGCAGTAGTTGTCTCAACCAGCCAGCACATTTTAGCAACAAGTGACATTAGATTTGACAAACAATTAGAAACATTTTTAAAATATATGAAACATGAAGTAGACTCTGTAGAGGCTACTCAGGCTAAAACGGGTACTGCTGCTCAAGTATCAAATGAGAAGCGTAAGCCAACACATAAAAATAAACATTCAGATTATCCAAGAATAGTGGCAACGGACTATTGTGTTTTTTGTTATTGTAATACACATTCAACAATTAAGTTCCACAATAAAGATATAGACATTGAACAAAAGAGACATATCTTGAAACTTAAATCAAGGTGTGATAAATGCACGAAACCAAACCATGTGGCACGTGATTGTAAAAATACTTACCTAATGTGTAGAAGCTGTAAAGGTAAACATGCTACCGTGATGTGTGATCCACACTATAAAATACGATTTACTGAAAAAAAATAGGATATTCCTGACCTTACATCTGAACCAACATCAAGCTTAATAACGAATGGAGGTTGTGATGACGTATTGCTACAAACGGCTTGTGCATATATATCAGCAACAGGCAATTTTTACAAAGAAAGCTTTATAAGAGTAGTAATAGATGGGGGTAGTCAACTAACGTTCGTGAAACAATGTGTATCTAGAAGAATAAATCTAAAGATAGTCGGTACGCATAGACTATCAATAATCCCGATCGGATCAACTAAAAAAAGGTACACCTGGATATGTAATAGAGCAGAAGTTTATTTAAAAAGTCAATATTCAAAACAACACATAAAATTAAATGCAATTGAAGTCCCAGAAATATGTTTTAATGTAATATATCAGAAGATTAGAAAATTATGAATTAGCGGATGCAAGAGTAAGCTATGATGAACTTGTAAATGGAATAACGATGCTGATTTGGGCAGATAATTATTGGTCAATTATTACAAGAGAAACTGAAAGAGTTACAGCAAAGTCAACTGACGTAAATACGATGTTGGGTTAGACAATTCACGGTCCAACTCTCATAGATAGCTATAATGTAAATTTAAGTATATTAACATAAATATGAAACAATTCTGGAATTTAGAAAGTATGGGTATACGAAACAATTCTATAGAAAAACGCATGACAAATTTACGAATTTTGCAAAGAAAATATAAGAGTAACCTAAAAAAAAGTAGCGTTGCCCTGGAAAGAAGATGCATATTTTTCACAAGCTATAATAAGGATGAAAAATTTAACAAGAAAGTTAATTAAAAATCCAAATTGACAGAATATGATAATGCAATCAGAAACTGTTTACATACAGGGTGTGCTGAAAAATCACAAAAGGTACAAAGTGAAAGTAAAACCTATTTCATTCCACACAAACCTGTATATAGGGAAGATAAGGAAACCACAAAACTGCGAGTACTAGTCCAGGAGAAAATTTAGTCCCAGATGTAGAAAAGGCACAAATTTTCCTTTGGTATAAAGATAAAATAGCATCTGCGGATAATCTACCAGAATTAGTAACCTATAGAATGGGGAAAGTTACATTTGGAGTAACTACCAGTCCATTTCTTTTGGCAGCTACAATTAATAGGCATTTAAATAAACGGCCAAAAGAGTTTCACGAAACTATCTTTATTTTAGAAGATTATTTCTATGTTGATGACTTAGTTCTTCCAGTAAATAGTCAAGAACAAGCAGAAAGAATCTACAATGAAGCAAAAAAATAATGGAAGGTGCCAAAATTAATTTAAGAAAGTGGGTGACCGACAATCAGCATCTAACAAGCCTGTTTAGAAGAGAAGGACAAGGAAGCTTATCTCCGTGTCCAGAAATATTGGGTGTAGTATGGTATACAGGACAAGATGAACTAAATGTAAATTTGGATCAAATATTTAATTATTCAAGTCAAGAGAAACAAATAACTAAACGGAACGTATTAAAGAAAATTGCAAGGATATATGACCCTCTAGGTATTCTCGGTCCATATACGAAAACACCGAAGATTTTGTTGAAAATAATTTGAACTTAGATTGGGATTATACATTGAGAGAGGAACTTCAGATTAAATGGATTTCAGGCCTAAAACATTTCACAAAATTGTCCATTCCCAGATTCATAGTCGAAAATTTCCGAAAACAGGTACAGCTACATATATTTTCCAATGCAACTCCACAAACATATGGAGTGATAACGCACGTAAGAAAGAGTTATAAGAACTCTTTTAAAATGAATTTTTTGATGTCAAAAAATCGAGTAGCACCATTAAGTGGCGAAAGACAACCAGAACTAACGCTGCCATGGCTAGAATTGACAGCGGCTGCTTGTACTGCAAGGTTGAAAAAGTACCTTATTGCCAATACAAAATTATGTATAGAAAGTGTATATTTATGGACATACTAAAAAATTGCACTTTATTGGATAAAAGGAAAAGCAGAACTATGTAAACAATATCTCTAACTGAGTTAAGGAAGTCCAGTCTTTAACTAAAAAATGTACTTTGGGCCTTTGGGTCCTATGAAAATCCAGCAGATCTAATTACCAGGGGAGTAAAAACGGAAAAATTATTTGAATCTATTCTATGGAAAAACGGTCCATACCGGCTACGGTGTTCAGAAAAAGGTTGAACTCAAGATGAAATAAGTGAACTAGAGTAAACGGAAAGCTGTATTTTAAAGGTTCAAACACAAGAAGAAGGTAAATCAGAGTCTACATTCGATCTTGGTAGTTATAGTAGCTAGGAGAAATTATTAGAATTACAAGTTATATACAACGATTCATAAATAATACCTATGAGACATGAAGAAGAAAGATCTACTGGTTATTTAAAATTAAGCGAGATGAGAAATGCTGAGAGATACTGGTTAAGATACGTGCAGAATGCTAACTTTTCAACAGAAATCCAATGTTTGAAAAAAAAATATCGATAAACAGAAAGTAACTAATTTTAACTTCATCGCCCTTCTTAGATAGAGAGGGATTAATGGTACTAGGAGGTAGATTACAAGAGAGTAAGTTAATGTTTGAAACAACATTCCATCATTTTACCAAAGTCAAATATGTGGGTGAACCAGTTAATTAAACAGTCACATGAAAGTCTTCATCACGGTGGTATAAATATTATATTGGTAGACTTAAGAAACGAATCTTGCATAATCAGAGGTAGGGAAGTAATAAAATAAAAGATGTAAGAAATTAAGAGGAAAATCATGTAGCGTCGAATTTGCTCCTTTGCCAAGAAACCGAATAATGAATAGTTGTGGGTTTTGTGAGATAACAGGGTTTGATTTTGCAGGTCCACTCTATGTAAAAGAGGATAGCCAGTCGAGAGGAAAATTACATATATTGCTTTCAACTTGTGCCGTGACTAGGGCAATTCATTTGAAGCTAGTAGAAGATATGTCAATAGAAAGCTGCTTGATAAGGCTAAGAAAATTCATTTTAAGAAGAGGAGTTCTCAAAATCATGTATTTGGATAATGCAAAAACTTTTAAAAGGACTTCTTTAGAGCTAGAGGAATTAAACTGAATTTTGAAAAATAAGGAAGTCCGATTAATGGCTTTATATTATCGCATAAAATGAAAATTCATTATCGAGAGGGCCGCATGGGGGGGTGGATTTTGGGAAAGGATGGTGTAAATAGTAAAGGATTCATTATAATGAACGATAGGAAGAGCCTTATTGAATTTTGATGAACTACACATTTTGATGGAAATAAAAGCAGCGGTAAACGCCAGACCGTTGACTTATATTGACAATGAACCGAACAACCCTTGGATATTGTCACCTAACAAATTTATAATTGGAAAAGCGACATGTAATTTAAGTGAAGATATTCTATTTCAAGATACAACGAAGTATCCTACTAGAAAAGTGGAAACTTCACGAACAAATTATAAATAAATATTGGAATAGGTGGTCGACAGACTATTTACAGCAGTTAAAACTAGCCCATCATTTAACTGGAAAAAAACTAGTTTGTTAAAAGAAGGCGGTGTATTATTACTGCATGACCAAAAGTCTCCACGTAACTTTTGGAGATTGGTAAGAGTTACGAATAAATGGAGAAGAAGTTATATAAGTTTTTTATTAGACGCAATAACGAAATATTGTAATTCTGAATAAAAATAGTTTATTATAACGTTCATTAATTCATACAAATATACGGAGTCGAGAGATTCATAACAATAATACTTTAACTTTCTGAGCTTATTAACGACAGATGAGTTTGATTTGGATGTATCAAATAATATACGACATATCGTATTTTTACGATATAATGTATTTTTTAAATCATTTATATGGGAATAAACTATATAAACCGGTCAAAATATACATTCAAGGTTACAATAGTTCACATAGAGCTAAAAATTGGTGCGAATGTTGGGAACGCCATTATAAATGAAATGTAAAAAGTCCTCATCGATCCCACATCTGCAAAAAAAAATTATTCAAGGTCAAAGTTCGCAAATATGGGTTTCTTGCATTTTTTTAGCCAAACGGTAAGTTTTATCATAAAAATAGGTCAGACGAAAATTTTGGATCATGCAATTATATATAAAAATTATTCTTACACAGTATTTCTGAGATGCAGCGATTCAAAAAGTTAAAAAAGTTGTGTTCTCCATAAAATGCACGAATACGCCGCCTATATACATCACTGGACCCGTATTACAAGTAAAAATATTAGTCTGTGTAACTTATACTTACAAATTGTACGATTCTGAGAATATAAACCCAAAAACACCCAGTCCTTCATTTTATATGCCCGTATAACGTTGAGCAACATCTGTCTTCTATTCAATTGTCTGCGTGGCAACGCTCGTATAAATGCTCCTTTTTCAAAGACCTAAGCGATATACTATTAGTCTTGAACATTTCTTCGCAGTGGTTATTGTTAATATTTCCTAACAAAGTTTGTGCCGCTTTTAGTTTTTTAAATAAAATGTCGCAATTTTGCTTCATTTGTAGTAAACCTTTGACTGAAAATGAAATTGTTACTGTTTTTAAAGAGAGTAACTCTACTCCACAAGCTGTAATCACAACGGAATTCGCTTCCTTATTTCTGTATATGGAGCTCCAAAAAAAATTACCTGCTTAGATAAGTTTCGATACTTATCTTTTGTAAAAAATATTAGAAACAATAAACGAGTGAAATTAGCTTGTCTTCCTTTAACCGCTGCTTCTGCTCATCAACATCTATTTCGGGTATATTATCAAGTTCAAGTGTGGCTTGGTAATCAACTGGACCCAGAAGACTGGAGTTGGAAGTTAATTGACAATACATTGGAAGCAATTCAGATTTTACTCCCACCTGCACCGGAAAAACAATTTTTTGCAATTGCAAAGTACTGCTAAGAGCGGCTGCAAAAGAGTTGGATTGTTTTGTTCACTAGCATGTACCAGTTGTCAAGGCCAGGGGCCTAATTCTCGAAACTAGACGAACCTGATTCGTGCACGTATGGCGCTGAAATTCGCACACGAACGTACTTTTTCTATTCTCGAACTGTCGATTACCACATGAACGAACAGATTCGTGCACGGAAAGTACTCGATCGGTGTTTCGGTGGCGAAAAGCGTATTCGCACGTCAACATAACCTTTAAGTTAACGTCAACCTTCAGTCAAACGGCTTTATTTTGGTTGTAAATTGTATTAGAGTGTTCTAATGGCTGCTTTGGATGAGCTTAATCTTTTAATAGCAATTAATAACTTGGAAGAAATGGAACCAGCTGCAGAAGTCAGAAAGGAACATAATAATCGCGTTTACGATGCCTTTGATATGTACGATATAAAATTCGTATCTAAGAATGTTTCGACTAAGTAAGGACCTAGCACGGGATCTAATCAATTTACTATCTGAATATTTGATCCCACCAATCAGTTAGAATTCATTAGATTTCAACTTACGTATTTATTTCCTAGCGCGGCACCTTTGGTGCACAATCTCCTATTTACAAAGGATATTTTTGGTCAGAATTCCTTCAAAACAAAAATAAAATCTCAAAACCACCTACAACCAAGCAATCATCCTCGTGCAAATCGCAAAACAACAACGAGTATTTTTACTTTGACACTTTTCAACTGTTGCACCAAGACCGCAACGAAAAGTTCCCAGATTTACACGGTCTGCTATTGGTTGACATATATCTATATATGAACCAAGATACGATGTACGTTATTCGGTCGACGAATGTGTTCGCCTCGTGTACCGCTTTTCAACTATCACTGGAGAATTTGATTTTTATAAAAACTGCGTTCGCACGCGAACCAGACTGCACGAGTTGGTTCGTGCACGATCAATTCGTTCGGGATTCCAGAATTGGGCCCCAGTCGTGCTCCAATGTTGAATCGCCACCAGAAGAGGAATCTTACGATATCAGCGAGGAAACATGTGATGCATCGCTGTTGGGACAATTTAAAAAGAAGAACAAGAAGGAACAGAAGAGGGAGAAGACATTACACTTGAATTTCCATTAGCTAATAATTATCAATCAGACGAACAGTTTTCATCAATTACTCATAATTCACACCGCTTTCATCATTTCCTATTGTAGCATTTTTTATTTAATACAATATTATTTAATTAAACAGGACCACAATAGATCGTGGAATAGGTCTACCGGGGAAACCACGTTAAAAAAACGCACCAAGTACACTACTTCACAGGTGGCGTGGATCGGAAATGACTGAATTATGATATAGCGCCAAAATTAAAATAACATCTGTTTGCGAATTGTATAACAAAAATAAATAAGTTTATATGCCAGAAGGATACTAATTGTCATCTGATCCGCACCAAAACCTGTTCGGTTCATGTTTCGGTGCTATCTTTTCCACACAGGAACAATCGGTATATACATACGAACAATTTTCAAAAACCACTTTTTCGTGTTCCTGAGATCTTAAAACGTAAAGATCTCGTCTCAATTATTCGTTTTGTACCAACTAGAGTAAACTTCCCATTTTTGTATATGGGAAACTTAAAATAAATTAAAGATATTCTATTTCATCATGTCTATTATCTATTTTTCCTGTTTGGCAAATAACACTAAAGGCAAACCAGGAGTATTGTTATTATGGTAGGTTCGAGCGAGTGTATGTATAATGTAGTGAAAGTAGGTACCTACCAAAAATGTGACAAAATGTACGTTGTAGGAGTGGGGAAGTTCATAAAGAATTAACATTCTTACAAATGAAAACTAGCTATATTTAACATATTTAATTCATTCTTTTGTAACAAAACAAGCAATATAATATTTTAAAAGAAGTATAATAAAGATTGCTCGGAGTAGGGGGAGTTCTCAACTGAATGTTCGTTTAACCCTTTCACTACTAAAGGTACTTTAAAGTACCACTGAATTACCATATCATTGATTACCACACCCATAATTGTTAAGGGCTAAATTCCTTATTACATGTCATCAAATTGGTGCTACTTTCACAAGGACTTAAAAGTACCGTAGGGCGCTATACAGGGTCATCCTAAAATTCATATCTGAGTGATAGGGTTAAGCGGGGGGGGTTTCAAAAATATGTCAATGTCAACCTCCTCCATCTCCCTTATAATAGCTTGTAACTATTGTAAGAGAGATGGAGGAGGTTGGCATGGACATATTTCTGTAAACGTATTATCGCAATTAAGAGGGCCATTTTAGAGTATTTGTGATAAATGTAATAAAATGCGCGACGTCCACTATGGCTAAAGTCACTCGCTTGGCATACGAGAGCTTTTACGTTAGTTATTAAATGAATACTTTGTAAAATCAAACATAGCGGTGGAAGACAATGAACAATTTATTAATGAGAAACGAATATAAATAATGTACTTATATTTTAACCCTCTGGAGAGCCACCCCCCAGGAGGTGAACACGGAGCCCTAAATTGCTCTTCCCTTTTCACCCAGCCTTTACCATTTTTCAGAATTCAGCATTTCGTCATAGGTACCAGGTAACCTAGGTAAATGCACTGACTTCTTGCTGATTGGTAATTTCATTTGGAACATGTTAAGTTATACAATAAATAATCTAATTTCGTCAAATGATAATAATTTATATTCTTTACTAGAATAGGCTATTGATTATGTAATTGAATAAGGAATAAATTCGTTAAAGGTGTTTTATTGTTTCATATGTTCCATTGTACCCGAAAGATGATAATTCCACAAAGTGCTATTAAATTTAGGCTTGTATTTTTGAGAACGGAGTAAATTTGTTCACTTTTTAGAGAATTAAATTTCCTATCGAATTGGTACTTTATAAAGTAAAACATTTTTTTAAAGAAAATAAATTAAAAAAACTATTTTAGAAAAACCGGAATTTTTTTTTTGTTACTTCCCTCGCATATCGAAGGGAAGTATTGTATTCGAGAAAAAATCACCCGCCGAGATTTTTTCGGATTTTGACGTTTCAGAACACGTAGATTACGAAAATATAGGTTTTTCAATTCCGTCAGTCTGTCTGTCTGTCTGCCTGTTGGTGCATTAACTAAAAAAACTACTTGACGGAGAGCAGTCAAATTTGGTAGGTAGTTACGCTAGTCAGCGAAGAAATTGTTAAACTTTCACTGGAAAATATACAGGTTGGACTGTCCTAGGGGAATAAATAATGAAATTTTTTGCTCAAATTTAAAATTTCCACGTTTCGTGACACGCTAAACCTATTTCAGAAATAACAAATTTTGAAATTTTTTTTCACCATTTTTGAAAAAATTTGTACTCCTAAAATAGATGAAAAATTTTTTTTTTCAACTTTAAAATTTCTACGTTTCATGGCATTCTAAACCTGTTTAAAAAAAAAATATTTTTTTTAGCAACATTTTTCAAAAATTTTTTACCATTAAAACAGATGGAATTTTTTTTTCTTTGTTCCAATTAAAAATTTCCACGTTTCATTGCGTTCCAAACCTATTAAAATAAAAATTTTAGAAAATTTTTTACCATTTTGGAAAACATTTTACCACTAAAATAGATGGACACTTTTTTTTCTTTGTTCAGATTTAAATTTTCCACGTATCCATGATATTCTAAACCTTTTCAAACAAATTTAAAAATGTTTTTGAAAAACTATAAAAATTTTTTGAAAAATATTTCGTTTATCACTACTATAGAATAGATGAAAATTTTTTTTTGCTCAAATTTAAAATTTCCACGTTTCATGACATTCCAAACGTATTTAGAAAAACAAAAAATTGCGGCGGTTCTTCACCATTTTTGAAAAAAATTTACCACTAGAATAGTCGGAAATTTTTTTTTTCACCCAAATTTCAAATTTTTACGTTTCATGACATTCTAAACCTATTTCAGAAAAAAAAATTTGGAAAATTTTTTTCACCAACATTTTTGAAAAATTTTATATCACTAAAATAGACGGAATTTTTTTTTCTTTGGTCAAATTTTAAATTTTCACGTTTCATGGCATTCCAAATCTATTTTTTTTAAATCGCAATATTTTTTTTACCACTATTATAGAATAGCAGGAAACTTGCATTTTTGCTCAAATTTAAAATTTCCACGTTTCATGATATTCTAAACCTATTTCAGAAGAAAAAAAATTGAATATTTTTATACCTACATTTTTGAAAAAATGAAATTTTTTAACCACCACTATACTTCCACTCCACTACGTGAATGTGGAATTGAAAATGTAACAGATGGCAATAATATTTGGCATATGCACCTATTATACTTTTATTGAAAAATATACAGGGTGGTAATCCGAAGAAATAATTTAGTCATGGCGGACATTTGTAAAGGTATTTGAGCAAGCCTTCCATATTTGGCACCTGTCATTTAGTATTGAACTTTTGTTGTTGAATGAGCACTCTGTATATCTTTTTGACCAAAACATATCAGGTTTTCTTTGTAATAATAGTGACAACTATATTCCGATTATTATTTTAATGTCATCCCGTAATTATTAGTTTTTAGAGTGATGACCGCCATGCACAAATAAAGAGGGAAGTTCAGTGTAAATACCTTTACCGATTTTTTTTTTTATTTTCATTTTTGTGTATAACTTTTTCTGAGTGGATTTGGGAATAGGTATCGGTTCACAAAAAAGAAAGCTGACGCACTTCCCGTCAAAATGGTGACAGATAAAAGTATTTTTGGTAGAAATTGGCTGAGATACGGTTGTTCAAAATTACCTACTTTTTTACGATTTTACATCTTTTTACCTTTATACCATGTTATTTTTCATTTTTACATCAAAATATTATTTTCATTCAATGAAAAAATTATTTTCGGTTTATTGGTGGTAATGATGAAGTTATTTGTTTATGATTTTGATATTCATATGATCTTAGACATAAAACAACTTTAATGTTGTACTAATTCATAGCTGTTTTAAAGATACTTATTTTGAAAAATATTTTGCTAATCAGAAGTTTGTTTTTGTGTCGTTACCATGGCAACCCAAAAAAAGCCGTAAATTTTCATCCTCCAGGGTACCCTAAACGAAATTAATAAGTGGAAATTTTTCTGTCAAATTATTGACATATGATCATATTTGACATTTGCTATTACATAAAAATGGAATTTTATTTTTTATATTAAGAAATAACTAAAAAAATCATTGAGCTTTGTGAAACAACATTTTATTTCATGTTTAATATCTAATTATAATCGTGAATAACTTCTCATTTTGGCTTTCCTCCGTATTACACTTCTCATCAGGTATGATAAGTATTTCAATTTAGGATGGCTTTTTTAACTTCACAAAGTTCTTCGCAATATTCGCATATTGTATATTATGTTCTTTTTCCATACTCTCTAATCTTATTCTTTAGAAACCTCAAAAACATCTTCAACAATAAGAAATTTGGAATTTAAACTGGTTAAATTGTCAATGAAATAATGATAGATAAGTAATGACGTCTTGTTTCAAAGCCATCTGTGTCAAGTTATACTGTGCTGAACGTGTGCTATGCTATGTGTATAAAACATGAAAATATATAAAGAAAACAACGTTCCAACTATTTTAATGAATAAAACTCATTCCATAACACACAAATAGGGTTGACCTAACGAATTTTCATTAATTTTTTGAAACTATAATGGGCGAAAACGATAATATTTATTTATTATACGTATACAGGTATTCCATTTTCAAATTAATCCTCTAATTTTAACTTTTGATACAACAACACTACTTACTATTTCCGATGCGCCTCTGTCACTTTGTCAACAAGACCCTTTCATGGCCTACTAATCTTATACAACAAAAGAATCAAATCAGAAGAATTTGGCAGCGAACAAGACTTTCATAGACATAAAACTGAAATTAACGCCCTCACACATCAAGTTAAGTGGGTGCTTGAAAATCATAGGTTTGATTCTTATCAAAAATATCTCGCGGATATAGAGCCAGGAGATCCTTCGATGTGGAAAGCTGCAAAAAGACTTCTAAGACAGCCAACAACTATACCGCCATTACAAGTCGACGGCGGGAAAATATGTAGCGATGCAGAGAAATGTCAGGTGTTCGCCTCACACCTAGAAAATACATTTCACTTGACCGACAATGATAATGAATTTACAAGAACAACAATAGAATTTGTAGATAACTCCCTACCCATAAACCTCAACCGAAATGATATAAAATTTACGAACTCCAGAGAAATACAAAACTGTATAAAATCGGTTCCTTTAAAGAAATCTCCTGGACATGATCTAATTCCAAATGTTGTTCTAAAAAATCTTACAATGAAATCCCTGGCAATTCTTACTGCATTATTTAACGGCTGCCTGGCAATAGGATATTTCCCTAACGAATGGAAACATGCAGAAATAATTATTTTTAATAAACCTGGCAAAGACAAAACTAAACCTGATAATTATAGATCAATTAGGCTGTTGACAACTTTATCTAAACTCTTCGAAAGAATAATACAATTTAGACTAAGTGACTTTTTACAAGAGAACAACGAAACATATTCTTTATAGGATTTTGCAAACAGTGGAAAGAAAAGCTATCTATGAGAACTAAAGGAAAAACTATATATAAAAATATTAATGAAATATTTGCATTCTTTCGATAACCTGACTTCTGGTTATGCTAATAAGTAAAAATTCTTATTTGCCATTCTCATTTTAACACTAGCATCCAACCTAGTCCCCTACGGCTAAGCAGGCTAAACTAGTATCTACATAATCCACTACGATATGTAAATTCAGTTAAAAATGAGAACAAAGGCCTGAAATTAATTTAGCCTGCTTAGCCGTAGTGGACTAGGTTGGATGCTAGTGTTGACTTCTGGTTATGCTAATAAGTAAAAATTCTTATTTGCCATTCTCATTTTAACACTAGCATCCAACCTAGTCCCCTACGGCTAAGCAGGCTAAACTAGTATCTACATAATCCACTACGATATGTAAATTCAGTTAAAAATGAGAACAAAGGCCTGAAATTAATTTAGCCTGCTTAGCCGTAGTGGACTAGGTTGGATGCTAGTGTTGACTTCTGGTTATGCTAATAAGTAAAAATTCTTATTTGCCATTCTCATTTTAACACTAGCATCCAACCTAGTCCCCTACGGCTAAGCAGGCTAAACTAGTATCTACATGATCCACTACGATATGTAAATTCAGTTAAAAATGAGAACAAAGGCCTGAAATTAATTTAGCCTGCCTAGCCGTAGAGGACTAGGTTGGATGCTAGTGTTAAAATGAGAATGGCAAATAAGAATTTTTACTTATTAGCATAACCAGAAATCAGGTTATCGAAAGAATGCAAAGATTTCATTAATATTTTTATATACAGTTTTTCCTTTAGTTCTCATAGATAGCTTTTCTTTCCACTGTTTGAAAAATCCTATAAAGAATATGTTTCATTACTATAAGCAAACAAATAATAAATAATTCACTTTTAAACAAGAGAACAACATTTTACCCGACTGCCAATTTGGATTCCTCAAGAACCATTCAACAACACAGCAAATTTTACACATCTACAAAATTATTACCTCTGGATTCGAAAATAAATATCACACAACGGCACCATTCTTGGACGTGGCCCAAGCATTTGATAAAGTATGGTTAAAAGGACTCTTATTCAAGCTAATTAGTATAAATTCACCAGCATATCTCACCAATATACTTGCTTCATTTGTAACAAACAGAACTTTTTGTGTCAAAATAAACAATTGCTTATCGGATAAAAAACAAATCAATGCAGGAATACCTCAGGATCAATTTTAGGCCCCATACTCTTTAATGTATTCGTACATGACATACCTGTACCACCGACATCCACAATAGCCATGTATGCAGATGACACTGCAATAATAACCCAAGACCCAGACATTCATAACGCTGCAAACAAACTGCAAAATGCACTTACTGTTTTACAGCACTGGTTTACGAAATGGCAACTAAAGTTAAATCCGACAAAATGTGAAGCCAAAATATTTACTCTGAGAAGACCACAAAACT
Source organism: Stenurella melanura (assembly GCA_963583905.1). NCBI lineage: Eukaryota > Metazoa > Arthropoda > Insecta > Coleoptera > Cerambycidae > Stenurella > Stenurella melanura. Next base: position 48,687,972 of record OY757317.1, read on the forward strand.
CCAATAATATTGTCATCAACGACGAGGAAATAATATGGAATCCTGCAGACAGTGCAATTAAATATCTTGGAGTTTACTTAGATAAATGATTAACATGGAGTTACCACATAAATAAAAAATCGAAACTCAGAGTTAAGTGCGCGACATTAATATATAAATCGATCCTAAGACCTTTAGTAACTTACGGCTGTGTGATATGGGGAACTGCTAGCAAAACTAATATTAAAAAGGTGCAAACATTTCAAAATAAAATTTTAAGAATTGCCATAAATTCCCATTGGTTCATAAGAAATAATCAAATCCACCGAGAACTTAATGTGCCGTACATTGAAGACTTTATAAAATCATGTGCAAAGACCTTCTTTAAAACTTTAAACAACTGTACTAGTGCCAGAAAGTTAAATCTAAGTGAAAAGACTCGTAATAACAGATTGAAAAAACGACTACCACAAGATATCCTACTTTCCAGTAGTGATCCCGAATGACATTAATATCAATGTTCTAGTATTGTTAAGTTATACCAAATATTTCTTTCTTTTCTTTTAATTGTTATGTACTGTTTTACTACACACTACCATATATAACATTAATTTGTTGATCTGGTATTTTAAATAAATAAATAAAAAAAAAGAAAAGAATAGAAAAGAAAAGAAAAGAAAAGAAAAGAAAAGAAAAGAAAAGAAAAGAAAAGAAAAGAAAAGAAAAGAAAAGAAAAGAAAAGAAAAGAAAAGAAAAGAAAAGACAAGAAAGTTTACAAATTTAAAAATTATATATTTTTTTTAAATAGGTTTAGATTGTCATGAAACGTGAAAATTTTAAATTTGAGCAAATAAAAAAAAATCAATATTTTAGTGGTAAGAATGTTTAAAAATGTTGGTGAAAAAAAATTTCAAAATGTTTTTTTCTGAAATAGGTTTAGAATGTCATGAAACGTGAAAATTTTAAATTTGAGCAAAAAATTTTTTTCCGTCTATTCTAGTGTTAAATTTTTTTCCAAAATGGTAAAAAAATTGTTGCAAATTTTTTTTTCGAAGTAGGTTTGGAATGTCATGAAACGTGGAAATTTTAAATTTGAGCAAAAAATAATTTTTCGTCTATTCTATAGTAGTGATAAATAGATTAAAAATGTTTTCAAATTTTGTTTTTATTTTTTAATCAGGTTTTCTTACTTTTTATTGGGTATTTTGCCACTGAATAATATTTAAAAATTTTTAATGAAAAAACCTCTGCGCCAAACGGATCAGACAGAGGTTGGTTCTTGAGTAGTTGACTGTTTCAAAAAGTCTCACACCTAAAAATATATAAACTAGAACAATGTTATGAACTAAAAACTGAAAATCAAAGCTATAGGTAGTTAACGTTTCGGAAGAGAATCTACTTCCGTTCTCAAAACTTTTTTGGCCGTCAACCATGACAGTTCTTTGTTTATGTATTTCCATAGTCACGTGAGACATTAAATTATATTTATCTTATTTTTACTTACTTCGTCTCTAAGGATGGGCAACCAACTAGTACAAAAATCTATTGAATAATTAGAAACGCATCTATCCTCGTTTAATAAAATAATCGCAGATTCTTTAAGTTTTCTTTTAGTTCCGTTGCTCTCTTTTTCCAAAATCTTCGCCGAGTCCCATTTAATTCTATGATTATTATCCCACGCGTGTTCACAAATTTTGGATTTTTCAAATTCTCCCCTTCTAGCGTAATTTCTATGTTCACCAAGCCTTACGTTGAAAGGTCTAGATGATTCACCTACGTAATGTTTTCCGCACTCACACGGAACACTATAAATACAATTTTTTGAACTTTGAACAATATTTGGAGGTTTGGTTCTTGATAAAACCGATCTTAGCGTAGAGCCCGTTTGAAAAACCGTTCGTACGGAAAACCTGTTCCCAATTTTTCGTAATTTATCCGATAAACCATGTATATATGAAATTACTGGAAAACATTACGTAGGTGAATCATCTAGACCTTTCAACGTGAGGCTTGGTGAACATAGAAATTACGCTAGAAGGGGAGAATTTGAAAAATCCAAAATTTGTGAACACGCGTGGGATAATAATCATAGAATTAAATGGGACTCGGCGAAGATTTTGGAAAAAGAGAGCAACGGAACTAAAAGAAAACTTAAAGAATCCGCGATTATTTTATTAAACGAGGATAGATGCGTTTCTACTTATTCAATAGATTTTTGTACTAGTTGGTTGCCCATCCTTAGAGACGAAGTAAGTAAAAATAAGATAAATATAATTTAATGTCTCACGTGACTATGGAAATACATAAACAAAGAACTGTCATGGTTGACGGCTAAAAAAGTTTTGAGAACGGAAGTAGATTCTCTTCCGAAACGTTAACTACCTATAGCTTTGGTTTTCAGTTTTTAGTTCATAACATTGTTCTAGTTTATATATTTTTAGGTGTGAGACTTTTTGAAACAGTCAAGTACTCAAGAACCAACCTCTGTCTGATCCGTTTGGCGCAGAGGTTTTTTCATTAAAAATTTTTAAATATTTTTCAGTGGCAAAATACCCAATAAAAAGTAAGAAAATCTGAATATGCCACAAATAAACAATTACAGACAATATTTGTTTAGATTTGTTTGAATAGTTTTAGAAAGCCACGGATACGTGAAAATTTTAAATCTGAACAAAGAAAGAAAAATTTCCGTCTATTTTAGCGGTAAATTTTTTTCAAAAATGGTAAAGAAATTTTCAATTTTTTTTTTACATTGATTAGAACGCTATGAAACGTGGAAATTTTAAATTTGAAAACAGAAAAAAAAATGTCCGTCTATTTGAGTGGTAAAAATTTTTTCAAAAATGTTGGTAAAAACAAACTTCAGAATTTTTTTTTTTTTGAAATAGGTTTAGAAAGCCTATTTCCGCTATCTATTTTAGTGGTAAATTTTTTTCAAAAAATGGAAAAAAAATCTATTTTTTTAAATAGATTAGAACGCTATGAAATGTGTACATTTTAAATTTGAAAAGAGAAAAAAAAATCCGTCTATTTTAGTGGTAATTTTTTTTTTTTAAATGTTGGTGAAAAAAATTTTCAATTTTTTTTTTCTGAACTAGGTTTAGCGTGTCATGAAACGTGGAAATTTAAAATTTAAGCAAAAAAATATTTTTTTTCACTCTTTATTCCGTTTAGACGGTCCAGTGAAAGTTTTACCATTTCTTCGCTGACAGTAGGGTCAATTACCTACCAAATTTGACTGCTCTCCGTCAAGTAGTTTTTTAGTTAATGCACCAAGAGACAGACAGACAGACAGACAGACAGGGTGACGGAATTGAAAAACCTATATTTTCGTAATCTACGTGATCTGAAACGTCAGAATCCGAAAAAATCTCGGAGGGTGCTTTTTTCTCCAATTCAATAACTTCTCTTTGGTATGCGAGGGAAGTAAAACAAAAAAATTTAAGTTTTCGTTTCTTTAATGGTTTTTTTATTTACTTTTTTTAAATTTGTTTTTACTTTATGTGTACCGTTCGATAGGAAATTTGATTCTCTACAAAAAATCGTATTATGTGTATCTACTAAAAATGTATAGTTTTTAAGTAAAGAAACTAAAAATTGGACAAATTTATTCCGTTCTCAAAAATCCATCCCTAAATTTAATAGCACTTTATTGAATTATCATCTTTCGGTATAATTGAACGTACGAAACAATAAAATACCTTTAACGAATTAGTTCATCTTACCCCTGTTTTTCGACTAATCAATAGCCTATAAAATGATATATCAGGTATATCAAATAAATCTTAAATACTGCATGACACCATATATTTTTAAATCACCCCTTATATCACGTAGAGAATTCAAACCAATGTATATAAATTAAGTCAATACCTCTCTTCTAGACAAGACTTAGGTACAAATGGTGAGGATATGTTGCGCGATTTGGTTAAATCTGAAGATCATGAAGAGTATTATCCATCACTACAAACTTGGGCATTCTCACCTGGATTTCCTTTAATATCAGCGAAGTTGAGAGATCCACCCGGTGGTCGATCAGAAGTCACACTACTTTCACAGGTACGAGAAATAAACAATTTCAATAATTTCCTGCAAACGTAGAATTAAATAAATTATCTTACTCTTTACATCAGATATAATTAATTTTGTGTTTTGTTTGAAAATCAATAGATATAAAAAATTATATTGGGTGTCCCATTTAATACTCCAGTGGCCATTTGTCTCACCTAATACACCCGGGGCCATTTTCTCGACTATAAGATATATTTGCACTCTGTAAAAGGAATTCACTAGTCTTGAGTAACAACGACCTTCCTATAAATTGAAATATAGATGGCGCTGCGATGAAAAGAAATTTTTCACAGTATCAGAGAAAATTCAGGTTTTTCAATTTTTTACGTTATTTTCGCAATCTACTAAAAATTGGTGGGTGATGGAGCTAAACGATTCAACGCGTCAAAATATATTAGGTTACCCAAATTAGTCCTAGAAACGGACCAATTCTTTGTGCTCCTGTATTATTAATCATTAAGACATGCTATATTTACCAAGAGAATATAATGAATCACTAAACTGGATTGGAAAGTTTGAAATTGTCAACTGTCAGATTTTACAAATTAAGAATTTCATTACAAAATTCAAAAGAAACGAAAACTATTTATTACGATACATGTTTTGGGCATCTGAAATATAATTTTATTGTCATTTAAGTCTCCCCAACGAGTAGCACTTATTTCATTTACAAAGAGCGTAGCCGGATAAGCACGGGTTAGTTGCCCCCGCTTGATTTGGTTCATATTTGGGAGGTAAGTGCCCACCAATATGAAAATAACTTATCCCAAATGCCAGTTTGCAAAAAACATTTTTTACAAAAGTTATGAAAGAAGTTTGAAAAATTTTAAAAAGTTTATTTTCTCAAATGTGAATGAACCAAATCCGGGAGCTAACATATGTGGTACAGCACCTATTATACTATTATTGAAAAATGTACTGGGTGGTCATGGTGGACATTTATAAAGGTATTTGCCCAAGCCTTCCATATTTGGCACCTGTTATTCAGTATTGAACTTTTGCTGTTGAATGAGCACTCTGTATATTTTTTTGACCCAAACTTATCTGGTGTTCTTTGTAATAATAGTGATAACTATATTCCGATTATTATTTTCAATGTCACTTCGTAATTATTAATTTTTTAGAGTGACTGCCAAGCACAAATAAAGAGGGAAGTTCTGTGTAAATGCCTTTACCAATTTTGGATCGTCTAAAGGGAATAAATAATGAAAACATTTTTTTTGCTCAAATTTAAAATTTCCACGTTTCATGACACGCTAAACCTATTTCAGAAAAAAAATGAGCATTTTTTTCAGCAACATTTTTGAAAATTTTTTTACCATTAAAACATTTTTTTGCCTTTGTTCAAATTTAAAATTTCCACGTTTTATGGCATTCTATACCTATTTAAGAAAAGAAAATTTTAAATTTTTTTTACCAACATTTTTGAAAAATTTCTTACCACCAAAATAGATGGATTTTTTTTCTTTGTTCAAATTTAAAATTTTCACGTTTCATAGCGTTCTAAACCCATTTAAAAAGAAAATTTTTAGAATTTTTTTTTTACAATTTTTGAAAAAAATTTTACCACTAATACAGACTGATTTTTTTTTCTCTGTTCAAATTTAAAATGTTCACGTTTTCATGGCATTCTAAACCTATTCAAACAAATTTTTGAAAAAATTTTACCACTAATACAGACTGAATTTTTTTTTCTTTGTTCAAATTTAAAATATTCACGTTTTCATGGCATTCTAAACCTATTCAACCAAATTTAAAAATTATTTTGATTAAATTTTTTTTTGAAAAATCTATTTATCACTACGTAGGGTATAGAATAGATGAAATAATTTTTATTTTCTCAAATTTAAAATTTTCACGTTTCATGACATTCCAAACCTATTTCGGAAAAGAAAATTTGCAACATCTTTTTTATCATTTTGGAAAAAAAATTAACACTAGAATAGATGGAAATTCTCTCAAATTTAAAATTTTCACGTTTGACATGACTGACATTCTAAACTTTTTGAGAAAAAAATGCTGAAAATTTTTTTCACCAACATTATTGAAAAAATTTTTACCACTAAAATAGACGGAATTTTTTTTTCTTTGCTCAAATTTTAAATTTTCACGTTTCATGTCATTCTAAACCAATTTAAAAAAAAATGCCACTGTAGAATAGAAGGAAACTTTCCTTTTTGCTCAAATTTAAAATTTCCACGTTCATAGCATTCAAAACCTATTTCAGAAGAAAAAAGATTTGAAAATTTTTTAAAAACATTTTTGAAAATTTGAAAAAAAATTAAATTTTTTAACCATCACTATACTTCCACTCCACTACGTGTATGTGGAATTGAAAATATGATAGATGGCAATAATATTAGACATATGCACCTATATTACACTATTATTGAAAAATGTACAGGGTGGTCATCCCAAGAAATAATTCAGTCATGGTGGACATTTATAAAGGTATTTGCCCAAGCACATACATATTTTAGTTCCTGGATTCGGCTCATTCACATTTGAGAAATTCAAAATTTTTAATTCTTCAACATTCTTTCATAACTTTTATATAAAAAAAATTTGCAAGCTGGCATTTGCGGTAAATTATTCTCATGTTGGTAGGCACTTACCTCCCAAATATCAACCAAATCCAAGTGGGGCAGCTAACTTATGCTTATCCGGATACGCTCTTTAAACCGTTTGAAAGTTTGAAATACGTAACTGTCAGAATTTATAAACTTTCCTAACAACAGATGATAAAGTGTGATAAAATCTTTTATCTACGGTCAAAAAATAGAGTAGGCTTTTTCGCTTAAATTTGACAGCACAAAGTCAACGTTTACTGAGGACTTATGAGGAATGTCACTTTACCGCTCGTCTCGACCTTGGCGACCAGCTATAATAATAATTTACGTTACAAGACCGGAAAGAGGTGTTTTGCAGGTCAACCCAAGCAGATTCCAAGACGAGCCACAGGTGAGAGTTGTACTATCGCTGTAATAGCCATGTAACCAAGCAAATTTCCTATTTCAATTGAAGGAAATATTATTACGTGACATGAATTACATTCTCACTTTAATACTTCGCTAGATACATTTGTGGCTGTAATAATAACGTGTAGATACTGCCATTTATGTAATCTTCTATTTTGTGAAATATTTTCCGCAAATATCACCTGTGTTTTTAAATTTAATATATAAATGTTTCCTTGAGTTTATGCCCAAAATCAATATTCACAAATCCTGAAACCATTTTCGCTGGATATCGTGTTCCTTTAATTTGAAATTAACAACGATCTTCGTCTATTTCGTCATCTCTGTCTGACTGTTTAATTTTAATAATTCTCTAAATGTTTGCTTTTGTCTTTATTCGCCGTGTGATTGGTCGAGGCGTGTTTATGAAATCTTTACAGTACACATTGTAACCATTGCTCAGTTTAATACAGCACATACTGGTAGCATACGTTTTCTAACTCACCACATCCGTCACCACTTTACATTAAAAATGTGGTGAATTCCGCAGGGTCTTAAGTTTATGCAGCTGAATTTGTTAAATATTTATAACTGCTTCGTTTTTTTACTAGTGATTGCTTTGGAGATACATCTTTATTTGACATACATGAAGGAATTGAGAAAATAAGTTAGTAACCACAAAAAAATATCGAAAAAGCATCTGAAGACAAAAAGTTAATATTGGCGATATATTTCATGTATTTAATCAATTTATGTGTGAAACATTCTCCCTAAATTTCACTCGCACTCGTGCTCACACATTGCGTCTATACATTTTCTCAAGCTAAGTTGTGAAATAGTAATACCTATAATTCGTGTAAATTAGCAGTTTTTAATTAAATATTAAATCAGATAATAATCTGCCAAACTGCACTCTTTATATTACTAGGCAACTACGCTTTCGAAAAAATTGTACCAATAAAATTCTAAGTATTACCAATGACATAACGTGATAAGATTTTCTAGATTACCTCATCTTCAATAGACACTAATTCGACATAAGATTCACATAGTCTGAGATGTGTTTCTTTAGACACCAATACTACTTCACTCTGATGCAGGAATACCACATCATAGAATAGAACTGCCTAAAAATGTATTTACTTTATCATATCCTGTATTGAATTTGCTCCGTCACAAGAATGTTTAACAAATCATTTCGGAGAATATTATTAAACTTTAATTTTAATATATTTTATTATGAATGTAAATATTTTCCATCCTGGAGAGAGCCGAAACCTTCGATGTGATGTTGCCTTTGAACACCAAAACATTTGAGCACAACTCTCGAAAACTAACATATTTCCCATTTCGCCAGTCACGTTGCCATCATCGAGAGGTTATTAAATACCGTCAGTTTTATTCGTTTCCTAATGATGTCAACGTGGTTAGCGAAACGTCTGTCGAGTGTTAATATTCTAGTGTTGTGTTCAAGTATCTGATCTGTGTAAAACATTTAACTTAATTTTAACTAGAATAATTTTGTTTTAGAAACGGTTTGTCTATCCTGTTGAAGATGCACCAAGTTATAACAATGATAAATGGGATATTCCACTTACTTCCACGAATCAAGGTGAAAAGAGATTTGATAAGCCAATGAATGCTTTTTACAAGTCAAATCAACAGGCGATGTATATTGGAGAGGGTAACATTTGGCAACTGATTAACCTGCAAGGTGGATCATTCTACAGAGTTAATTACGAAGATCAGTTGTGGAGGAGGTTTATAAGTTATTTAAATAGTGACGAAAGGGCTGAAATAGAAGTTTTAAGTAGAGCTCGATTGGTGGATGATATTTTTAATATTGCAAGAACAGGAGACGTTAGTTATGACTTAGCCTTTGAGTTGGCTGATTACCTTGTGGACGAAACTGAGTATTATCCTTGGTATTCTGCATTGAACGCATTCTCGTATATACTTGGAAAATTGGAAGATGATGTAGTTGAAGCAAAATTAAAAGTAAGTAGTCAGAATAATCATACAGAAGATATACATATTTGAAATAGCTTCTTTATCATTTAAGGTTTATTTGAGTTAAGCAGAAGAACAGTTTTGTAGCGTCTGTGCTATAAGCTGAACTTCGTCCTTCCTTTATTGAATATAGTGTATCATTATCATATTATAGTATTACTATTATTATCACTTGAAAATATTTTTTAACTGACACATTTTTCCTCAATGGTCCTCTTCAATCCAGAAGACTTAGATTTTCCAACGTAAATGAGCCGTACCCTACAGTTTATTGGGGTTATGTAGATACTTGTTTACTCTATTTGGCCGTAGGGTGCTGTGGGGATACTAGTATTACAATGAGAATTGTCAAATAAGAAATAGACAAACTTATTTTAGATTTTTTTATTAATTACTAGCATAACTAGATTGCAAGTTATTCAAACAATGCAAAGACTGGAAATTAATATTTTCTTTTCAGTTCTCATAGATAATTTTTTCTGCTGTTTGCCAAATCCTACAAAGAATATGTTTTATTACTGTATTTCTACTCCACTACGTCGTTGTAGAAATAATTACAAATATTACCTCAATGTTATGTTTTAAATTTACTTTTTCTCACAAATTCTTGAATAGTGAAAAAATATAATTACTTTTCAGAAAAACTTACTGGATCTCCTAGATAATGAAGTGCATATTCCAAGTACCACATTATCAAGGGCTGATAATTTAGCACATATTGATATCTTGAAAAGAGTTATGATTCTCAATTGGGCATGCGATCTGGGACATATTGCGTGCATAGAATATGCTACAAACCAATTCAAAACCTTCAAGAAAGATCAAACAAGGTAAGGATAAGAGGAATTTCGGTCGCGTAATCTATAATTTTAAAAAAGATTCATGAGCGTTATTATTTATTTAAAAAATCTATCAAGTTAAATAGTGTATTTACACCGAGCGACTAGAAAAAATGCGTTCTGTTTAATAATTAACAGCTTTTAACAAATTTGTATAATTGACTGTCAATAAACCGTTTTGTTAAATGATTTTATCAGTTCTTAGATCACTATTTAAAAATATACTGAATCAACCTGCCATATTGACCCCAGCAATCCTTAACCTGGATATAAAGTGAAGAATGGCTCTTCTAACGTTTACAAAAATATCTTAGTTGCCATTGATTTGTTCTAACACACAAAGATGGTTTCCTGCTAAAATAACTAATATTCAGGCAACTCAGTAGAAACGTACATAATCACTGAAAGCGTAATTATTATTCGGACACAGACGTCCGCATTCCTCGAGAAGTGAGTCGCTTTTGTTGGAATATCCTAGTTTTGTGAAGCGGTCCAAAAAAAATTCATCTTGATATGTGCTTAAGATAATTTAGGACTCACTAGATTAAAATAAGAACAAAGACAAATTAAATGATTATCTTATTATTTAAAACTTCTCGACATATACATATACTAGTTGGTCTTCCTTTGATGTACGATACTTTTAACAGCATTTGCCTGGTTGTGTATTAGGTGCAAACTAAACATTTTCCAAACAGTTTCTTAATAATCTCAGTCCGGCGGCTTTGAAGGCACTGTATTTGACGCTTAGCTTGATGTGGTCAGAAAATTATATAATACAGGGCAAAGAGATTCTCTAAAGTTGTTTTGGATAATCCGCACTTACTTGAGAATTGAGACTTTAGTAAGAGGCTGTTGAATGGAGCATCAATAGGTGATCTGTCTATCTTCCTAGTATCAATGGCATAAAAGCTCTACTCTCTGTCAAAATTCACATCAGCAGTTGTTAATATGAGGAACAAGAGCTCCATTGTTATATTCATAATGTTTGATTGGTTTTTATTTTCTCATTTGCAGTAATAAATTTCATTTTCTTATAATTTACACCCAACTTAGGATTGACTACTGTCCAACAGGTGTATGAATTTATCTTCACCCTCTGTAACTAAGTGCTGTTATTTACAAATTTTATAAATACTCTTCCTTAGTTAGCTATTCCACCTTATCGGTTCTCGAGCTGTGCTCTTTCATAATCTCCAAAGCTCAAATATGATCAGAAAGAAACCAGACAAATACGTCGTTTTTATAGAAGAACTTGTTGGTATTAAAATTTATAACAAATAATGAATGTCTGGTAGTCCTGAAGGCAGTTTGATGTTTCCACAAGCACCAAAACACTTGAACAATCAATTCAAATATTTTCAATTGTCGCGCGTTTCGCCAACTCTATTGACATGATTGAAACTAAAGCACAACTTAAATTATACCTATATCTATACCATATATGATTACCGAATCTTAGTATAATTGGACATTTCGTTTGTCCGACATAGTCTAAATTACAATTCTCATCACTAATTTCGTAAATTCCGGTCTCTAAAGTAAGTATTTTATAGAAAATAAACGGAACAACACTCCCTTTCTTAAATAACACCACTATACATTTTTTAATTATGCGTTTTTCAAACTTAAACTAGATGCATTTAAATTAATGTGAAACCACAATTTGAAGTTGGAGAGATGACATAATAAGGACCGTATTTTAGAAAGTCATGTTTGATTCAGTTTTGATTTTGAAAAAAGACATTATAAAGGTAATTCAAACTGCTATCAGAAAAGTTTAGAAAAATAAATAGAATAATATTTGAAATAAAAAATTTAGTAGTATTTCCAGTTGAACTGGAAGTGAATCAAAAATTCACTTCCAGTTCAACTGGAAATACGATTATGTCAAAAAATTATTTTTTGTCAAATAAACCCTAGTTTCAAATTTTTATCTTGAAAAATAAAGAAGAATGAGGGAGGTGTACCTGATCTCGTAGGTGCCCAGTATAATTAATTAAATCCTTCCCTTTTGTAAATGTCTGTCCATTTGTAGAGAAACTTGGTAGTGGATGAATAAAAAAAGTGAGACCAGTTTTTTGTGTTCAGGAAAATGGTGCAAATCATTTGAGAGAAATCGAGTATACCGCTGTCTCTCTTGTATATATTAAGCCAGGTATATATTGAATTTGAAATTATTTTCACTATTCGTAATTAATGATGAGTTGAAAAATCGTAGTTGGCCATTGGTTTCTGTCTCATATATAAATGTTATTGAAACGTTGATATTTTTCTCACACAAAGTTGTCTACGTTTGCAACCTTTATATTGAATACTGTAAATATATAATCCACAACTAACATATCGAGAACGTATCGTAGGGAAATACTGTTTTTTTCCTTTGTCTCTGTTTTGATCCTATTGATGAATATATTGGTATGAACGGTGTCAAGAAGTCTTATTTCGCAATCCCCTTATGATGTCAAAACTATCTCAAAATAATGAAGTTTTGTAACGCCATAATAGGTGGCGACCAATAATGAAAATATCACCAAAAATGCTACTTTAAAGGATGAAATAATATTTGCGTTGTGCTTGACGAACAGAAATCTTTCTTCTGTCAATCTCAGGTACATGTTTACCCAGTAAATTGTGGAGTCGACTAGAGAGTGACAAAGATGACAAAAATTGATTTATGTACTACTTATTTTTTTTCACTTCAATTTTTTGTACTTTTACTATTTGATTGAAATTGTCCTATCAAGATGTAAGATGATCAAATGGACTAATTAATAATAATAATTAAAGGTGTACACTAAAATTTCAATGTTTGTTTAATGATACTAAATATAAAATTTCAGCTTGGATGACTATAATTATCGAAGTCTGATATTCTGTAACGGCATTCGACATAGCGAAAATGTTCAAGAAGATTGGAACTTTTTATGGAATGTATTTAGTAATTCACCCTCCGTTCACGAAAAAAATGATATTTTGTATGGGTTAGGGTGTGCTGAGGATAAAGACATTCTTATATCGTAAGTACACATAATTTTTAAGGCCCTTAGTGGACTATAAAAGTTCATTGACAAAGATATTTCAAAAAAATATATTTTATGATAACTGTGATATTGTAATGGATCATATAGCCTAATAAAATTAGATTGTGACTATAAACGACTGTCAAACGTTTATTAATGAATTTTTTGAAAAAAACCTTGTAACAACATAAAATTAATATATTAATATAACTAGTTTTCAATTGTCACACAAATCTCTCATTTTTTGCTTTTATTACAATTAATTTATTAACGCCGTACAACGTTTTTTAGCATTTACGCTCCCTGTATGCCTGTGTGGTTAGTTTCAATTTGAATTTAATTGTTTCAGTCAAGAACTGTGCGTCTGACGACAAGAGCGCCACAGGCCGCTTTCGTGTAGAATTGATCAGGATGATCAGGAAAATATCTACATGTGAAAATTTAAGCCGTTGTGGGCATATGTTCATACGAAATTTTTTTCATAAAATGACCTAAGGGATCACACCCTGAAATATTAGCATGCCATTAAGGAACACCCCGTATAAATTAAATAATTAAACTTAAAATAAAAATTAATAAAATAAAGATAAGTTTAAATGGTTCTTTAAACTACTTTAAGTCACTTACAGCACATCTAAAACCAACTGCGTTTTGAATATTATATATATAAAGTCGTCACCGCGCAAGTCGCTCAAAAACGTTGAACGGAGTTCATAAATTAATGGTTATAAAAGCAAAAAAATTATGAAAAAACCAATGTGTGACAATTGAAAACTAGTAAGTTTTTTAATATATTAATTTTATGTTGTCACGAGATTTTTTTCAAAAAATTAATTAATAAACAATTGACGCAAAATGGTCTATAGCTCCGGTTCTAATTAACAGATCGAGATCTATCTAGGCTCAAGATTTTCCATTTTTCATTAACTTTCATTTGCCAGCATTGCATTTCGATACAACGTTCCTGAGCCGAGATATTTCATTTGTTTACTAACCATTTTTTTTTAAAACGTTGGCGCGGGGGTAAAGAAAAATAAAAAACGCCGAGACTACATAGAAATGATAGCTTTTATCAATATTTATCGATTGCCGGGGGTGGGAAAAGCGAAAATGTCAGGGAAAATCGCAAATCCTATAACAATTGAACGATCAAAGATAGAAGGTTGCTACAAGTGTAAAAGAAATGTACTATAATTTTAATTCAGGAGATAGTCAAAATTTCCCTGAAAATATAACTAATTTGCCAGAACAATGCGAGAATTATACTGCTAATTCTCAGATGCCGCAAGCTAATTCTCACTTGCCGCAGGAGGATTATACTGCTAATCCTCAAGATTTTTGCAAAAGTCCGGAGTATCTCATGGATACTCCAACACAAGAAACGAATTACGAATTGGATCAGATTTATCACCAAATTCAAAATATGAACCTCAACGACAATTTCGACCCGTTTCTGAACTTCCCAGAACAGAAGTTCATGTAGAAACACTTTCACACGCTTTGTTAACCGTAAATTCGAATAATCTTTATTATATCAAAGACATTACAAATAAATTTAAAATTCTTATAGATTCTGGTGCAGGAATTTCGATTTTTAAACCAAAAACGGCAGAAAATTACAAAAGAATATTTTCTGAAAATATTATTATACAAGGCATAACAGAACAAAAAATTAACATTAACGAATCTGTTCTTATACCATTTATCGACAATAATCCACACAAAGTTTACATTCATAATTTGGATATAGAATTTGACGGACTATTAGGCGCAGACTTTTTAGAACACTGCGAATGTATGATAGATATGCAACGTGAAAAATCAAAATTTAATTTCAATCGAACCACGCATGGAAAAAATATTTAAATTAAAATGTAATTTACGAAATACTTAGGCTATACTGTTAGCACAGGAAAATGAAAAAGTCCGCTTACCAAACGCTATTGTGAAAATCGACGACAACGGAGAATTTTTTACATCTATTATAAACGCTAACGCCATTCCCAAAATAATCGATTTCTCGAATCTTAAACTTGAACCAGTTCAAAAATTTAGATCAATTTTTAATGAAAAGACGCGTATTGATAATATCTTCATTTTTTATATGATGACGTTTTCTGTCCGACGCACTGTTCAGTGCAATTTCTCCTATAAGAGTAGTCAATAAAATTGCTGTTTTAAATTTCTGACCAAAAAGAAGAGCATTAATGGCATAAAACTGTTATGTACTTTGTGCATCACAAATGCACACTACGTGATAAAATGATTTTTTTTCAGTTTAAAATGTTAATATATAACCTTTTATTGGAAGTCTACTACCTACATTTGTGAAATTTACTGACAATTACCTAAAAACGTAGTTGATTTTTTACAATTGTAGTGTGTTGAAGACAATCGACCCTGGCCGAGTGTCAACGCTAGATTCTAGATTACGGCGGTACTTTTATGTTTTTTACTAATGCGGTTTTATTATCTCCTTTAACTAGACGACGACGCCGAAATTGTGACACATTGCTTTGACAAAATCCTTTGTTACCTACACTGTGGCAATTCTTAGCATATACATCAACATTTAATAAAGAGAAATGGTAGACCATCCGAGATCACAATTTCATAAACCGTACTATAAATCTAGCCATGTGTACTGTGTAGATACATGTGAATCTACAAACCTAGTGTGAAATTATACAGAATCGGCGGTATACAAAAGTGTGTAGTGGATTCGTAATTTTCCAGAAATGCAATTTGATGAACAGATCTTTATTGTTGTAGTTGCAATAAAACTGTTTCTGGGATAACAGTCAACATAATTTCAATTTAGATTTCGTGGAAGTGATGGTGGGACGCAATTTACCGTGGTCGAAACTAGTTAAATGTTACATCCTCCAATATCTCCTCTTCGAGTGAGTGTTTATAATAAATTTAGCATATTAACTTTGGATATTACGGAATTTCTTAAAAAAATACAAGGTAAGGTATATTGTGACATAAATCGTTCCGCGTAGACAGGGCCAACCCTGATAAAGACGTCACCGATATAAAATTCCTGAGCTCTGGTTATATTATGTCTTAAACAAAACCTCAAAAGTCTCCCTCAATAGCACCCTCGAACATTATTTTACATGGTTGAAAGGAAGTGAAATTTAGTCCTTCGCTATTATCTCGGAAGCTAAAAACTCGAAAAAATAGGTTGCTATCAAATTATACCACGTTAAACTTACTATATAGAAGGTTGTTCGACTTTTTTCATGGAATGAACCATTTCAAAGATATGGGCTGAGTTCCGTCAGAAGGAGAATGTGCAGTCCGCGTCAATATTCTTGACTAAAGATGACGGTCGCGGATGATTAGGGGTCGAGCTTGAGCTCTTTGCCTCAATCATCGCTGTAGACCTGCACCGGCCTCGTAAGGGGTGGGCCTGCTTTTTCGCCTATCTCCCCTGCAAATGCTGACGGTATTGGCGATGTTAGCAAACCTCCCCTGGTCCTGGCTGTTGGGCCCTACCAGCTGGGTCGTTTCTTCTGGCGCTATTCTGCTTGGTCTTCTTTCTTCGCTGGCGTGTATAGGCTCCCGGGAGCGTCCTCTAGTCTGTCGTGAGAGAGAGAACGGCTGTTACCGAGCCCTTTCGGAGTTTGAAAAGGATTTGGGGGTGTTGGATAGTCGGAAGCCCAGGGTGCTAATTGGCATCATGTGCTCCGATTTGGTCGGAAGGAATTGTGAACTGTGTAGCTCAGGGTTGTGTTCGGCCAGAGACGCTTTCCTAGCGTCAGAGGCCGACAAGGGCTAGGGTAAGAGTACTGAGCTGGTTGTTTGCTTGGTACCCCCGGGATCGGGTAATTGGATGTTTTTGGTCTATGTCTCCTTGTGGTGTGGCTTGCAGATCGGGCTAGAACAGATAAAAGGTTAGTTATACTTACCCATTATCCAGGATCTGGAGCTTCGGCCTCTTGTGCCTCGGAGAGTAGTTGCGGTCATAGTCAGTCGCCTGTCTGACCAACGAATTCCCATGTGCAGTCCACTATGGTATCATATGTGACGATAATACACAGAAGTTATATTCACAATTTCCCGGATCTACTGAGCCCCTTTTTGATGAATTTATGAATGTTCCTAAGAAAAAAGACAAATCTGTCAGCAACAAAATAAACAAATGTAAATTTATTTCTGTTAGCGCAAGTATTAGAGGCGGTAAACCTGCCCAGGATAACGCTGATGTAATAAAAATTGCATCGGAGTACGGTCATACCAATATCAAAGCAATAGTCGTTGGGGGCAGTCCATGAAATACGTCACTCAGAATTTCACCTTTTTGGACCTCTCCCTCCTCTTTCGTCACGATAAGTCACACTTTTGGCGACCCCCCTAACAAATATTACGTCACAAAAGCTAGCCCCTCCTCCCATAAACGATTTCTTGTGATCTTGACCACATAAGTAAATAAATATGTGTATATAATCTGAGACATTAATTTTTGACTATCCATATGTTTATTTACAGGCAGGGCCGTCGATAGAAAATCTGGGCCCGGGGAGTAGTAACATACAACTCCCAGCAATTATCAATATAAATTTCGAAAAGCGGGGGATGGCATTCCTGATAATAATTTATTTATCTTAACAAAAATTTCGAACAGCTGGGGGATAATATTCCCTAAGATTACGGGGACGGGTGATATTCCTTAAAACTGTATATTTTCTTCGATCGAAATTATGAAGAGCGGGGGGTGGTATTCCTTGAAACAAAACATTTATTTCGGTTGCAGTTCTGAAACAGGGGGCAGCAATTTCATATTTAGTTATTCAAAACTCATTATTATTTACATCAAAGTAATCATTTAAAAGTCTACCTCTCTCATTTCGCCTAATGCAAATGCCTCTCTAATTTTAAATGATACCCGAGCCCCTCAAAAACCTCCGGGTCCTGGGGGAAACACCCCCTCCCCTCTCAACGGGCCTGTTTACAGGCTTTTATTACTTGGGAATGACTTTTTATCGTAATGAAAAATGTTTAAAAACTGCCAAGTTAAGAGAAAAATTAAAATAAAATTGATTAACTGCGAACGTCATATTTCGTTAGCCCTCACTCCCCCTTGTCACATTTCGTCACGCTAAGCAATAACCCTCCCTCCCTCTTATTTGCGAAAGTACTTTATGAACGGCCCCTTGGTGAAGATGCTGATTTATTAGTCCTTTCAATTGCAAGAACTACAACTGATCAGAAAGTTTTTTTCAAATAGGGAAGAGAGAAAACTGAAGCTAATGCATGCTCATCAAAAAGTGTTGACAATTCCGAAAACAGAGCAAATCACATTTTATTCCTCCATGCCATTGGCGGGTGTGACACAACATCTGCTCTATTTCAGATAGGAGAAAATATAACTTAACTAGGTTGCTACAGAACCACAAGAACTTCCAGGATTATGAGATTCTGAAAGTACCCCAAAGGTCACGAAAAACAATTACTGAAAATGGAATCCGCTTCCTTCTAGTCATGTACTTTGTACAATGCAGCACACAAAAAAATCTGCTAATTTTCACAGGTTCTATTTATAATGACCAGACTAAATGAAGCGGTGAAATTACAGAATCTGTCGCCCATACTCCAAGCGACAAAACAGCATTTATTTACAGTTTGGTTACAAGTCCAAAAATGGATAGATTATGACCTAAATCCTGAAGAAGGGGTCGGAATATTATCAACAATCAATCTCTTATGCCAACTGCTCCTGATTTAATACCCAATATATTTTTTTGCAATTGTATTAAAGGTTTCACTGCTTTCCTATGCGGGAACTGCCGTAAACAATTTTGTCTAAACGTAAAACTTGGAGTGCATCGAGGCAATTTGGTTGCGACGATATAGATCCCGTAGCATTCTTTGTATCAGAAATGAAAGAATCCGGGAGACAGCATTGAGGAAATCCCTAAGGAAATTAGTTAAACTCTAAGAAAATATACAGGAGCCTTCAGAAGTTGAGGAAGAGAGAGACTAATGTTTTCAAAATTCTTTTAATATGAGTAATAAATAATCAATATTAACAACAATAGCGTGGATGTATTATTTAATGTGAATTGGGCCTACTGGGGACACCCAATAAAAAAACGCACCGAAGTGGTGTAGCCGGCAGCGCATTTTTTCCAAGAACTACAGACATGCAACTCTCGCACGCGCTTTACTCGAAAACGATTAGTTCTACGGAAGAGGTCAGAAGATCTTTTCTAGCAAATTTTAAGAGTTACTATTTTGAAAAGTAAAAGTAGGCTTTTATCTGTTATAAAATATTTAAGAACATCGGTCAATGGCAATTTTATTTGGTGCGCGTCCTCCACGAAATTCTTATCGGAATATGAAAAGTTCGAAAGTTTTAAAGTAAATCCTTAGTTGATAAAGTATATTTGTCAATAAACTTTTATAGTCTAATATCGGCCTAATTATTGTATTTTTATTATTTTTTTATTTTTAATACATTTCTGTACACCTATTTAGCTATATGACAGTTATTAGCATTTTTGTTTTGTGAAAAATAATTCACTGTAGTGAATTATCGATTCATAATTCACTGCATTCGACCAATCACAAAGACAAATTCAAAAATCTCTGTTTCGCTGATATTTTAAATTGACTGCGATCAACTCTTAGTAGGTACCGATTAATGTTATCAAATTTCAGTCTAATTTATTTGTTTAATAAGTGTAGAAAAAGCATAGTATTATATTCACGATTATGGCCATTATTCACTCAGACGATTTACGCACTAACCTAAGGCTCATGTGCTCAAACATAATAATGGTAAATAATGGCTGTCAATCGCACGTATAATGATATACTATAGTCTGTTTTTGAATTTAACGCATTAAATCATACATCTGTGATTGGATACGCCCTCGCCAGTTTTAAACAAGGCAATAGTCGTAAATTTTGACACTGCAAAAATTTGAATTTCATGTCATAAATTATTTGGTTATAATTTCTATTCTATCGTTTGCACAGTATATATCAGTTTTTAATCCCATTTGTGTAAATCTGAACGTAAAAGTAGCTAACCACTTGGCGCCTTTATATTGTATAACTGGTATGGGTGCTGTATAAACTACCTAGAGGTCAAATAGAGGTCGATTCCACTATATAATGCAATAAAATACACACAAAAACAATGTAGTCGTGTATTGTTGGTTGCCCAAAACGCCAGAAAGGTTACTTTTATGGTGTGAATGGAACTTCCATATTTACTCCTCCTAGTTTAAAAACAGACTATATTATTAAATATAAGTAAACTTATTATATTCGTCTGCAATGAATGACGAAGTAATGTCTAGTTGATGCCATATTGTTCATATACTTTACTATAAAAGTAAATTCTGCTTATTAATATATTACTTAATTACATGCGAACTGAGAAAGGTGATGAGTTCAAAGAATGTCCAAAGAAGAGCAGTTAACTAATAAAGTACAATACATAAAAGTTAGTAAAGAGAAATTTATGTTCAAGCACACTCTCAGTGAACCAAATATATTTCGCATTCCATTTTCGAATAAAAACGAATTGTATACATGGGCATGGGGGCGCGGGTATTATTATCGGTTTAAAACGATATTTGGGACTCTGAATAATACCAAATGAGACCACGTAATGTTAATTTTATTGTCGTATTCATTGATTCTTAGAGAGTGGCTTCAGAGCAGCTATAAAACTCAATGCAAAAAGTTTAAATGAAAGACTGGAGAAACTGAACCGAATTTAGATTAACAGCCTAATCAAGATTTCTTTAACTATGTACATAAGAAAGATGTTGAAACATTCTGGAATTATCAACACCAGCCAATACGCTGGTAACATTAAACGTAAAATAACAGCTGCCTAAGAAATCACTACTTCCTCATCCAGATTCTCCATCCAAGTCTTCTTAAAGGAGAGAATCTTGATGTTGTATTTGCACTCCAGCATGTGGAAATAATTGCTCATAGAATTTTAATAATGTAATAATCGAAATCGTCTGAAGTGTTATAAAAAAAATGGAGGCCTTTGTTTTTAGCATATATATCAAATCCCAAGTTTCTGGAATTTTACCAGCTTACATTACTTATTTTCCCATATTCACCCCCCAACTCCTCACCGGAGTAAGCTCAAAATATAATCTAGTTGCAGAGTTCGCTATACTCAAGTCAATATCTTAAACCGTTCCAGAGAAATTGTGCGCACAGATAGACCAACAGCCAAACATTTTGTTTTCGCTCAAATTTGAAATCTCAAAGTTTCGTGACTTTCTGCACATATTTCATCAAAGGAAAATTTCTCTACGATTACCATACTTCATACTATACTTCCTAACTGACCCAAGCGGAATCAGCTTCTGAAGAAGAGATAACTATCACTCCCTGTTTAATTTACAAAATGTCTATTCTGTAACCTATTTAAATCAATGGAAGAGCAGTTATAATGTGAAACATTGGAAGGCAGCGAAAAGAGAATATCTAAAGGGAATATTCTACTATGAGCTATGCTCAATAATGCAGTCAGCAGGGAATATTCACCTACAAAAGATGGGGCAGAAATGAATTTGGTGTATGTTGCTTGGGTCAGGACTCTGACAAAAATTCAAGTTCTCGACCTTGTGAAGAGGGGGGACACAAGCCGCAATCTTGGATATTAGGTGCTAAAAATTGTTTTTTCAAAATAATTTCTCAGCGGATGATCCTACAACAAAAATGTATGTGACAAATTTGAAGAAAATTAACTTTACATTTATTGTGTATGCATTTTTTCTCTAATTCTAATAGGTAGCTAGTTACAGCGGTGGAATTATGAACATTTTGCCAAAAAATCGTTAAACTTCATTCTTGTAGATACATTTAAAGTAAAACATCTTCATTATATTTGTACTCTAGTATGTGAAAATAATTGGTCATAAAATTTCAATAATATGATATTTAGACATATGTCATAAAGAAATTTGAGGCTTTGGCTTTTAGTATATAGGCAAAACTGGAGTTTCTGGATTCTTATTAGCTTGTTTCACTTATTTTTCCCGTTTTACCCCCACCCCCACCCCCACTCCTTTAACTGAATTATTTCAATCAGATGTCATTACAATACATACGTGTATCAAATGTTAAGTAAATATATTGGTTGGTTGAAAAACATGATAAAGAAATATGAGTCCTTAGATGCTAGTAAATATATCTCAAGTTTTGACAATTATACCAGCTTGCTTTACTTATTTTCCCTATTCTTCCCTACTTATCCCTTCATCGGAATAATCTCAAAATATAATCTAGGTCCAAGTATTCTTGTAATATATGCGTGTACCAGTTTCAAGTGAATCTCTTGGATAGGTTAAAAAATGTTATAAAAAATCCGACGTATTAGCTTCTAGTACATACACCAAATCCCAAGAATCATCTCAAAATATAATATAATTCCTTATGTCGTTACAGTACAGACGTGTACCAAATTTCAAGTGAATATCTCAATTTTACTTTATCAACCTTTTTAATAATTGAGTGGGGGGAGGGTTGAGGAATATTATAAATAATCTGAGGCCCTGGCTTCCAGTATAATCAAAGTTTCTGTACTCTTACCAACTTGCTTTACTTATTATTCCCTTTTTGCCCCTATTTAACCACCAACTCTTCAACGGAATCAGTTGTATGTAGACGAGAGAGCTATCGGAGCGTGATCAGTAATCAGGTTAATAACCCTTGAAGGTCATATAGATCAAATTTCATTTCCGAGAACTTTACGTTCTTATGTTGCGCAGGTGGTCGAAGGATCAAATTTAATTTCCGAGAATTTTAATAAACATGATTATTCGACAAGTTTACAATTACATCATACTGAGTAACATCATGCGTCAAGGTCATATAGATCAAATTTAATTTCTGCACCGAGAGAACGACGGTTATGATAATTTCACATGACCTTCATATAACCTCTACACACGACACGTGCATTCTAAACTTGTCGAGTCATGTTCATTAAAATTCTCGGAAATAAAATTTAATCCTTCGCACACGTGCATTCTAAACTTGTCGAATCATGTTAATTCAAATTCTTGGATGTGAAATTTGATACTTCGCACACGTGCATTCTAAACTTGTCGAGACTTGTTAATTCAAATTCTTGGAAATAAAATTTGATCCTCTGCCTACCTGCACACCATGAGAACGTAAAATTCTCGGAAAAGAAATTTGATACATATGACCTTGACGCATGATTTTACACAGTGTGCAATTCTAACTTGTCGAATCATGTTCATTAAAATTCTCGAAAGCGAAATTTAATCTAAAGTTATTGACCTGATCACTGATCACGCTCCGGTAGCTTTCTCGTTTAAGCACTACTGGAATCATCTGAGAATATAATCTAGTTCCAGATGTTATTATAATACACGTGCGTCAAATATCAAGTGAATATCTCAATTTCATTTTATCAACTTTTTTAATAACGGAGTGGGGGTAATGTGCGGGGTATAAAATATAAAAAAAAAATGTGAAGCCTTGATTTTTAGTAAGTATATATCCTATTTAGTATACAGCAAATACCAAATTTCTGTACTCTTACCAGCTTGCTTTACTTATTTTCCCTTATTTACTCCTATTTAGCCCCCAATCCTTAATCGGAATTAGAGCAAAACATAATCTTCCAGATCTCGGCATGATACATATGTGTACCAAATTTCAAGACAATATCTTAAACCGTTCCTGAGGAAATGTGCGAGCAAAGAAAGTTGCATACCGACAGACGGGAGCTTTTTTACGGTTACTATAATTCCTCTCCACTACGTGGAAGTGGAAGTAACTGAGATATTCGCTTACGATTTGGCACTAACGTATGTATTATAATGACATCTGGAACTAGTTCATGTTTTGAGATCATTCCATTAAAGGGTTTGGAGGTAGACATGGATAAATCGGGGAAAATATATAAAGCAAGCTAGCAAGAGTCCAGAAACATAGGATTTGGTGTATGTACTAGTGGCTAGGATCTCAATTTTTTTATGGCAAATGTTATCCTTACCACCACCCCACTTCATTATTAAGGGACTTAACAAAATTATATAAAATTAGATGCACTACGTATTATAACGAGATCTGAAACTAGAGCATATTTTGAACTTATTTCGTTGGCTGATTCGAAGCTAAATAGGAACATGTAAGTAAAGCAAGCTAGTCCAGAAACTTAAGATTTAGTGTATATGCGAGAAGTCCATCTAAATTTTCTCTATGACATCTGTCATCCCTACCACCACCTCCAATATCCCCATTCCATTATTAGAGGGGTTATGAAAACAAAATTACGTTTTAGTGTGTGTATGAGAACAAAAATGTTCAAAGCATTTTTGGACATTAAATAGTTCCAATACCACCTCTGGGTCGATGATATCAAACAAATTATTAAAATTCTATGGTCAACTATTTCCACTTACTGGAGTGCAAATATAATATAAAAATGTTTTCGTCTAAGGAGACTTGGATTGGAAATCTGGATGTGACGGCAATGATTCCATAGGCAGCGGTTTTATAATAAGAGTTTTTAGTGCAGACGCATAGTTTGTTATTGTAAAGTGTAACCAGTTTAACCGGTTGAGGGAAGTGTTGGAGTACACGATTAGATATGCAAGAGCTTTGCGGATCACCTAATCATCATCGCTATTGGTAAAACGAAGGAACGTGCAATTTCCAAGGCCGAAGCAGCAATCGTAGAAGTCAATCGGTGGATGGACAACAACAGCTTGGCAATTGCCTCGGAAAAATCCGAGGTAGTTGCACTTACCGGGCGAAAACACATATCAAGAATGAGCGTGAGTGTACTCGACGCGCCCGTCACCGCCAAATCAGAAATCAAATACTTAGGGGTAATCATAGACCAACAGCTGTCGTGGAACCGGTACGTGGAATACACCACCGGTAATGCCGAGAAATCGACCATGGCTCTCCGCAAGCTCATGCCGCACATTGGAGAGCCTAAGACCAGTGCCAGAAAGCTACTAAGTTTCGTGGCTAACTCTATACTATTGTACGCAACCCCAGCATGGGTCGATGCGGTAAAGACCGCCCGAAACCGTGAACGCCTTATAAGGACACAACGGCTTATGCTTACCAGCGTAAGCTGCGCCTACAGAATAACTTCTTCATCGGCCCTACAGGTCATCTCGACGATTCCACCCGCCGACCTGCTTGCCAAGGAGTGGGCATACAATCACGGCGCTGACAAGACCGTAAACAGAAACCACCTGATGGACCGCTGGCAGGAGCGATGGGACTCCTGCAACGACGGAACGCATCGTCTTATTCCTGACGCGAGAGCGTGGTCGGCGAGGACGCATGGAGACCTTAACTACTACATGACACCGGTGCTTACCCGCCACGGTAATTTTGGTACCTACCTCCGCTGGATTGGGCAAAAGGAGACAGCCCAGAGCACACCATCTTTTAATGCCCAAGATGGCATGACGAGCGGGTAACCACCAACAGAGACATAGGTCAGGCAATCACCACACAAAGCTTTACAGTAAACATAGTCGCAGAACAAAAATGTAATCTAATCAATGAATGCAATTAATGTCAGATATTATTTAATAATTAAAATGTCTACATTTAGTTTCAATTTCTACTAATGATACTACGATCTATGGATCATCTCACATGACCACAAAAATCTTTATTTTACGAAAATTTCAAATCAAACAATCAAAATTCAACCTCTTTTCATATGTATTGTATCCTTTATTTTTAGGTATCTACAAAAAATGGTTGCCGCTGACTCAGGAATAAACAAGCATGATGCAATGATAGTATTCAAAGCAATTTTCTCGAGTTCCGTTGGACTAGATGCAGCTGTGGAATTTTTAGGAAACAATTTTGAAGTTACGCACCTAGTATCTTTGTAAGTTGACATAATCTTCTAAAACCTGTTAGGGTTTTTAGTATATAAAAATTCATGTGAGAGTCACGCATTATTAGATGGTACACATCTATTTAAAACATTAAATACGATCATGATAATTATATCAGTATATTTAGTCAAATATTTAATAAACAAAATTACTTCATATTCGAAATAATAAAGAATGATGATAACATACTATCTCATATGATATACAAATTATTTACATCTTACGCTAATCCAACCTGCGGTGTGTTTTTGAAACTATCTATACTACCCTAATTAAAATTAAGGTTTCGCCCTGTATTTAATATTTTAATCAACTCTGATGTTAAAGCTACCAAATAACGCCGAATTAGAGCTGTGTTCATCCGATCAGACCCGTACAAAATTGATTATGAATGATTGGGCTGGGCTGACTGCCGCCGTTTGCACTGAGCGCTTTTGAAGTGGACGCCATTTTCTGTAGCGAACTGAAAATGAATAGCGCTATTCTAAAAGGAACCAAGTTTCATTTGAAAGTTTTTAGTAATCATCATTTAGATAGCTAACAGAAAATTTGTAACCACTTATTTGCATGCCAATTTACTATTGATAAGAGAAATATTATCGAGCTAAAAATTCAACTACTTGGATGTTTTTATAAGATCTAAGTTACAGTTTTGGCAACAACTTTATGCTTTTTACTTAAAAACTTCAAAATCTTGCTTGGCTCCTTTTAGAAGGGCACTATCCAATTGTGCCCAATTCAATTGATTACCAGTACTAATGTGCGAATATTGAAATAAACTGATAGTTGATTATTTTTATTCGGTTTCATTTGACATAGGTACTACAAGAGATCGATTGTAGAAGCCGTTACTTTGTGATAGTTATACTACCAGAGATGTATAAAACATATCAGAAAGAAAGTGGTAAGCAATGAAAATGGCAATATTCTGCAGTAAAAGTAATAAAGATAAAATTAAAAAAATAGACACAATTGTTACAAATTAAATAATTCTTAAATCGGGTATGATTCTATATTAGACACATTGGCAAACTTGTCCTCTGAAATGCTTGACAAGAATTGTGTTTTTAAGAAAGTCAGGTAGTACATTAAATAATTTAATTAGTGAATAGAATGGCCAGTCTGATGATTTTTCAAATATAATAAACAGTAGTATAGTATACATACAGCCCTGATTTTGTAAGCAATTTGTTTTTCCTAGCGTTAAATTATAATTTGAACATTATTCTGACTGCCCTTTTCGAGTTTATATTGAATCAAGTTTTGACGAAAATGAATATCCATTTAGATTATTATACAATTTAAATTATTAAAATCATATTCAATGCACTGCCATTCAAACTGGAATATTGAAGAAAAGCTAATTATTTCCTAACGTGATTTCCATGGAATATCATTTACTACATAAATGTTCACCAGACGCACGGCAATAACTTGATACGAGACTCATCCTGTATATTGAAAAAAGTTTCAACCCATCTCAATCCTGCCAATATGCAGTTAATAGTCTATCTGACTCTCCAAAAATATTTCAAGTTGGTTAATACTGGCGTTTATATATTGAAAGTTCTGATGTATTACTTTCACTGGAAACCTTGCATCAGTTGTATCTGTAGTATAATATTTCTTCATTACCTAGAGCCCGCGGAAGGGAAACATTTAGATCGGGCAAGTATCTTTTTTGGCGCTCCTAATTACTATAATTAAGTAAAAATAATACACACAGATTATAAGCTGTTTACGTTTACTTTATAAAATAAACTATTTAAACACATCTTTATAGTTATAAAATATATATTTTAGGAAAAACTGCCTTTCAAACCTTCACAGAAAAGTCTTTAATTATCACATCCACACAAGAAAAAAGTTCCTTCTGGCCTGGGGGTATGTCTTTGGGGTCGCTGAATCTGAATCCGAGGTCTATTTAACTCCATCATGTCAGGATTTTACCATAACTTCAAAAACCCATAATTTAAGAGATTTCGACATATCTTCACATAAATCGCTGTAACTTCTTGTAGACAAAAATGACCCCTCCTTTTTTGTACCAAACTGTTTGCAAATAAAATTTCCAATCCGATGATGTGGGGCACGACATTTTTCCGTTGTTTTTTAAGTGAGATATCAGCCGCCGAAGTGAGAGGTCCGAGGATTTCGCTTCTCGAGCGACACGGCCCAGTTTCGAGGGCCATTTTTGCCAAACGAAAGCTAGCAAAAATCTGCAGAAGCACGTAGAGAGACGTAAGAAATCGTATGGTGCAAATCGGAGGTTAGTGCGCGCCTTAGTTTTCGAGATATGGCCGCTCGAATTCACGGGAAGGTGAAAATTGAATATTTTTACCGCTTCCCGAGGCTATATCTCGAAAACGAAACGAGATACAGAGCTGCGTTTTACGCCACTCGATTTTTTCCGCCTTCCTACATACCCCTGAATATATTCAGATATTTACTGGTACTTTACTTTTTGCATTTAAAAAATTAAGAGGTATGTAGGAAGGCGGGCGAAATAGAATGGAGTAAACCGCGGCTCTGTATCTCGTTTCGTTTTCGAGATATAACCTCGGGAAGCGTTTTTCACCTTCCGGTGACTTCGAGCGGCCATATCTGGAAAACCAAGGCACGCATCGACTTTTTCAGATTTTTGCTAACTTTACAATATATATACCCGAATACTGCACAACCAGGTGAGTCGATTTTACACACATCAACCACACAGCAAGGGGAGCAAACCAATGTAAATATCGAGCTAAATCAAATCTTCGTGGACATGGCGGAGGCAATTAAGCATGCTATTCAAAACGCTACTACAAGTCATTAAGGGGGCAAAATGGAAAGGGTTATGCAAACCATAAGAAACTCCCCCATGCACACTTTCCAAGGGCTGGATCACGAAAGTGCAAATATGTTTATATTTAATATGGAAGAACATTTTCGAAAACATAATAATGATTACGTCACAATTAAGAGACCATGCAAAGGAATGGTATGAGCCACATAAAAATTTAATATACACCTACGAAACGTTCAAATTGAGGCTGAGGCAGACCTTCGACACCATAGCAAAAAGGACTCAGGCAGAACACATTTTGCATACAATAATGCAAGGATTTAATTAATCAGTTACGTTATTCATCTCTAAGAAAATAGGTTTATTTAACAGAATAGACCCAACCAGACCACCTAAAGAGAAGGCGCACTGCATCTATAGACAACTACGCCCCGAGATAAGGGCACAAATTCGATTCAGGGATTTCGATACCCCCGAGGAGTTACTAACTGTAGCAGCAGAGGTAGAAGAATATCATCTTCCGAGAAGCACCAATAATGACAATTGGAGAAATCGTCCAACCAACAATAATAATAATAGTAACCGTGACGAGGCACCAAGACAGGCAACCAATACGACCACCAGAAATACGAAGCAGAGGGCAGCATCATCAGGGGAAAATACGCAAGAGAGCCGACCACCGACGACATGCCGATTTTGCGGAGGATGGCACTGGCAAAGAAATTGACCACAAAATCCTTACACCACAGGGCAAAACCAACAAGTCAATAAGCGTCAGGAAAACTCCCAAGGGGCCGGCGTCCGTCCCAGATCCAACAACTAAATAACAATTCCTCGGCGTCCGGTCCAAACAATATAACCAACCCGGCGACTCCACCAAATTTCGACAATGTCTGAAATATCTCTACAATTTTCCAAGAAAAACCGTTAAATAACATGGCTACTCAGACTGATTCTGAGAACATTATGAACATTTCCACTATCCTAGAAAAAACAACGCTAAAAGACGTGACGACGCAGACCGAAACTGCCCCGTTATTATCAATGCAAGATTTACGAAAATCAAGGCAATTACCACATATTAAGGTCCTCGCAAACGGACAGGAAATAAACGCTGTTATTGACACAGGTGCGGAAAGCAACATAGTCAGGGCAGGACTCGTCGACACCGAGCCTCAAATCAAAGACAGAAAATTGTTTGCAACGGCATGCGGAGGCTAAACAACAGAATCCTTGGGAAATATCGTCCTAGATCTAGACATACAAGGTAACAAAACTCAGGGTGAATTTGAGGTAATTAAAAAATTAAATAAAGAACTTATTCTTGGTACGCCATTCCTGGAGGACGAGGGTGTCCATCTAGATTATGAAAGGAAGTGCGTGTATATGGGGAAGACGTTAAGGAAAACTGTATACTGGAACCAAGAAACAAGGTATACCCCCGAATTTCGACAATTCCACGAAAAAATTCGTATTCCACCGGAGGCCGAACAATTACGATACGAATTACCCCAGCAGGGCGAACTAAATATACCAGCATATCAAGAGGAACGGGATGAGCAAGAAGAACAGACCCCGGAAGAAAGAACAGAAGAAATAAGGGCAAACCAAGCAGAATATCAAGAGAGGTATTCTTCGCCAAACGATAGACCTGATGTTACCTTCGAAGAAGGACAAGAAGTAATGGTAAAGGCCCTTCGACAAAAACCGAATGTATTCTTACCCTCTTGGACAGGTCCACATCTAATAACCAAAAAAGTCTTCGACGAAGTATACGAGGTCCGACGCGGGAACAACAGTTATCTGGTACACGTAGACGATATCAGTCCCCCAGTCGCCGGAAACGAACCTCCCGAGCAGCTAGATACCGATGAAGAATTGAACCCCGATGATGACGACTTAAATGACGAAAATCCTGAAAACGATTTTCCAGACCGTCACGAAGGCCCTGAAAAACATCCCTCTGATGATGACGATAGAGACGATGAAATCCTACTACTTGCCTTAGCTCATCTACTTGCCTTAGCGCATCTACCTGCCTCAGCGCATTTACCTGCCTCAGCGCATCTACTTGCCTCAGCGCATCTACCTGCCTTAGCGCATCTACTTGCCTCAGCGCATCTACGTGCCTTAGCGCATCTACCTGCCTCAGCGCACCAAGAAAATTTACCTGCCTCAGCGCATTTACCTGCCTCAGCGAATCTACCTGCCTCAGCGCAACAAGAAAATTTACCTGCCTTAGCGCATCTACCTGCCTCAGCGCACAAAGAAAATTTACCTGTCTTAGCGCATCTACTTGCCCCAGCGCACGACGAAAATTTGCCTGCTCCAGCTCATGAAAAAAAAATTGCCTGCTCCAACGCACGAAGAAAATTTGCCTGCCCCAGCGCACCATGAAAATTTGCCTTCCCCAGCGCGCTATGAAAATTTGCCTGTCGATATTTCATCGACCTATTATAAATAGACTGCTTGTCATAGAAAATTTGTGTTTTCAACATCTCAGGCAACCAGCAGTACGTATTAAGGGCAAAAATCGTACCAAAGTCGTACCTACACAGCTTTGTATAATTAATGTAATGTTTAATTTCAGGGAGCAATTACAAAATACGCCACAAATTTAAAATCTAGAATTTGGAATTATAATAGTAGGTATCGTAATTTTATTTTAAAATCACATTTTTGTAATCTGAGAAATTGTTGTATTTTGTGTATATTTGTGATAAATAATTTTGTTTTCAATTAAAAACCAGTTAAAAATTGTATTTGTAACAATTTGTAGTATTCTTTATAAAAACGCCATTGTGTTTCTAATGGAATAACGGAGCTTTTTGTCCTTAATGGGTAATGTGAGTTGCCTACATTGACTCGACTATATTTACAACATTCCGCTTGCATTGGTAGAATACGGAACGTGCAGTCCATTTATAGTAAGTCAATGTTATGAAGTATTTGTAAGTAGTTAAATTTATACTTTTTGTTGTTTGGAAATACTGTGAAATAATTAAAACAAAATTTATAACTCAAACAGTAAGATTTTAAACTGGCGTGTAATAGTAATAAAATATTTTGAGGAACTATCTTATTACAATTATTATTTCGTAAAGTCATGGTTATTTCTCTGGTTAGCTTTTGTAAATGCTTGAGAATTTTATAATTGCAGACCCATTTTAAATTGTTTTGACATCTGTAATAATTAATTTAATAAAAAAAAAATCCAAAATATACATCTTGATTTATTTAATATATACATTAGATTAGCTTAAAAAATGCTCGTTTGATTAAAATAACAAATGAATTTTAAATTGTGCTACCATGCTATAAAGTATCATTTTTCGTTATCTACAAAAATTAGACTGCGTGCTTCATCTAATATATGTTTTTTACTACCAAAGTAGTAAGCATATATTAGATGAAGCGCCCAGCCTAATTTTTATAAATAACGAAAAATGATTGAAATAGCGTGCTTTATAGCGCGGTAGCACATTTTAAAATCCATATGTTTTTTAAAGAAACAAGCATTTCTTTACATAAAAAGGAACATTTCTAGAGGATGAGGCATAAAATATGATAACCTTTTTTTTGAGCTAATTTAATATACATCTTATTATTAGTTAAATATTATTATTAGTTAAATAAAACTATATTAATCAAATAATAATATTATACTATTTTAATTTTTACATACTTATGTATATATGTTATATTTGTTATTTTGAAATAGACTTTTTAAAAAATATTTATTTAATTAATTTGGAGTCATCGATGACTCTGAATAAATTGTACAATTGTAAGTTTAAAAGTTTAATGTGAATGTGAGTATAATACTGAATACAAATGCGTCTGCTGGTCATATTTATAATATTAGGAAAGCAGTGTCAGCTAGACGGAGAACAAAGGAAATGCAAATGTGCAATTTGGCATAAACTATGAGAACGGATACAAAACAATAGGTGAAACTTGATACGTAAGATAAGCAATTACCGAGATAAGTCGTTATCAACTTATGTAACTTGATACCACTGAGGAGCTTACTTATAACTCAGTGTCGTACTGTTATTTTTTAATATAACAACTTCCCCCTTAATAAAAAAGTTGATTGTTATACAACAACTTTTGAATAAAATGAGTATTGAATACAATATAAAAGTAATAATAAAACAAAATGAATATAATGCAAAGATAATAATAAAATATTGAGTGAATAAAATAATAAGCATAAAATAGAAAGAATAAAAGTTTAAGTCAATAAACAAAAATTAGTGGTTCACTGGAAAGTCTATGATAACTCGATATCCTCTTCTTGAGGTTTGATACCGGGTCGCTTTCTTGGAGGGATTAAACTGGGGAATTCCATGAACTTCTTGCTTCGTCCTGGAGGAGGTGAAGGAGAATCGCCTGTAGAGGGTTCAATTTTCAGTAGACGTCTATTCCTTCTACATTTACAAAACACGTAAAGTAGAATTATAGAAATGATGAAGGTGATGGTGAAATACGTGAACCAGGACATATGTTTGGTCACGAAAGGTTCGTTGATGAGATCGTCCAGATCCTTAGAATATTGCTCCAATTTGTTTTTAGCAATATCCAAATCTTCGATATTTAAATTATTGAGTTTCAATGGTTTTAATTTAGGTAGTTGAATTTTGTCGGGCATCTGGTTACAACATTCAAATGGGATTTGCACAGGATGGGAATTGTCTTTAATTTCGGAGAGGTCCTTGGCACTGGCTTGTATCCTGGTAATACCTGCGAAGGCGTAACATCCAGGTTGTAATTTTATAATTGAATTTTTATTAATCAGCTCCGTTGCTGGTTCTCTCTTCGGGCAGCTAATGGTGATATGTAGAGGTTCGGAATTTATTATGAGCTACGTGTTCTCTTCGAGTTCTTGAACATTGTACCCTTGGCTAATAATGAAGGAGGTTTGGCAATTTTCGGGAAGTTTCATTGGTTGTTTCAGGATCCTAGCTTCACAAATGGCATTCTGGTCAATGGGGTATGCAAACAGGTTCGAGCATAGTTTAGTTCCAAAATATAAGGGTTTGCATTCTTTTAAATTCGTTATTGGTATGTACATTAAAGAATCATCATCTCTCGCGATAAATTTTTGAGAAATAGATAAAATATGATGAAGGCCAGTTCTGTTATCAAATATTGGGATAGGGTATAAACGGTAGGTATTATAGTTTTGAGGTTCAACAAGTGGTATCTTTAAAACAAATATTAAGTTGGAATCTACTTGAAATGCTTTTAATTCAATAATGTCTAAATATTGAGCAACTGCAGATAATTTGATTGGAAGAGTCAAATTGTTTCTTCGCAAACTCTGTGAAATTTCTTGTAATGCTGTTACTAAATGATCGGGAGTAATGATTGACGAATGAATGATTCCCAATCGAGCAAATGTTATTGAATTTAGAATATCGTTCAAGTTATCCTCAATATACAAATAGCTTGCCATTAATTGTTCACAAATGTGTAAGAATATTAATTTTGTTTCTACAGCTTCGATGTTTCGCGTCATGGTTTCGATTGTGCGATCGATTTCTTGCATGTCTTTATTAAATGTTTCTTCGTCAATTTGCAATTTTTGAATGGTTGAATTGAAATTTTTGATTACCGATGTTGTGACTGAAATTTGGTTTTTTATTAAATTTTCTAACTGATGTTCGTCGTTATTTAATTTATTAATGCAATTAGCGTAATATTCGCCATCTTCGGCGTCTAGATTTCCAGTTATTGATTTGAAAATTGTGCCGATACCATTTAATATTCCGCGTTTATATCTCTTTGTGTCTAGAAATACTTCATCAAATTTAGACTCAATAGTTTTGTGTTTATTTGTGTTAGAAGGTTAAGATCTGTTTTGACTTCGCTTCTGAAAGTGATCATTTTTTGATGAGCGCCGTCAAGAGTATTGAGAATCATATCTAAAATCCGTTGGTTCTTATCGAAGGCTAGTTTAAGGGATGATATGTTTTTATGTACCAGTAATGTCCATTTTTCGTTTGTCACTACGATGTCCGTGTCTTTGTGATAAAATACACCAACAGTGTTGTTTATTGGTATTATTTTATATTGTGCGAGTGCTGATCCGAACAGCAGGATAAACCTGAAAATAAATTTAATTTTCAGTATATGGTGTCCACGTAAGTAGGCCTTTTCCGTGGCGTACGGCTGTGATTCGTTACGTGCAGTAATGGGTGGCCGGCAATTTTCTTGCTGCCGGGTAATGGAGGCTAGGTTTGAAGTGGTCAGAGCCAGGAGTTGCGCTAATTGTTCATAGCTGGGTAGTCCCAAGCTCGGTTGGGGTTGGTCCGTTATGGCGGCAGAGGGGACTGGGATCGTTCCAGTCGTTTGGTTTTGGAGCACTATTTGTCTTTGGGGCGTAGCACTAGGTCTTGCCGTCTGGTACAGCGGGGTGACGTGGTAGGCGCCGGCCGACGAGGTAGGCGTGACGAAGTACTGTGCGTTGGGCGGCGTGCTTGGACTTGGGCTGGTTGCTGTTGGTGGTACCATGCAGTGAGGGGTGGCCAGCTGGCGGCGAGGTGTCAGCGAGGCGTCGCTGAAGAGTTGGGGCCAGTCGGGTGTGGCAGCAATGGTGTACTGACCGCTGGGCAGCCCTGAGCCAGAGTGGGAGGCTTCCCCATGTGTGGAAGCGAATCCAGCGAAGCGGCGATCTCCCAGCGTCGAGGAATCGTCGTTGGCCCGGGATGCTGTTGGGTCCACCATACAGCGAGGGGGCATCACCATATCATCATCACCGCCCAATCTCTGTTCCATCGCCGAGTTTCCATGCCACGATGCTGCGTTGCGCTCCATGCAGTAATGGGGCATCGCCTGAGAATCGTTGCTACTCCATTCCATATTTGTTGCCTGGGCTTCATGCCAGGTGGCTGCGCTGCGTGCCATGCAGCGAGGGGGCATCGTCGTGATGACGTCATGCGTGACCCCAGTGTCGTGTCCTATGTTGGTGGCGAGTCCTGCCTCGCTATGCCTGGGTGCTGAGCCCGGCGACGCACAGTATTGGGGCGCCGTCGTCGCGACGCCATGCGTAGCACTTGTGCCTGTGGAGAAATCAGAGGACATGCTTACCTCGCCGAGCCGGGTTGCTGTGTTGCTTGCTGTGCAGTGTGGGGCCACCGTCGTGGAGACGTCGGGCGTGACCCCCGTACCCCTTGTCAGGGCGTCGTGTTGGCGGAGCACTTCGTGGTCAGATGCTGTGAGGGGCGTCGTGCAGTGAGGGGGGGCCGACGTGGAGACGTCGCTCTCGACCCCAGTGCCTACTGCCTTGCCACTCCGGGTATGCATTGCCACTTGACACTCAACACAATAAAACTCAATTAAAACACACTGTCTGGTTACAACACAAGAGGAAGGGATAACCTCATCAGCATTGGCGTTGGCGTCTGTGCTCAAATGACTTCTGTTTCGGCAGAAGACTATTAGTTGCTGAAGGCTGGAACATTACTACTTGAAGGATCGATCACTACTTGCTCGCTGAGAAAAAATGTTTTCTTATATAGACTTTTTTGTGCTCAAATGACTTCTGCTTCGGCAGAAGACTATTTTTTGTGCTCAAATGACTTCTGTTTCGGCAGAAGACTAAAACATGAGCACAGCGCGCTAGACAAGTCATAACTTGTTCGCGACGCCGACGCCGATGACACCACCCCCCTTTTTTGTGACTTTATTGAACATTAATAAAGGCATACAGGTTATGTTTCAGTTCAATAATTTCAATTATATAATGTAAGAGTGAGTGGATACAATATTTTCAAAACTATAAACTAAGAGTAAGTGTTAAGATATTTCAACAACTAAGATATTTTAACATATATAGACTAAGATTAAGTGTGGTAAGATATTTTATATAAGTAACTAATAATAGGTCCATTAAGATATTTTAGGTAAAACAAGATATTTAAAATTAAAGTATTTTATGTGACAAATCATAAATGTATTCTAGTTTGAACAAAGTTTTCGCCCTGTGGCGTTGAATTATTTACAATGGTATATTATCGCACGTTTCGTTTTTCTGGACGTCGTCTCCGCGACGCCCGGGGCTGCCTGATCCTGTTGTGAATTGGGGGCTGCTAAGTCCTGCTGTGTTGCTCGCTAAGGCAACGGGATTCTGGAGCGAACCTGTGAGGCTGCAACGTCCTGCTGTGTTGCTTGCTAAGGCAACGGGAGACTGGAGCGATTTATTGAGGCTGCAACGTCCTGCTGTACTGCGGGCTAAGGCAGTGAGATACTGGAGCGCCTCGTGGGGGCTGCTAGGTCCTGCTGTGCTACGTGCTAAGGTAGCGGGATCCTGGAGCGGTGCGCCAGAGCCGGCTGAGCTCGGGCTGGCGTTCGAGTTGACGAATACTCGTGTCCGGACTGGGACAGGCATCTGGCTGGCGGATGGCTGCTGTCGGTCGTGGCCAGGCGTGGTCACGGCCTTCGCCCAGAACGGCATCGGGAACAGTATGGGCGTCGTGTCGAGCGGCTGCTCTTGTCTTGACGTAGAAGGCCCAGGGTCTGCTGGCGGCGGCGGTGCGGCTGACAGCGCCGGGGACTTCTCCTTCTTGTTTGTTTGTTTCCTCTTGGCTGAGGTGGATGGGCCAGGCACGACTGGGGGCAGTCGGCGGGCTGGTAATTTTGGTTTAGCGGCGGCTGTGGTGCTATGTCCACGTAGATAGTCGCCATGTCCACGGAAGTGGGTACCAGGTCCACGGGTGTAGACTTGTGCGTTGGCATCTGGCCTTGGGGCAGCGGGCACTACTGATCCTGTGATAGTAGGCGTGACTGGCTTCTGGGCAACGGGCGCTACTGGTCCTGTGACAGTAGGCGTGGTTGGCTGTTGGGCAGCGGGCACTACTGATCCTGTGATAGTAGGCGCGACTGGCTTCTGGACAACGGGCGCTACTGGTCCTGTGACAGTAGGCGTGGTTGGCTGTTGGGCAGCGGGCACTACTGATCCTGTGATAGTAGGCGTGACTGGCTTCTGGACAACGGGCGCTACTGGTCCTGTGACAGTAGGCGTGGTTGGCTGTTGGGCAGCAGGTGCTGCTGGCTCTGGGGCAGCGGGCTGGTGTCCTGTGACAGTAGGAGCTGCGAGCCTTGGTGGGGCTGGATGACCTGGATCCTCGGGATCGTCATCGTCGTTGTTGCTGTCGTCATCTTCGGTATCGTCATCTTCGGTATTGTCATCTCCGGGGTCGTCATCTTCGGTATCGTCATCTTCGGGGTCGTCATCTTCGGTATCGTCATCATCGGTATTGTCATCTTCGGTATTCGTGATTTGTTGCAGAGGTGGTCTGAGCAGGTCAGTCTGGCTGGACTGAATCCTGGGAGGCGGCTCGGGGCCTGGCAGGCCGAGTGGAGGTGACCTCGGGGGAGATGGCTTCGTGCTGACATCTCGGGTATGAGTTGGCGGGAATACCTTGTCGAGGAATACAGAGGCTATTAGTGGGGCAGTGGTTGGCAATACTGACCTTTTATCCTTCCGGGGAGGTCCAGCGTCCTGCTGGTCCGGGAAGGCGTCCATACTCGCTACTTCCTTGGGTTCCTGTTCACCTGGCTGAGGCTGAGGAATGAGCGTGGTTGACTGGGCTGAGCTGAGGGAGGTAGCATCTTGCGTCACGGTGTTGACTGGTGACCGCCTGTCCAGGCGGCCCGGGCAAAGGAAAGCAAAGGCGGCTGCTCTGTTGCTTTGTTGCCGTGGTGTCAACGGGCGTGGTTGATACGTGTCCTGTTCCTGCTTGGCTGTAGCTTCGTCGATCTCATTCTTCTTGGTCGGTGGTGGAGACACCAAGGTTGTGGCTTGTTGCTGGGCTTGTAGTTGCAGCACTGCGTCCTCTGTCTGGATCGGTAATTCTAGGCTGTTAATTTCCAGCGGTGGGGCCGGGCGCCCTAGTTCTGCCCGACCCATTGGGAGTTTCCCGATGGCGGTGCATTGCGGGGTTGTTGCCTAGTGTTCGACTGACTTCTTTGTGGTGGTGCCGTGGATGTCTGTCCTGGGCCAGGGTTACTGTTTGGACCTACTTGTTGGCTAGGGTTGTTTGAGTTGGTGCCATGCCCTCGGAAGTTATTACCCCCTGTCTGGACGTTTTGTTGGCGGAAGTTAGGGTTTCCCTGTTGGTTGGAGTCGTGTCCACGGAAATTGGGATTGGCTCGCTGGTTGGAGTCATGTCCGCGGAAATTGGAGTTGCCTTGCTGGGGCTCTGACTGAGTTTGGTTGGTGGGGCAGTCTCGGTGATAGTGAAATCCCGGGCACTTGCGGCACTTTGGTAGACTATTGTTGTTATTACTCGCAGGCGGGATGGTGGCTGGCCTCGGCAGCGGTCGGAGTTGCCTCTGAAATTCCCTGTAGTCACCCTCGGCGTTTTCAGCCACTCGGCTCAAGCTTTCCATCGTGGCCACTGGGACATTTCTAGTTGCGAATCTTAGTTCCGGTCGCAGGAGCTCGCGCACCTCCATAACCATCTCTTCTTCCGGCGTATACCGTTCTACCCTCAGCCAGAGTCCAATTTTGCGTTGTATAAAAACGGCGGCGGGTTCGTCGTCTTTCTGTCTCTCCCCGTGTAACCTGGAGCGTAGCTTCCCCAGGGTGGCAGTGTCGTTGAACTGCCGCAGGAGCTTTTCTTTCAGGAATTCGTATGTGATGTTGTGGGACTTCCACATCTCCAGGGTGCGTCTGGCTTGACCCTCGAGCTGTTCTATAGCTACTCTCACTTTATCTCGGCCGTGGATGTCTTCATGGAGCATCGCCTCCTCGAGCTCATCCAGGAAGTTGACTGGATCCTCCCATTCCAGGCCTGAGTAAGTGGGCAGCGCTCTCGTCCTTCTTGTGGGCATCCTGTGATGACCTTGTATTGCGTGTATTGCGGCTTGAACGCTTCCCTCCATTAGTCTTGTCATGCTCTCTGCTAGGTTTTGTGTTGGGCGCCACTGGGGGTCCATTTCCCCAGAATCTGTGTAGTCGGGTCGTCGTGGATCCTCTTCCCTCCGGAAAGATCTGGCCTCACGCTGTTGGTCGCCATGTCCACGTAAGTTAGCCTTTTCCGTGGCGTACGGCTGTGATTCGTTACGTGCAGTAATGGGTGGCCGGCAATTTTCTTGCTGCCGGGTAATGGAGGCTAGGTTTGAAGTGGTCAGAGCCAGGAGTTGCGCTAATTGTTCATAGCTGGGTAGTCCCAAGCTCGGTTGGGGTTGGTCCGTTATGGCGGCAGAGGGGACTGGGATCGTTCCAGTCGTTTGGTTTTGGAGCACTATTTGTCTTTGGGGCGTAGCACTAGGTCTTGCCGTCTGGTACGGCGGGGTGACGTGGTAGGCGCCGGCCGACGAGGTAGGCGTGACGAAGTACTGTGCGTTGGGCGGCGTGCTTGGACTTGGGCTGGTTGCTGTTGGTGGTACCATGCAGTGAGGGGTGGCCAGCTGGCGGCGAGGTGTCAGCGAGGCGTCGCTGAAGAGTTGGGGCCAGTCGGGTGTGGCAGCAATGGTGTACTGACCGCTGGGCAGCCCTGAGCCAGAGTGGGAGGCTTCCCCATGTGTGGAAGCGAATCCAGCGAAGCGGCGATCTCCCAGCGTCGAGGAATCGTCGTTGGCCCGGGATGCTGTTGGGTCCACCATACAGCGAGGGGGCATCACCATATCATCATCACCGCCCAATCTCTGTTCCATCGCCGAGTTTCCATGCCACGATGCTGCGTTGCGCTCCATGCAGTAATGGGGCATCGCCTGAGAATCGTTGCTACTCCATTCCATATTTGTTGCCTGGGCTTCATGCCAGGTGGCTGCGCTGCGTGCCATGCAGCGAGGGGGCATCGTCGTGATGACGTCATGCGTGACCCCAGTGTCGTGTCCTATGTTGGTGGCGAGTCCTGCCTCGCTATGCCTGGGTGCTGAGCCCGGCGACGCACAGTATTGGGGCGCCGTCGTCGCGACGCCATGCGTAGCACTTGTGCCTGTGGAGAAATCAGAGGACATGCTTACCTCGCCGAGCCGGGTTGCTGTGTTGCTTGCTGTGCAGTGTGGGGCCACCGTCGTGGAGACGTCGGGCGTGACCCCCGTACCCCTTGTCAGGGCGTCGTGTTGGCGGAGCACTTCGTGGTCAGATGCTGTGAGGGGCGTCGTGCAGTGAGGGGGGGCCGACGTGGAGACGTCGCTCTCGACCCCAGTGCCTACTGCCTTGCCACTCCGGGTATGCATTGCCACTTGACACTCAACACAATAAAACTCAATTAAAACACACTGTCTGGTTACAACACAAGAGGAAGGGATAACCTCATCAGCATTGGCGTTGGCGTCTGTGCTCAAATGACTTCTGTTTCGGCAGAAGACTATTAGTTGCTGAAGGCTGGAACATTACTACTTGAAGGATCGATCACTACTTGCTCGCTGAGAAAAAATGTTTTCTTATATAGACTTTTTTGTGCTCAAATGACTTCTGCTTCGGCAGAAGACTATTTTTTGTGCTCAAATGACTTCTGTTTCGGCAGAAGACTAAAACATGAGCACAGCGCGCTAGACAAGTCATAACTTGTTCGCGACGCCGACGCCGATGACAATGGTTTCATTCTATCGAAATTTACTTTAGTTTCTTGATTTGTTTCAAGATTTAATAAGGTAGCAGAATTTTGGAAAATTTCTATGATTTTGAAAGGGCCGTTAAATTTATTTTGAAGTTTGTTTTTAATTTGAGAATCTTTCACATATACTTTATCGCCAACTTTGTATTCAGGTCGATTTTTTGGGACATTTCTGTCAAAGCGAACTTTCGCTTTCTCCTTTTGAGATTGCGTTCGACTGCGGGCGATTTTATAATAGTGAGATATTCTGTTGTTTAAATCTCTTATGTATTTCGTTATTAATTCTTTTTGGTTGTACAAAGTTTCGGGCGGTCTAATA
Source organism: Stenurella melanura (assembly GCA_963583905.1). Taxonomy (NCBI): domain Eukaryota; kingdom Metazoa; phylum Arthropoda; class Insecta; order Coleoptera; family Cerambycidae; genus Stenurella; species Stenurella melanura. The sequence continues at coordinate 48,729,429 of OY757317.1, forward strand.
GACGTATGTCCGAAAATGAGTTCGTACGGTGTGAATCCATGTGTTTTGTTAACCGAATTGTTATAGCAAATGATTGCGTATGGTAATATTGTGAAAGGATGTTCATTCGGATTTTCAGTTTTGTGGACTCATCATTTCGGCTAATGTAGCGTGAAATCGCTCGAGGGATCCGTTGGATTGGAGATGTCCTACGCTTGAGTATGTTAATTTTATGTCATAGAGCGTACAAAGATCTTTTAATAATTTGTTATCAAACTCACCGCCGTAGTCGCAATGAATTCTCAACGGGGTACCATAGTGTTGAAAATATAGCAATAAGGTATTTACAACTGATTTCGCGGATTTATCCGGAACAGCATAGGCTTGAGTAAATTTAGTTAATTCGTCGGGAATTGTAACAGCGTAATTTCGCGTGGGAAATTCGAATAGATCAACATTTATTCTTTCGAATGGTGTTTTTGGAGTCTCGGTAATTACCAGAGGGTTGCTAAGGTTTTTACGACAGACTTTAGTTTTTTCGCATGTTTCGCAATTTTTTATAAAGTTTTCAACGTCTTTAGTTAAGCCTCGCCGATTGCATTTTACTCTAATCCTTCTAATAGTTTCATTAATACCACGATGTAGGTTATTTTTGCCTGAATGATTTTGATCTAAAATGATTGGAATTTCGTCTTCGTCGGGGGTTTTAACAATATTTTGACAGATAACTCTTTTCAAGTCTTTTTCTGCAAAAATAAAAGATAGCATTTCGAGTAATGGAAGATCTAAATTATTTTCTACATAGTATGTTTTAGAAAGATCCAAAATGCCTTGTCTTTTGTACAATACCATGAATAAATGTTCGTTTATTGAATCTACATCAAAAGGTAAAGGAACAATAAAATATTTTCTATGCCTGACCGATTTGCTTGAGACAATGTTAATAGTGTTATTACAAAATTCGGGGTGTTCTTCGAACATGTCCTCAATGATTTTGTGATGCAAATCTTCTAATTTATTTTGTTGAAAGAATGTTATAATATTTTTGTGTTCCTTGTCTAGAAGCTGTCTGTTTGAAATTTGAATTTTAGAATAATCTATTAAGGATTTTGTCTTATACAAATTACAAAAGATATCAAATTCTTGAGAGATTTGTTCTTTAGTGATTTTGTTGTTATTGTTCGGGTTTTCGTCATTGTTTGGTTCGTCATCTTCTGATTCGTCGTCCTCGTTCGCGGCTAGAATTTTTGAATAAAATTTAGAACATTCCGAAAAGTGATTGATTTTAACTAGCGATAACGCGTCCGCGTTTTTATTGGTTTTACCGGGTTTGTAGATGATTTCATAGTCGTATTCTTCTAATTTGAGTCGCCAACGTGCGAGTCTGCTTCCTGGGTCTTTTATCGAAAATAGCCAGGTAAGTGGTCGATGATCGGTTACTAACTTGAACTTTCTTCAGAATAGATATGGCCTAAAGTGTTTTACTGACCATACTATGGCTAATAGCTCGCGCTCTATCGTTGAATACTTAGTCTCCGCCGCGCATAAAGTTCGAGATGCATATGCTATTGGTAAATCTTTGCCTATATTTCCTTGCGAGAGCACGAAACCAATGGCAAATGCGCTAGCATCAGTAGTTAGGATGAAAACGTCGTCAAAATTGGGATAAATAAGAATCGGAGTTGTTGTTAACGCTCGTTTAAAATTTTCGAAGGAGTTTAAGCAATCATTGTCAAAGTCGAAAAGTATGTCTTTTTGTAATAATTTTGTTAAAGGTTTAGATATCTTTGAAAAGTTAGGGATAAAACGTCGGTAATATCCAGCTAAGCCTAGGAATGATTTTATTTCCTTAGGGTTTCTTGGTTGAGGAAAATTTAGAATCGCGTCGACCTTAGCGGGATTTGGTTTTACACCGTCCTTAGTAATAAGATGGCCTAAATATGCAACTTCCTTGCGTAAAAATTCGCATTTGTCTGGTTGAATTTTGAGATTGGCCTTTTGTAAACGTTTAAATACTTCCGTTAATCGCGAAATGTGGTCGTGAATGGTAGCCGAATAAATAATAATGTCATCCATGTAAACGAGACACCGTTCATTTTGGATACCTAACAAAATGTTGTCCATCACTCTTTGAAATGTTGATGGAGCATTTTTCAGTCCAAATGGCATTCGTACAAATTCAAAATGACCGTTTTCTACTGTGAAAGCAGTTTTTTGAATATCTTTCGCGTCGATTTCTATTTGATGGAATCCGGAGGCAAGATCTAACGTGGTAAAATATTGGCACTTGCCTAATTGATCAAGAAGGCCCGAAATATTTGGAAGCGGATATTTGTCGTCAATAGTCAGTTCGTTAAGTTTTCTGTAGTCTACTACAACTCGCCATTTTTGTTTACCGGAGGCGTCAAGTTTTTTAGGTACAACCCAAACCGGGGATGACCAGGGTGAAATTGATGGTCTAATTTTACCTTGGTCGAGCATTTTAGAGACTTGAGTTTTAACTTCCTCTTTGTGAATATGAGGATAGCGATAAGATTTTGTAAAAACTGGTTTAGAATCGTTCGTGTCAATAGAATGTTTAATTTCGTTGGTAAAGCTTAAATTGTCGCCTTCTAAATAAAATATATCAGAAAAATTTAGACAAAGTTCTGTTATTAATTCGGCTTCCTCTTCGTTCAAATGATCTAATCGTAGCTGGTTTCTAATTTCGAAATTTCTGTCTGTATGTTGAGGACTGTCCGGATTTTGAGAGTTTAAATTAAAAATTGATCTAAATTTTTGAACTGGTTCAAGTTTAAGATTCGAGAAATCGATTATTTTGGGAATTGCGTTAGCGTTTATAACTGATGTTAAGAATTCTCCGTTGTCGTCGATTTTGACAATAGCATTTGGTAAGCGTACCTTTTCATTTTCCTGGGCTAACAGTATAGCCTCAGTATTTCGTAAATTACATTTTAATTTAAATATTTTTTCCATGCGTGGTTCGATTGAAATTAAATTTTGATTTTTCACGTTACATGGAATTTGATTCCGAATTTGATTTGAGTTTGTAGTTGGTTGCAAAGGTAAATTTTGTGTTTTTTCGTCACCCGTAGCTTTAAATATCGGTACGGTTTTGAAATTGGTAATTAGTCGCTTATTTTTAATATCTACCATACATTCGTAGTGTTCTAAAAAGTCTGCGCCTAATAGCCCGTCAAATTCTATATCCAAATTATGGATGTAAACTTTGTGTGGATTATTGTCGGTAAATGGTATAAGAACAGATTCGTTAATGTTAATTTTTTGTCCAGTTATGCCTTGTATAATAATATTTTCAGAAAATCTTCTTTTATAATTTTCTGCCGTTTTTGGTTTAAAAATCGAAATTCCTGCACCAGAATCAATAAGAATTTTAAATTTATTTGTGATGTCTTTGATATAATAAAGATTATTCGAATTTACAGTCAATAAAGCGTGTGAAAGTGTTTCTACATGAACTTCTGTTCTGGGCAGTTCAGAAACGGGTCGAAATTGTTGTTGAGGTTCATATTTTGAATTTGGTGGGAAATTTGGTCCAATTCGTAATTCGTTTCTTGTGTTGGAGTATCCATGAGATACTCCGGACTTTTGCAAAAATCCTGAGGATTAGCAGTATAATCCTCCTGCGGCAAGTGAGAATTAGCATTATAATTCTCTTGCGGCATCTGAGAATTAGCAGTATAATTCTCGTATTGTTCTGTCAAATTAGTTGTATTTTCAGGGAAATTTTGACAATCTCCTGAATTAAAATTATCGTACATTTCATTTACATTTTGGTATTCAGCTGAATAATCTTCGTACTGGTTAAAATTATATTGGTCATCATAAGGTTCGTAATTTAAATGATGAGTCTTTTGTTGATTGAAACGGTTAAAATTTGGATTTGGTTGTATCGCTGATGGTCTTTGCTGTATAAAATTAGGATTCGGTCTAATTGCTGAGGGCCTATTTTGTTGTGTTTGATTAGCTTGACTATTTTGTGGATAAGTTCTAGAATTAAATTGACTAGTTTGTTGTGCAAAATTTTGAAAACCTGTATTACTTTGAAAGTTTCGTCTTTGGAAATTTTGTGAAGTTGATGGCATAAATAATTGTTGTTGCCTTGTGCGGCATTCGTTTATTATATGTCCGCCGCGTTTACAAAATGAACAAAATTTTTGTTGGAAATTTACGTTTGGTCGTTTTTGTTGAGGAGGCACTGGATTTTTAACATTATTATTATTATTTTTTGAGAATTTCTGTGATTCAAAGTAAGAGAGTTGTAATTCTCTTCTAATCCTATTAATTGCTTGCAACATACTTGTTGGGTTTCCAGCCCGTATTATTTGCCCTAATTTAGACTCTAAACCCGTCAACAAAGTGTTCAGGGTCATAGTTTCGATTAAATCTGACTGCGATAATTTCTGTTCGCCGGATAGGCGTTGTTTCTGGACAGCCGCATGCATTTTTGCATTATGCATCTGTAGACGCGCAACAAAAGTTAATGCAGATTCACCTGGCATTTGGTGAATACGCTGTAAATCTTGGATAAGCGATGTCAAATCACGAGAGTCGCCAAAATGAGTTTCTAGGAGAACTCTAATTTCTGCCCAAGTATCGGGATTACGAGAGTTTATTAATTCGGCAGCTCTGCCGTGCAATTTATTTTTAATGTGGAGAGTTAGTAATATTTTTGGTCATTGATTGCCATGCCTTGTGCATAAATACAAGAATTTAAAAATGTTTGTAAATTAATGGCATTGCCATCGAATTCCGGTATGACAGAAAAAATTTCAGAGAGCTTGTAAGGCTCAATTTGCTCTATTCTTGCACTTTGAACTGTTTGCGTGGTTTGCGATGTTTCTGGCATTGTTGCTTTTATTTAGAAAGTACAGAAATTAAATTAAATGTTAACTTGAAATTGTTAAAAATTACCTTTTTGTGAAAAGGAAAAGTTTAAAAAAAAATTACGTAGGTAGTTTGTGTATTAACTGTATAATACACGGTGACGTATTAGCAGTATAATACGTTTCTTATGCTAATTAAAATTAAATTAAACTTGTCGCGTTTATTTTGTTAAGGAATAATTATTTGATAATAGAACTGTATTTTGTTCGCTGAGTGTATATAGCACTTTTATAAAATAATTGTGAAAAATAATAAAATAAAACGAGATGATTCTTAAAATGACTTACGTTATTGTCTTCATTCGTAGATTCTTTTCTCTTCTAAAGGATTGGGATCCACCACCTCTGTCCTGAAGTACTCCTTGTTCTCTCGGGCTTTCCCACTAGTTAGGCACCTTCTTCAGATGAACTCCTTGTTCATTTGGGTAGTTTTCCTCGAGTTAGGCTCCGTCAACAGGGTGTTTTGAAGATCCTACCACGACTGCGCCACTGTTATATTTGTTATTTTGAAATAGACTTTTTAAAAAATATTTATTTAATTAATTTGGAGTCATCGATGACTCTGAATAAATTGTACAATTGTAAGTTTAAAAGTTTAATGTGAATGTGAGTATAATACTGAATACAAATGCGTCTGCTGGTCATATTTATAATATTAGGAAAGCAGTGTCAGCTAGACGGAGAACAAAGGAAATGCAAATGTGCAATTCGGCATAAACTACGAGAACGGATACAAAACAATAGGTGAAACTTGATACGTAAGATAAGCAATTACCGAGAGAAGTCGTTATCAACTTATGTAACTTGATACCACTGAGGAGCTTACTTATAACTCAGTGGCGTACTGTTATTTTTTAATATAACATATATATATATATACGCACTGACTTCAACATATTTCCAATATAAGAATAATTTCTATCAACAAATTGGGGGCTGTGCAATGGGAGCCTCAATATCTAGTGTAATTGCACAACTTGTACTCGAGGACCTAGAAAATACCATCATACCAAAAATAGATTTCGAAATACCATTTTTTTATAGATATGTCGATGATTGTATCACTCTTGTTCCGCGGGACAAGACTGATTACATTCTAAACTTATTTAATTCCTATAATAGTAAATTACAATTCACAATAGAAATAGAAAATAACAACAAACTAAATTTCCTAGACCTCTACTTAATGAGAACTAACTGCACAATTAAAACACAATGGTTTACTAAAAATACCTGGTCAGAACGATACATTAATTTCACGTCAAATCATCCTATTTCCCAAAAAAGAAGTGTTGTCATTGGTCTTGCTGACAGAGCAATCATGCTTTCAGACCCCGAATATAGAGAAGATGCCATCAAAAAAGCCAAAACTGCTCTTTCAAAAAATAATTACCCTGACTCCTTCCTCAATAATATCTTTAAAAAACGAATACACAAATTTTACAACAATACCCCCCTGTTAACACAAACTAAAACCGACAACACACAAACCAAATACATAGCTATACCTTACACAAAAGGACTATCAGAGCAAATAGGGAAAAAATTTAAAAAACATGATATATCCATCTGTCATAAAGGAAGCAACTTACTAAAATCAAATTTTAGTAAACTAAAAGCCAAAACACCACAATCAAAAAAAACTCATGTCATTTACAAAATTCCATGCGACAACTGTGATAGGTATACATAGGACAAACCTCCCAACATTTAGAAAATAGAATATAAGGCCATAAATATGACAAATTAAACAAAACAGCACTCACTAAACATACACAGACTATGAAACATAAATTCAACTTTGACAAGACAGAAATACTAGCTACAGAAACGCACACCAAAAAACGAGAAATCCTAGAAATGATCAAAATTAAAAAACACCAAAACAGTATAAATGACAAAACAGACACACAAAATTTAAATAAAATATACAATAATCTTCTAAATTAAAAATCATCAAAACCTACAATGAAAAACAACAAACCACGCCACTGAATCTACCTAAAGTATATTAGACAGTAACATGTGCGGACACTACTTTTCCCAATAAAGCAATAAACAGGCCCGTCAATACCAAATAGAAACGGTAAAAATCAGTTTTGTTAAAGAAGTACAAGCAATAACATCAAAAAAAAATCTGTGCATTTAACCATTTAAATAAGTTAGTATATTAATTAAAAAAAAATGAAATTAGTTTAATAGTGCCACAACTCATCATTGTTTCAAGGTATGTTCTATTTTTTCAAAATTAAATTAAATGTAAATTCATATAAAATATATTTTAGTTGTCCTGTATTGAAAAAGGTGGAAACAATCACCGAAACGTTTACAAAAATTATAATGAAATAAATGCATATCGCATAAAACCTCCACTTTTAATGAACCGAAACCCAAGAACTAAATCCTCAAAAATATATATATATATATATATATATATATATATACATGTTTTCTATCCAACTCGAGATCCTTTTGTTTTATAGACAACCCGAGATCCCCTTGGAGGATTACATGTTTTAGATAAAACAAAGTACAAAATGACTTTAAAATGTATTCTTATTAAGGACATCAAAAGAGGGGAAACAAATTTTACGATTTGGTTATACATGAAATATATAATGCAGATAGAGATCTGTATTAAATTATGTCAAGGTGAGATCCTAAGCAGTATATTTTGTAACGCTTCGTACATGTTGAGGTCCAGCTACGTTGCCAATTCTAATTAGTGTCTCATTGCACGTTTCTGGCGTGTGTTATTCAAATGACTTCGATTTTCATGTGCACTATCTGATTAAAACGTACTGGGTGGTCCCTGAGAATGGGAAGTTTTCAAAACATCATAATTTTGAAATTAACTATACTTATTTGAAATAAGATATAACATTGGCTAGGTAATTATATGCATTTTACTTCCACATCCACGTAGTGGATTGGAAGTATAGTAATCGCAAAAAAATTTTCAAAAATTTTTATTCGTGAAATAGGTTTAGAATGTCATGAAACGTCGAGATTTTAAATTTGAGCAAAAAAAAATGTTCTGTCTGTCTGTCTGTCGGTCTGTCTGTAACTTTTTTTGTCCGCACGTTTTCTCCGGAACGGTTTGAGATATTGACTTGAAATTTTGTACACGTATATATTATGACGAGATCTGGAACTGGATTATTTTTTGAGGAAATCCGGTAAAGGGTTGGGGGTTAAATAGGGGAAAATAAGGGAAAATAAGTAAAGCAAGCTTGTAAGAGAACAGACACTTGAAATTTGGTGTATGTACTAGAAGTTAAGGCCTAAGATTTTTTTATAATATCTTTCAACCCCCCACCACCCCTACACCATTAATGGGGTTGATAAAATAAAGTTGAGATTTTCATTTGAAATTTCGTACACGTATGTATTATAACGACGTCTGAAATTAGATTATATTTTGAGATGATTCCGTTGAAGGGTTGGGGGTTAATTTGGGGTAAATAGGGGAATATAAGTAAAACAAGTTGGTAAGAGTACAGAAACTTGAAATTTGGTATACGTACTAGAAGCCAAGGCGTCAGATCTTTTTATAATATTTTTCAACCCCCACCACCCCTACTCTAATATGAAAAGGGTTGAGTAAATAAAATTGAGATATTCATTTGAAATTTGGTATACGTATGTATTATAACGACATCTGGAACTAGATTATAATTTGAGATGATTCCGTTGAAGGGTTGGGGGTTAAATAGGGGTAAATAGGGGAAAATAAGTAAAGCAAGCTGGTAAGACTACAGAAACTTGAAAATCGGTGTATGTACTAGAAGCCAAGGTCTCAGATTATTTGTAATATTTTTCAACCCCCACCACCCCTACTTCATTATTAAAAGGGTTGATAAAATAAAATTGAGATATTCATTTGAAATTTGGTACACGTATGAATTATAACGACATCTGGAACTAAATTATTCTTTGAGATGATTCCTTTGAAGGGTTCGGGGTTATTTAGGGGTAAATAGGGGGAAATAAGTAAAGCAAGCAGGTATGAGTACAGAAACTTGAAATTCGGTGTATGTACAAGAGGCAAAGGCCCAGATTTTTTGATAATTTATTTCAGCCCCCCCACCACCCCTACTCCATTATTCAAGGGGATGATAAAATAAAATTGAGATATTCACAAGAAATTTAGTATGCATATGTATTATAACGACATCTGGAACTAGATTATATTTTGAGATGATTCAGTTGAAGGGTTGGGAGTTAAATAGGGGTATATAAGGGAAAATAAGTAAAACAAGCTGGTAAAAGTACAGAAATTTGAGATTTGGTGTATGTACTAGAAGCGAAGGTCTCAGGTTTTTTTATTAGTATTTTCCATCCCCCCACCACCCTCACTCCCTTATTAAAAGGGTTGATAAAATTAAATTTAAATTTTCACTTGAAATTTGGTACTTACATTTATGTATTATAATTATATCTGAAACTACATTATATTTTGACATGATTGCGTTAGGATAGGAGTGGGGGTAAGTAGAGGTAAATAGGTAAAGCAAGCTGGTAAGAGTATTGCAACTTGAAATTCGGTGTATGTCCTAGAAGCCAAGACCTCAAATTTTTTAACAATATTTTTCAACCCTTCCACTACCCTTACTACATTATTAAAGGGGTTGATAAAATAAAATTGAGATATTCACTTGTAATTTGGTAGACGTATGTATTATAACGACATCTGGAACTAGATTATATTTTGGGATGATTCCGTAGAAGGGTTAGGGTTAATAGGAGTGACTAGGGGAAAATAAGTAAATCAAGGTGATAAGAGTACAGAAATTTGGGATTCGGTGTATATACTAGAAACCAAGGCCTCAGATTTCTTTCTAATATTTTTCAAACTCCACCACCTCCGCTTCATTATTAATGGGATTGATAACATCAAATTGAGATATTCACTTGAGATTAGTACACGTATGTATTGTAGTGACATCTGATTTAGATGACTCCATTGAAGGGGTGGGAGGTGAATAGTAGAAAACAAGTAGGGTGAACTAAAAACTTCATTTTTAACGTATATGGTAGAAACCAACTCCTCAAACTTTTCTATGACATCTGCCCCAAATATTATTAAAATTCTATGACCAATAATTTCTACATACTAGAGTGCAAGTCAAGATGTTTCCTTTAAAACGACTTGGATGAAGAATCTGGATGTGGAAGTAGTGATTCCTTAGGCAGCGGTTTTTTATTTCTTAAAAATAATTCCTGGTAAATGACTTCCCCTTATCTCTACGCACTCTTGAATACGATTGGTGAAATAGATAATTCAATTTAATAGAAAATTTAATTTAATAAATCTAAGGGAATATTGGAAACTTCTTCAGGAATTTTTATTTTCAACTCCTGAATATTTCTTGGGTCACCAACAAAAACTCTATGCTTCAAGTAGCCCCACAGGAAGTAATCACGTGCCGTAAGGTCTGGCGACCTTGGGGGCCATTCGATGTTTCCACGCCTGGAGATAATGCGACTAGGAAATAATCTCTGCAAGGCATTTATTGATTCTCTTGTGGTAACTTTATGGCATGAGAGGAAGAAATTCTCCCGTGACGAGAAATCTCAAAGTGTAGTCGAAATTGCCGCTGCACGGCAACTACACTGTCGTTATTTTTATAATACGATTTCATTGCAAAAGTACGCTGCTCACCAGACCATTGTTGCATGATTACCAAATGGCATATAATGACAGACAATATGACGAACAAATCCATGGCCAGCTCTACATGTTACAAAATAACAACATTTTCAAAACTTGCCGTTCCCAGGGACCACCCGCTATATACCACGGACTCTATCCGCCATTTTAAAAGTTCTACGGTCAATTTTAATTTTCAATTTACAGTGTCATGACCCACCAAAAATTGAAATGTTCATAAATAATTGAAGAAAAATAGGCATTGGATTTTTTTGTTGTTTATTTGTGTTACAGGAAGGTCCAAAGTTGATAAAATCACATTTTTCGAAATTACCAACTTGTATTTAGCTTGCAATATTAGTTACTGTGTTTGTTTAGGTCAAAATTCGACTTGTTCTAATTATGTTTTGAAATTTTGCACACGTGCATAAGTCCGGTGACACTGCAACACAGTATAGCCATTATTGGTCTGAATCCAAGCGCCATCTTGGGACGTCCGCCATGGATGTCCCAAGATGGCGGATCATCTTTTTCTTCACAACATTCTTGATATGGGTATCACATGAAAGGGTTTGGCGAGTCAAATGCGATAAACTATGTGACGTCATTCTAAATTCAATATGGCGGAGGCCCCTAGGTGGCGGAATATCTTTTTCTTCTCAACCCCCTTAATATGGGTATCACATGAAAGGGTTTGGCGAGTCAAATGCGATAAACTATGTGACGTCATTCTAAATTCAATATGGCGGAGGCCCCAAGATGGCGGAATCTTTTTCTCCTCAACCCCCTGGATATGGGTATCAAATGAAAGGGTTTGACGAGTAAAATCCGATAAACTATGTAACGTTATTCTAAATTCAATATGGCGGAGGCGCCAAGATGGTGGAATATCTTTTTCTTCTCGACCCCCTTGATATGGGTATCAAAAGAAAGAGTTTGACGAGTGAAATACGATAAACTATGTGACGTCATCCTAAATTCAATATGGCGGACGCCCCAAGATGGCGGAATATATTTTTCTTCTCAACCCCCTTGATATGTATATCAAATGAAAGGGTTTGACGAGTAAAATACGATAAACTATGCAACGTCCTTTTAAATCCAATATGTCGGATGCCCTAGGATGGCAGATTATCGTTTTCTTCACAACTCTCTTGACATGGGTATCAAATGATAGGGTTTTGTCTGTCTGTTTGCAAAATACCTATTTTACTTAAAGACTAAAAAGTGGAAAATAAAATTATACAAAAAAAATATTTTTAAAAACTAGCTTTTATTTAAAAAAAAGTGTACTAAAAAGTAATAAATAACTTTTTAAAACTTATGCATGTGGAAACCAAAAGCTTTGGGGCGGTCAACTGATCAACTGTTCAATAATACTATATGACCGTCCCCAAAGCTTTTGGTTTCCAGATGCATAAATTATAAAAAAATATTTTTACTTTTTAGTACATTTCCTTAAAAATAGTTTTTGTCATTTTATTTAATCTGCTTTTGAGACTCGTTATGCTTTTTGCACCACCAAGGAATCCCAATTTTGATGACCCCAGGGCGAATGGCATCTAAAACTATTAACCCATGCTCTCCGTAGATGATCCACGAGAAATGTACTCGGTACTTGATGTATATTGATGCAATTTTTCTTAATTCACCTTTCCAACTGTGAGGGGAAATAATGAAGTTTTGCAGAGTCATCCTTCGAAAACCCACAACCTGATTCTTCAAGATATGATACGAATTATGATTCGTCCCAAGTGCGCGCGCACACTTTGCGCAAAGCACTATCAATAACTTCAAGTTAATTTTGTGTTATTTTGGGGGAAAAAATAATACTACCTGCGGCGCTGATAATTATTAACAATTAGATGGCGAAATAGAAATCAACATATTGAACCTAACCAGCCGGTAATGACGTCATTGATCCGCTATAGCCATTATATTTTTAGTAAACGTTTATTTCCCACTATTATCACAACTATTAAAATAGATAATGTCTGTAGACTTATAATGTGAGCACAAAGAAACCTACTTAAAGGTGTAGGGGAAAAAAGTACTCGGGCGCGTGGTTCAAACTGAAAATCTGAACTTCTGGCGGCTACGCCACCGTGGTTACTATTTCGAGCAGTGTAATGTTTTGTTTGCAAAATTTTGAAGTGGGTCAAAGTCGTCCGTTGAAAGTCGGTAGATGGTATACGATAAGGGCAAGGAGAACTTTTGAGCCATTTTTTAATACATTATGGCTCGTCATTACCGGCTGTTTCGTTGTAGACCGGTACAACACCACCTGTTTTTAGTTGGGGAAGTCAGTGTGTTTTTTTAACTGCACATATGTACCAAATTTCAAGTGAATATCTCGATATTAATTTGTTAACCCCTTTAATAATAGACTGAAGGTGGTGGTGGGGAAGGGGGGTGGTGAAAAATATTATAAAGTAATCTGGTGGGCCTCAGCTTCTAGTATATATACCAAATCCCAAGTTTCTGTTCTCTGACTAGCTTGCTTTACTTATTTTCTCTTATTTACCCCCACCCCTTCAACGGAATCATCTTTAAATATATTGTAGTTCCAGATGTCGTTATAATACATACCTGTACCAAATTTCAAGTAAATATCTCAAATTTTTATTATCAACTCCTTTAGTGATGGAGTGGTGTTGCCGGGGGAGGGGGAGGGGGGTGAAAAAGATAAAAAATATGAGACCTTGGTTTTAGCATATACACGACATTCCAAGTTTCTGTACTTTTACCAACTTGCTTTACTAATTTTCCCCTATTTAACCCCCAACCCTTCGCCAGAATTAGCGCAATATATAGTCCATTTCCAGATCTTATCATGATACATATCACACATAAATTACAAGTCGATATCTTAAACCGTTCCTGAGAAATCGTGTGTACAAAGAAAAGTGACAGACCGACAGTCAAATTATTTTTTTGCTCAAATTTAAAATCTTGACGTTTTATGACATTTTAAGCCTTAATTATTTTATGAGTTTTATTTTGATCTACATATTATATTATATTTGATATTATATTATATTTGGTGACCAGGATTTATTATTCTCTGAAGTTAAATTGGTTGTAATATTTTTTAAGTAGCCTGGTACTTAGGAAACATCCCAACTCGTATATAATTTCATATAACCATTTCGCATTTACATTTATTTTATATTATTAACTGTAAAGAAAAAATATCTAATTGTTCTTTGAACCTGCAATATTATCAATAAATTTTAATGTCGACCTGCCTAATAAATGAAATAAAGTTAAACAAAAGCTGTTTTCGTTCAGCAGAGTGATTCGTAATCATAATAAACAGGATTTCAATGAACAGTAATTATATGATACAAAATTGCATGGTAGGTACAGAGACAACACATGAAACAGGTACCTTATGATTACGAATCACTCTGCTGAGCGAAAGCAGCTAAAATTCCAATGCTATCACGAGATTTGCGATGTTGCCGTCGTAAACGGAGCTCACCTTCATCTAAAAGTTGAATCGTGTAAAATAAAGCCAGACGCCCTCTGGCGTTGGTAGGGTGAACTAGAGGTGTATAAGATGTGATAAATTATGAAAATATGAGATCCGACCAAAAATTTTAAAATCAACGGTTATGGTCTAACCAATTAAAATGGCGACGATATACACGCAAAACAAGACGAGATCCAAAATCGGATCTCACCTTTCAAAACGGATCTCAGGTTGTTAATGAAACTACTAAAACAGATCTCGACTTGTAGCGATATCAGTATATATATATATATATATATATATATATATATATATATACAGGGTGCGCCAAAGATCTGATTTTGGTCGATTACGGCTGTATTTGAAATGGTGGAAATATATTGTCTATAGATTATTTTCTTGATTTTCAATTCTGAATAACCAGAAAATATGTACAATTATACAGGGTACTCCGTTTTCGTTGTCCGAGCAACAACTTCGTTATTTTAAATGGAACACCCTATATTTTTTTCCTTTATCGAGTTACCCATCTAATTATATTCATAATTCTATTAAGGTGGTAGGTACTTAAAATGAACCGTTTACGATATAAAAAAGATTTTTTGACAAAAAGTGAGGTTTGCGGATAAGTTTTTGAGTACCTCTGATTTCATAGACAAGAGAGTTTTCAAAATTCTGCTTATACTGTTATGTTGAGCATATTAAGGGCTAGTAGGGCAGAAACATTATTAATATTAATCTTATACAGAGTGCTGAAAAAATTGAGTTTAATGTTTCGCTAATAAAAAAGGCCGTAATTCAATTTTTTCAAATGGGACGTACTATTTTCAGTTCTGTCATCTAATGAAGTGTTAAATTATCTTTCCATTGATATATCATAGTAGGTATTTATCTTTAGGAGTTGCATAGATATTAAGGTTAATTGTCTGGATCAGTCATTTTTCTTGCTGGAACTTCATGAGGTTTGTACTGCACTTCACCAGTTTCGATAAATCTGTCTCTAAGATTACTAAATGCAGGTTCTAAAGGGTGTCTCCTTTCAGGATATCTGGTTTTATAGACTCGGGATGCTAAGAGGCTGTTCCTTGAGCACTCCCCCAGAATAAAAATCATGTCAACCATTTCTTCCCGCGAATAATTCATATTTAATATAATTATATGCAAATGCAACTTCCTGGAACTGTAAAAGCTACTAGTATTTTATTAAAGACAATCAAAACAAAAGCACTTACCGATATAGCAGTAACACAAAACTTTAGAACATCCACAGACACGTGTTTTGACATCTATGTCTCTTCGGTGCGGCTTTTTCTAAAGTTCACAATCAACTGAAATATGTAAGCAAATACTCGTATTATAACTATCAAAGGATTACCAGAACAGGATATTAAAAATTAAAATTAGATTATAGGAAATTCCCCGTAAAGGGATAATTATCAATATAATTATATGCAAATGCAACTTCCTGGAACTGTAAAAGCTACTAGTATTTTATTAGCTAATAAAATACTAGTAGCTTTTACAGTTCCAGGAAGTTGCATTTGCATATAATTATATTGATAATTATCCCTTTACGGGGAATTTCCTATAATCTAATTTTAATTTTTAATATCCTGTTCTGGTAATCCTTTGATAGTTATAATACGAGTATTTGCTTACATATTTCAGTTGATTGTGAACTTTAGAAAAAGCCGCACCGAAGAGACATAGATGTCAAAACACGTGTCTGTGGATGTTCTAAAGTTTTGTGTTACTGCTATATCGGTAAGTGCTTTTGTTTTGATTGTCTTTAATAAAATACTAGTAGCTTTTACAGTTCCAGGAAGTTGCATTTGCATATAATTATATTAAATATGAATTATTCGCGGGAAGAAATGGTTGACATGATTTTTATTCTGGGGGAGTGCTCAAGGAACAGCCTCTTAGCATCCCGAGTCTATAAAACCAGATATCCTGAAAGGAGACACCCTTTAGAACCTGCATTTAGTAATCTTAGAGACAGATTTATCGAAACTGGTGAAGTGCAGTACAAACCTCATGAAGTTCCAGCAAGAAAAATGACTGATCCAGACAATTAACCTTAATATCTATGCAACTCCTAAAGATAAATACCTACTATGATATATCAATGGAAAGATAATTTAACACTTCATTAGATGACAGAACTGAAAATAGTACGTCCCATTTGAAAAAATTGAATTACGGCCTTTTTTATTAGCGAAACATTAAACTCAATTTTTTCAGCACTCTGTATAAGATTAATATTAATAATGTTTCTGCCCTACTAGCCCTTAATATGCTCAACATAACAGTATAAGCAGAATTTTGAAAACTCTCTTGTCTATGAAATCAGAGGTACTCAAAAACTTATCCGCAAACCTCACTTTTTGTCAAAAAATCTTTTTTATATCGTAAACGGTTCATTTTAAGTACCTACCACCTTAATAGAATTATGAATATAATTAGATGGGTAACTCGATAAAGGAAAAAAATATAGGGTGTTCCATTTAAAATAACGAAGTTGTTGCTCGGACAACGAAAACGGAGTACCCTGTATAATTGTACATATTTTCTGGTTATTCAGAATTGAAAATCAAGAAAATAATCTATAGACAATATATTTCCACCATTTCAAATACAGCCGTAATCGACCAAAATCAGAACTTTGGCGCACCCTGTATATATATATATATATATATATATATATATATAAATGTGTTTTATAACCAAACTAACTTTAAAATTTTTATAGTTTTGAATACTTTATAAGTCGTTGTTGCAAATTAACAAGCCCATACACTATAATAACAATATAATCTAATAAATGGGCTAATTTTTAACTTACACATGCATGAGGTTTTAACATGCTAAATTCACGTAACCGACGAATTAATCGTTGGATATGTATTCTTAATGCACTTATTATTTTGTCATCATGAACTTCCCTTTTACTTGGTTTTTGTTTTGCACTCACGCTTGGTGGTCTTAATAATTTTGATTTTTTGGTATGTAGCACCTGCTCGACCTATTTGAAGCCTCTATCAGCCATGATTATACTGTTAAATGAAAGAACATCCATAAAGTTTGAGTCCTGTATAATATTTACATCTGTTGCTCGACCTCCGAACTCACAAGAGACATAAGTTATTAATCCATTTGGCGTAGACGATACCAAATACTTTATGGTATTGCGTTTTTTATAGTCACTCCAAGTTATTGCCTGATTTAAAGCACTAGAGGGTTTCTCTATTTCTATTTCAAAACAATCTATAATGGCTTGAACATTACTATAATAGGCTTTAAACTGGTTTGGTAACAACTTTTTATTTTGCCAGCTCGCAGGCCAAATGATAAGCTGTTGCATTAAATTTGCAAGTATTGGTACAATCTTTCTAAAAATTTTGCTAATGTAACTGGTACTTTTAACAAAATCTATTCTTAAGCGGGAGAACTGATCACCTGTCCTTATTTTTTTAAGGGTTATCATTACATCTGAGTAGTACATATGACTTTCCTCCACAATCAAATTTATTACAAAATAGCAATCCTCTGGTAATCCCAAATAAAAACGGCTATGAGCTTACATCTTTCAAGTTCTTCATTTGCGTTCTTCTCAGGTAAACTTAAGGTCATTGCTAATGTACCCGAAGATTGTTGTGATGTAGGATCACTGGTAGAAGGGCTGTCACTGATATTATTTTCAGAGTCAACACTAGTATCTCTATGTTGAAACAGCTTAAATTTTGTTGTATTTACTGCCTTGTCATCACAGTTCCTTTTTGTATTACTTAGTGGATTTTGAAATCATTTTTGGTTTAGCCATCACATCTCTGTGAACTACTTCGTCGGTGTTATTTTCTTGGGACTTGAAACTACAGTAAACTTGCCCGAGGTCGTACACAGTTTTGAACTATCACCATGTATGGTTCACTTTCAGAATTCAATTTCCTTTCTTCTAGTACCTCTATTTTCATTTTCTTTGATGCTGGACTTAATTGAGATTAAGATTCCGTTGATTTATGTACACAGGATAAATTTTTATGTGGTACAACTCCAGGTTTTAAGATTATTCTCTGGCCCATTGTTTTATAATAGTGCCAGTTTTCAACGTCATTCTTTAACTAAAATATAAGTTATTACGACAAAAATCTACAGCAGTGGTTTAAACTTACTTCAAAATGATCTTCACAACAAAATATAGACGCCCCTGTATTGATGATACTAGAAATATTGGAAGCTTGCCACCAAGTTCTTCGAATATCCATATTTTTTGGAACAGATAAAAAAATGTTGTCAGGAGCAATTATATTTGTGTTTTCACAACTTTTTATAAAACGCCTTTTAAATGACATTATTATTTATAAATTACAGCAAATACGTCGATAACAGAAATTGAAATGCTTCTAACCAACACGACGTTAGTTTAGAACATATCTGTCAATTGCCTAGCCGTGACATTGTTGCCATATATTGCTAAATATGTTTTTAAAAATCTAATTGGCATTAAAAATTATTTAAAATATTTAATAATTCACCTCTATTATTATTTTATACATCACAAAACTACATTTTGTGGTTAAATATATTAAAATTGATTTAATAAATGAGCTTTACACTCGTGTTTACTTCAATTATCTTTACTTGAATTAGAGGAGAAATTTCAACTTGGCAACACCACACTGTTTTGTATAAAACCATGAACAGTCACATTCTATCAAGAAATCATCACCGACTACCTACGTCATCGGCAGTCTACCTACGTCATCAATATAAAACGATTTTCGCGCCATTTATTTTATCTTTTGTTTTCTCGAAAAATTGATAATTATTTTCGCTAAAATCTTTATTGGAAGGCTTGTTAATACCTATTCTATGATATTATTCTATAAAAAAAATTGGAAAATACCCCATTCTTGAGGCTTGTATTATTTCTTGTTTTTCACCTCCGCTTTTTACTGGATTTGTTTTGTATGTATTAACTGTTACTTCATTTACCATCATTTCTATATTGTTTAATTTTTCCTGAAATAAGGAGGTTTTCTTTTCAGTTTCAGAATTAATGTATAATTTAATTGCGCCATCTATATGGTCTCTCTTGTGAGTTGGCAGTAATAAAAACAGTCCTGTTGTCTAATTTTTTGTCAAGAAATCATCTACATTACTATCACTGATAGCCTCATTTTCACTATTTAAAGGTTCATTGTTAGGTAATGTCAAACCACAAGAGATTCCTGAGGCACAGCTGTTATAGTATTTACGAACTCAATTGGAACAGCACGAAACTAGAGGATCTTACGGGATATTGTCAATATATCGCTTCACATTGAATGAGAGAGCACAGAATTTTACAGATTTATGTTCACCAATTCTTGCCTACAGTCCACGTGGACTTGATCCGCCTGTCATATAGAAATACAGGTGGGATTACATGCTTAGCGAATTTGATTTTTCAACACCAACCTTATTGAAACATATTCTTTATAGGATTTTGCAAACAGCAGAAAGAAATAACTATCTATAACTAAACGAAAAACTATGTGTAAAAATATTAATGAAATATTTGCATTCTTTCGATAACCTGAATTCTGGTTATACTAGCAAATTAAAATCCTTAAATGAATTTGTCTAACTTCTTATTTGACAATTCTCACTCTAACACTAGCATCCACACAGTCCCCTACGGCCATGCAGATTAAACTAGTATCTACACAACCCCCTACTATTATGAAGATTAAGTTAAAAATGAGAACAAAGGCCTAAAATGAATTTATTTATTGCCCTGTCTTAAAAAAAATCATTCTAATGTAATGTAGGTACATACTAGTTTAATCTGCATGGCCGTAGGGGATTGTGTGGGTACTAGTGTTAGAATGAGAATTGTCAAATAAGAAATTAGACAAATTCATTTTAGGATTTTAATTTGCTAGCATAACCAGAATTCAGGTTATCGAAAGAATGCAAATATTTCATTAATATTTTTACACACAGTTTTTCTTTTAGTTATAGATAGTTATTTCTTTCTGCTGTTGAAAAATCCTATAAAGAATATGTTTCAATACAATTATAAGCAAACAAATAATTCATTTTTAAAACACCAACCTTTCCTTACTTTTTATTGGGTATTTTGCCACTGAAAAATATTTAAAAATTTTAATGAAAAACCTCTGCGCCAAACGGATCAGACAGAGGTTGGTTCTTGAGTACTTGACTGTTTCAAAAAGTCTCACACCTAAAAATATATAAACTAGAACAATGTTATAAACTAAAAACTCAAAATCAAAGCTATGGGTAGTTAACGTTTCGGAAGAGAATCTACTTCCGTTCTCAAAACTTTTTAATTAATTCTCCATGTAGTAAACTCTCAAAATATTTATTAAAAATCCTAAATCCCTTATCAGGTTCCTCCGAGTCTTATATTAAAAATAGCAAACAATTTTTGGAAAAGCTGTCAGAAAATCATTTTAACAATAATCATCTAATGGTCAGTTTTGATGTAGTAAGCCTATTTACAAATGTTCCTGTAGATAAAACATTGATAATAATTAAAAACAAATTGCAACAAGATGGGAATTTGGCGAGTAGAACTAAGTTAAGCATTGAAACTATAATGGAATTACTTAGACTTTGCATTACAACAACATACTTTCAATTAAATAATGACTTCTATCAACAAGACTTTGGGATGGCCATGGGTTCTTCATTATCTCCAATATTAAGTAACATTTTCATGGAAAATTTCGAGGAAAGTAATATTAATAATCTAGCTTATAAACCCATTGTATGGTGGAGATATGTAGATGACATTTTTGCTATATGGCCTTATAGTAAAGAATGTTTAAGTAATTTTTTGAATCAGATTAACGAAAAAGAACCTTCAATTAAATTTACAATAGAAATAGAGAATAATAATGAATTACCTTTCTTAGATATTTTAATTAAAAAATTAGATAACACATACCAAACCACTGTGTATAGAAAACAAACACACACAAACAGATACTTAAATTTCAATTCAAATCAACATATTAGTGTTAAGAAAGGTGTTGTTAAGTGTTTGTACGGCAGGGCCAAAATTATTTCTTCAAATGATGTAATATTAAGGAACGAAAAACAATTTATAAAAACTGTCTTATTAAATAATCAATTTCCTGAGAGTTTTGTTGATAGTCAGTTATTGAACATTGGTTGTAGAGAGAATATACTATCACAACCTGAGGTATTTAGGTCAATGGCAGTAATTCCATATATACATGGTTTATCGGATAAATTACGAAAAATTGGGAATAGGTTTTCCGTACGAACGGTTTTTCAAACCTCCAAATATTGTTCAAAATTCAAAAAATTGTATTTATAGTGTTCCGTGTGAGTGCAGAAAACATTACGTAGGTGAATCATGTAGACCTTTCAACGTAAGGCTTGGTGAACATAGAAATTACGCTAGAAGGGGAGAATTTGAAAAATCCAAAATTTGTGAACACGCGTGAGATAATAATCATAGAATTAAATGGGACTCGGCGAAGATTTTGGAAAAAGAGAGCAACGAAACTAAAAGAAAACTTAAAGAATCTGCGATTATTTTATTAAACGAGGATAGATGCGTTTCTAATTATTCAATAGATTTTTGTACTAGTTGGTTGCCCATCCTTAGAGACGAAGTAAGTAAAAATAAGATAAATATAATTTAATGTCTCACGTGACTATGGAAATACATAAACAAAGAACTGTCATGGTTGACGGCCAAAAAAGTTTTGAGAACGGAAGTAGATTCTCTTCCGAAACGTTAACTACCCATAGCTTTGAACTATCAATCCAATTATTAATAATGTAAATACCGATTCAAGTTCTGAAAACTCGGAAAGTGACGAATGAAATCTTGTTTATTTAGTTCATAGACAAAGCTTTTTTGAAATTTGATTATTCAACGTCGACCTATTTCCGATAGTGAGACCAATTACCGATGCCAGGAAACGAGTTCCCCCTTTAAAATTTTGTCGAGTCTTTCCTATACAGAATAGTAGACATTTTCTACCTGCCTAACACCATGGTACTGTAAAGTTCATAGTGTCATGGCCTAAGATTTAATAAACAAGGCAGTCGCTGCTTTACACCCCTTCGGAAGGATTATTTACCAACTCCCGCCTAAGATTACATAACATTGCCGCTAGAAGATAGAACGACAGGTAAGTCACTAGACAACAGACATAGCATTAATATATCAGTTATGTGACTTATTAAATGTGATAAACATATTTTTTCATTAACCGCTTCTGTTGAATAAAGGTATTATGGAAATCCCTTTCTTTAACATTTAAAAAATAATTATTTAGTATTTAAAGCATTATTGCATTTCTACCGCCGCCGCCTGTGTCCTAAAAAGGAGATTCCGACTTTACTCCGAGTTTTAGTTTTTATGTTGTCCCAACTGAGATCATATATACTATACAATATGCATTGTAACATTGTGCACATTTAAATATTCTTTTTATTCCATTTCTACCACAATAATTATCCTGCTCTTTAACTGACAACTTGTCTTTGTAACCAATTTATAAAAATTGTCATTGGCAAAATGCATTCTGAATGAGACCTAGTCATTACGTATATATAGCAAAACGCATATATTGAAATCTAATTTTAGGTACAGCTTCAATGCCACAGAAGTTAGTATAGATTACATACCTACACAGCCCCACATAAGAAAAACAGTTTAGACCCAGAAACTAAACCTACCAATCTTTACGTATTTTGACCTGAATTCGATGCCGCCATCAGAATTTCATTTTATCATTGTCATTTTTATCTTTGAAATACCATTTTTAATGTTGTAAAGTTCAAGATAAAAAAACCCAACGGTAAAATGAAATTGTGATGGCGGTATCGAATTCAGGAGGTCAAAATACATAAAGATTGGTAGGTTTAGTTTCTGGATCTGAACATTTTTGTTTGTGGGGTTGTGTTATTATTTCATCCATTACCCAAAATTTTTCAAAACGTGTAATATGGACAACTGGACAGTTGCTGAAAAATTTAGAATCATACCCATACAGCTGAAGAGAAAGCACTAAAGCAGCGATCTGTTCGGATGAATACAACCAAACATGCTGATTTGACAAATATAAGTTATTAATGTCCCTGAACATATTTGGCTGGCAAATATTTAATTTGAATTTTTATCTGTTTTGAAATGATTTTAATGCATATTTTCACAAATAGTATGCAGGTACCGTAAATACCTTCTTCTTCAGTTTTGAATGAAAAGCATCTTATATAATGAATTATGTTTCAGCTTCAACGGAGTCGATGTATTGTCAGAGGTGTTGTATGTATTGGTTGAAAAATTGTTTACAGACGAACATCTCGAATGGGTTAGTACTCTTTTTATTATTATTATTTAAAAAGTAATAGTATCATAAACTATTTTATTTGAATTGAAAATGTTTTAATTTTGTATTTAAATACATTTGCATTGTGACTTTCTTTGGTGCAGAGAAAACTTGATAGTGTGACGAGCAGTGGGGCAGGGCATTTTTCCACGCAGGCGGCCTGGGTTCAAATCACAATTGAACAAAGTCGATGCGATATAGTGAATGAGTTAATCTAGACGATGAATCACCATTTTATGAACTGCTTTGCCAGTTTTTGTATAAATTATTTATAGCCAAGTCGTTAGAGATATTTACCTCGAGACAAACCTGAGGCGGACGATTTTTTTTCTAATTAGTTCTTTGGATGGTGAGCAATAAGATCACGTAAAGTTTACATGATTTCCAGACCGGCAACATTAAGAAAGAAACCGCTGCCTAAGGAATCACTACTTCCACATCCAGATTTCTGGTCCAAGTTACTTTAAAGGAAACATCTTGACAATATTTGCACTCTAGTATGTGGAAATTATTGATCATAGATTTTCAATATTTGGGGCAGATAATATAGAAAAATTTGAGGCGTTGGTTTCTACCATATACGTTAAAAATGAAGTTTCTAGATTGGTCTACTTATTTTGCGCTAGTCACAACTTACCACCTCCCACCTCTTCAACGGAATCATTTCAATCAGATGTCATTACCATACATACGTGTACTAACTTTCAAGTTAATATCTCAATTTCATGTTATCAACCCATTTAATAGTGGAGTGGTGGTGGTGGGGGTGAGGGCGTTGAAAAATATTAGAATATTAGAAATCTGAGGCCTTAGTATCTAATATACACACTAAATCCCAAATTTCTGTACTCTTACCAGCTTGTTTTATTTATTTCCCCTTATTTACCCCTATTTAACCCCCGACCCTCCAACGGAACCGTTTCAAAATATAATCTAGTTGCAAATGTTATTATACTATATATGTGTACCAAACTTCAAGTCATTATCTCAATTTTGTTTTATCAACCCCTTTAATAATGGAGTATTGGCGGTGGGGGGTTGAAAAATATTACAAAAAATTCTGAGGTCTTGGCTACTAATACATACACAGAATTTCAAGTTTCTGTACTTTTACCAGCTTGCTTTACTTATTTTTCCCTATTTAACCAGCAACCCTTCAACGGAATAATCCCAAAATATAATCTGGTTCCAGATGTCATTATAATATATGCGTATACCAAATTTCAAGTGAATATTTCAATTTTATTTTATCAACCCCTTTAATAATGAAGTGGGGAGTGGTGGGAGGTGTGGCGTTATTTTGTAAGTAAAATGTTGTATAAAATATTGCCAAGTTGTTATTGTGTGGGCCACCCTACGAGCGACGTGGTTAGCGTCACTGGTTTAACCTGGCTAGCACAGTAAAGATACCGAGAGCAATAGGGCAGTGAGTTCAAGGCTTGGGCGCCATGATTACTTAGTATAATCAAGGAAAAAGAAAGATAAAGAGAAACAAAAGACAGATATTAGATATATACTTACAGTAGTACTATATTACAAAATATTATATTACAAAAAAACAAGATGAGCTATCCCAGCATCAGCGATATTGTATAGCAAAATATCCACCAGAAATATGTACAAAATAAACTATATTACAAGATCTGTTAGTTGTTCAACAGCAAAATAAATTTGAGGTGTTTATGATACAAAAAAATATATTACAAAAGATACGCCTCGTAACTTTACCTCAATACTAAAAATCATATATTACAATATAAGACCTGGGGCTTTACCATTACCTAACTTCGAGGTAAACTTGAGAGACAAAATAACTATATTACAACAAAATGCCCCATGGCTTTACTATTACCTAACTTCAATGTAAACTTGAGACTTTTACGAAAGACAAAATAACTATATTACAAAATATGTCTCGTAAAGTAGCTCATTACAACAAAGTGCACCACGACTATTACCATATATAACCAAACAAAAGTACATATACAATGCTAAGATGAAATATTTACAGCAACGAATCAAGATAAAAGGTAACTGTGAATTAGTATATTACAACGAATTAAAAAAAAACAAACTCTTACACAATACGCTTGAATCTAAGATTTAAAACTTAAGATACTTGGCTTTATGAACCAAAACTAGGTATAGCAGTTTTTGCTTTTCATGAAGCAAAAACTACTATAAGTGAAAGTAATCCCTTTTATATGAGGTAATATCAAAAGTACTTATCTTTTGATTTAAATATTGTGATGAGAGAAATTCCTAAGTGCGCTCCTGTTCTGGGACGAATACGGATTTAAATGTTATGTAGTTTGATGTTTGGGACCTCCATTTTGCTGACTTGGAATGATTTGCATGTCATCGCCATAATTCCATTTTGAGGTTATGAAATCGTAGAAACGTGCTATGCACAAAATAGTTTGTCACCAAGACAAAATTTAGGAAATCTCTTCGCCCAGTAGGTTTTCGTATATACAAAACCATAATGCAAAACGCAGTATCAAAATCTTGACATGAACATTATTTGCATAGTAGTAAAATCTTAAAGATGCGTCTTATCGAAAAATTCCGTAATAAGAAGAAACGTAGTTATTGTAGAGTTTAATTACTAATTATTAAGAAAAGCTGAACCTAGGTAATTTTTCATGAAGCAAAAGTGTAACGTTGAGATCACTTCGATGTTAAAAAAAAATTGTTATTATATAGAAAAACCTAAAACAATATTTTTAAACGTTAGATGGTATTTAATGATATATAATTATTTAACTATTACCTTATACGTCTATAAGGTTTCTTCGTCTTAGCCCTTTAGGGTCTAACAACATTTCAATTACGTTCATCTCAAAGGGCGGCTCGAGTGAAAGAGTAGGAATTTAGTCTAGCGCGGCGTATTGTTCGATATGTCCCGGACCGGCAGTCACGTGGCATCGCCCAAAAAGTAGTTCTCTTTCATTAAGGAAATAATTAAATGAAGGATCTATATTGGTGTTGATAGTTCTACGTTTCATGTAACTAACCGACTTTATTATAAATACTCGACTCAACTTCATTTTTCAGTTAGTTTGATTTATTTATTTAATTTAATTTGAATATCATCGAGCGTGCGCCGTTTAATATACTGCGTAAGCATAAGCTACTGACAGTTTCAAATCTGCCTAGGAACAGTTTGTTATAGTACCAGAGCATAAAAGAATAGAATGTTTGATTGGATGGGATGGAAAATATTATTAAAAAATTTGAGGCCTCGGCTTCTAGTACATACACAAAATTTCAAAATTCTGTACTCTTACCATCTTGCTTTACTTATTTTCCCCATATTTACCCCTATTTATACCCAACCCTTCACCGGATATGTTCAAAAAACAATCCAGTTCCAGATCTCGTTAGAATATACACGTGTACAAAATTTCAAGTCAATATCTCAAACCGGTCCGGAAAAAACGTGCCGATAAAAAAAAGTTACAGACAGACAGACCGACAGACAGACCGACAGACAGACCGACATACCGACAAACGGGCAGAACATTTTTTTCGCTCAATATTAAAATCTCGACGTTCCATGAGATTCTAAACCTTTTTCAAGGAAAAATTTTTTATTAAAATTTTGTTACGATTACTATACTTCCAATCCACTACGTGGATGTGGAAGTAAAATTAATAACTTCATTTTTCCGGTATTTTACAAAATTTTCGAAATGCGTCGAAGTAAAAGAAAATAAGAATATGTTTTTTATAAAAACACAAGAAATGTATCTACAAAAATTTCTTGTAATACCGCGGATTTTCCATAAAAATAATACTAGGAGACTTCAACGCGCATATAGGAAAGGACGACCAAACACATGAAGACAAGAATATCATAGGGAAAACCTTACTTCACACATGGACAAACGATAATGGAAACTCGCTAAAAAACTTGGCACATCTGTTCGATCTAACAGTTAGAAACACATGGAGCAAGAACCTAACCTGCCTTAATACCTGGAGTAAAGGAAACATCAACTCTCAAATAGACCATATCCTAGAGGATAGAAAAATAAGGGGCAGGGTCAAAAACATTAAGGCAAAACAAGCAACAAACGTCAAAACAGATCACAAAATATTATACGGAACACTAGTAATAAAGAAACAAGAAGCAAAAAAAAGATACAACGAAACAGCAAATGACACATGGAACATCTCACTGCTACAGAACGAAGAAATAAGAAAGAAATACCAGGAGGAGATAGAAAAACAGTTAACAGGAAAAGAACTAAATTGGTCAACAATGGGTTTAAAAATGAAAATAGCGGCGAGGAAAACGTTGAAAAGGAACAAATCCCCTATGAGCCCAACAAGAAAAGACATGAAAAGAAATTACGAAAAACTAAAGAAAATAAAGGCCACAGGAAAACAATATACATCAAACATAGACAAAAAGATAATCGAAGCGGGGAAAGAAAAAAGAGACGCAGAGAGGAGGCACGAACAGAAAAAATGCAGGGAATTCTTCGAAAACATAGAATCCACTCCAGCAGGACAGAAATTAAACCAAACTTTTAGACACCTTAAAACATACAGGAGAAACAACAATACGCAGCCAAGAAAATACATACCTCTGCAGCATTGGATCAGGAAACTAGAAGAAGGAAACGCGGAGAGAAGTCAAATAGAACCAATACAAGAAATGGACCACTGGCCACTGGGAAAGCCACCGTCAAAAGACGAACTACTAGAAATAATGGCCAGAGCTAAAATAAACACGGCCCCGGGAATAGATAAAATAAATAGCGAACTAGTATACTATGGACCGGACAACATAAAACAGCTAACCCTAAAAATCATCACCAACGGATGGACGGAAACCACACCCCTGCCTGAGGAGTGGAACACAACCATACAGACACCGCTCCCTAAAACCAAATCACCACAAAACGTGGACGATTACAGAAGATTAACACTCTGCAGTGTAGGGTACAAATACTACGCACAATTCCTCCTCAGAGAAATGGAAAAATACATCGGCGAACTACCAGATTATCAAACGGCATTTATCAAGGGTAAATCAACAGACGACCATATGTACACCACCAGACGGATCCTGGAAGAAAAGTGGAAAGAAGGAACAAAACTATATATAGTCTCAATTGACCTCCAAAAGGCATTTGATACCATAAGGCATGAGGCTATAGTCAATACTTTACTCAACAGGGGAGTACCGCACTATTTAATAAACAGAATAATAAAAGCATGCCTCCACGAAAACACTGCAATACAATGGTTTGGACAGACGACGGAATCAAAAATGAAGAATATAGGAGTCAAACAAGGATGTCCCCTATCCCCCCGACTATTCACCACAGTCCTGGACCAAGTGATAGAAAGCACAATAAAGGAGAATCAGAATTTCAATGGAAACGATGGAACGATAAAGCCCCCCATCGTACTTGCATACGCCGACGATATACTCATCATCACCGAGGAAGAACAAGACATCGTTAAATTTCTAAGAAACATGACACCACATCTGGATTCCTCTGGAATGAAAATAATCTTCAAGAAGAGCCTAATAATGGTTCGAGACCCATTGAGAAAAACAAGTCCAACAAGTGGGGAAGAATACAAAATAGGAGACTACACCCTGAGAACCACGAATAGAATGAAATACCTAGGAACATACCTAACGAATCAACTAAAAAGGAGGGAAACAGTAAGGGAAAGAATCAAAACAGCCTACAGAGTCACAAGAGCTCTACTACCCTTCATTGAGGACAACAAACCACCATGGTGCCTAACCAAAAAGATATACACGATCATCATAATGCCTACGATGATATATGGAGTCAAAAACGCAGCAACGACAAAGGCCAATAGAAGAAGCCTGAGAAGAGCTGAAAGGGACATTATCCAACTGCTAGCAAAAGCAGGAAAACCACAAAAACGACAGAAAACGTCAACATTACTAGAGGGAAGAACAATAATTAAAAGAATAGAATCATACGCAATGAAATACTGGGGACACGTCCAAAGACGGGACTCGACACACCTACTAAAGAAAGCGCTGCGAATGAACAGCAACAAACTGAAAATAGGGAGGCCATGCTACACATGGATAACAACAATCGAGAGGATTATGAATAAGCTAGGAAAGGATTATACACACTGGGAAAAGCTGGCACAACAAAAAATGGAATACAATAAAGAAATATCAAGGATATACACACTGCCAGACTCAGAAACAGAAGAAACAGAAAACTCAGAAGTAGAATAGGAGAGAAGATGATCACAGACAGAAACTAAGAAGAAGCATATCACAAAAACCTGAAAGTAAAAAGAAGCACGAAAACCTAAAAGAAGCATCTCACAAATGCCTACACTTTCCATCCGATGAAGACAGAAGGAAAACAAGAAGAAACATCTCACAAACACCTACACGCTCCATCCTATACTCCTAACCCATGCGTCATGCGGCTCTCGCTGCTGACAACAAGCATGTCCAATGTCCAATCCAGCGTATGCAGCTGGTCCGGCGGTATAAAAAAGCACCGGGGGTTTGTTCCGGCACACGGTGGGATGATCGATGGGCGATCGGGCTGAGTGGTGGAACAAATCTCCATGCACCGAAATTGGCAGCAATGCCCACCTTACGCTGGCAAATCAATCAATCAATCAATCAAACTTAGTGACGAGGAGGTATTGGATCAAGCGCGGTGCAAGGTCGAAGCGCGTTTTGTAGTACTTGGCGAGCGAAAAACCCTTTGCTTAGACAAAAAAAAAATTAACACAAATTAAAGACTAAGGAATCATTTTAATGTTGGAAGTCTTTCCTTTCTTATATATAATTTTGTTTTAGTATAAGGTTAATATATAGAAACAAATCATCAATATATAATATATATATTATATATCGAAAATGACCTTATCTTTGTATATTGTATGATCTTTGTATATTGTATGATAATCTGTAGGAAATGTTCTAACTTTTTTCCTGGTCTACGGGAAACTTTTGAGAAATGTGTCAGTTTGAACCTCATCAACTTATATTTTTTGCTTAAGTTAAAGTAGTTCAAATATACACTACTTTTGAAATTATCATAATTTCGTAGTTTCAGAATTTGTCGGACAAATATTTGTACATGTTATCAGAACTCAGCGACTAAATTACTTAGATACATAAAACAAATTCAGTTATCAAGTAAAATATACCAACTTTTCAAATAGTCAAGAAAAGAATAATATAATTCTACATGTTTTTCTAAATCTTCAGTGCATCACGTGATAAGCAATAAAATAAGTAAACATTTTTTTTTAAGTTAAACGGTTTTATTGTAAAGAAACATAATAAAAAAAAATTGAGCTTGCCTCCGAATATGTTTGAGATTTATAGACAATATTAACTACCCCGCCTGGGCTATTATCAAAAATAATTAAAATATTTTAACGGTTACTTGATGTTTGCGGTATTTGTAGCACATAGCATAGATTTCACCACATTATTAAAGTTTTCTTTATTTTTAGATTAAAGGTGTCGTTGATAATCCAGTGTTGAATGACTACGAAGACGTAAAGTCAAGAGCTATAGTACTGGTTTCTGTTAACAACTATTGGAAGAATAATTATCAAAGTAACGTTAAAAATGTTGTGATAGCCCCTGTAACACCACCATCATCAACAACATCAAGATCAATAACAACAACAACGGCCCCAACCACAACAGGAAATGGCAGTACAGGCATTACCACAACTGAGCCCAGTACTACTACTCATTCGTCCTGTGAAAAACTATTTTTGTCAAAATTCGTTAGTTCCTTAGTTTTATTAGTTTTCATAATGACGCAATTAAGTAATTAGGTTCTAATGTAAGCATTTAATAACATTTCTGACCTAATAATTATATTACAATGAAGCACTATTTGGTCTCATTTTCTTAAGTTAGAAGCAAATTGTAGCATTATTTAACTAGTCTATGCAACATTCCTGATTGTTAAAAGAGCAAAGTTATATCAATGAGGTATTAAAATAAAATGTTTTTTTATCTTTTTATAATTTTTTACATTATTGTTTAGTCTTATAAAAATAAGATATGATGATTTTGCAATATCAAAGAAATATGTAGAGGACGTTTTTTTACAGGCAACAAATATCAAACCGTTGATTTCCCAACCAAAATTCTTTAAATGAAAACATCTCGATACTATTGCAACGAAGTGAATTTTACGTTGCCAAAAGTGTAATTTAAAATAATAATATACTTCGTTATTTGCCACGTTTACGTTCGAACATATGTATTGTAAGTCATTATTATAGATTCCTCTTAATATAGCTAGCTTAAACGGCGAAACAGAATTCTACTTATATAGAAAATGTAATAAACCCGGCCGTGAGAGGGCTATCTGCAATATTAGCAGTAATTACAAAATTTGCCACGAGCGGCGTTTGGTCAGCAGAATAATTCTCATAAAAGCATATTTGAATGTTAATTCCGTTATGTTTGCAGAATAGTCAAGTTGACTATTAAATTCTGATCCGTTTCTCTAATAGTAAACCACGCGTTTACTATTATATCCTAACCCGACTCCGGAGTAAGTAGATACTGTTTTATCATCCACTGGTTCTTGTCGCTGTTTTTATAGTAACACACATAAGACTAATTCATTGAAATGTGTGTATTAAAGCAATAAATTAAAATAATTTCCGATTAAATGTATCAGAATATAGTTACCATTTTCCGACTTAGCCACTTAGATTTCAATTTTAAAATAAATTAATTTCAAAGTAGTTGTGCATGATTTGGGGACTGTTAGATTTTCCCGGTTTTATTCAAATCACTAATCAAAGAATTTTCATAGGACCGTCCCTTTGAAAAAATAACATAGATGATATATCGTGAGAAAACCAGAATACCGTTTACCGTTTATATTATTTTAACTTAGACCGTTTGTCATTTTCATTGAGTTAAAATAATATCTGTTATGCTAACGAGTAGCTAGAGATCTTAATTACCGTGTATTTTATTTTAAAAATTTCGTACTTATACGAATTAAAATAAAATCAGTCGTTCTAATGTTTGTGTAATTTGTTATAGTTCTGTTGCTCTACCGAGTGGGTAGAAATTGTAGTTTACCGTTCACTTTATTGCAAATATACTGATACGAATTGACACAAAATTCATTACCTTGAAATCATTTTTATAAATTAATTATACTCCGGACATTTAGCACAGAATCTAGGTTACCGTAAATAAATTAACTATCTGTATATTCTGATACACAGAAATTTTCCGAATCAACTCCGACAAGATACCACGTGGCCGAACCGAAATTCACCTAATAAGGATACTTAGCTGTAGGGTTAGAGGCACTTGGCAAATACCTCATGAATTTTAACATTTCTGAACCGAACCGAACTACCACCGTTCTGATTATTTCTGTCTGTCCGTCTAGACAAAATAATCACCGCCGTAAGCTGATACCGAATCCGATAACCATTTGGTATTAGTTTGATTTGACACGCAAGCTCTTCAATAGGGCTATGCGTACTCAGCTTCCGGAGGACTGGGACCACTACAAACGGTCCCAGCGCCTCTACAAAAGCTGCATTCGCAGCAATAAGAGGGCAGCCTGGACGAACTTCTGCGAAAATATCGAAGCTCTTCTAGAAGTCGCCAGGCTCTGCCAAGCCCTCAGGAAAGACAAACCACCACAACTAGAGAACTTGAGGCTTCCCTCGGGAGGGCTAGCGGCTACCTCTGAGGAGCGCCTCAAGCATCTACTAGAAACACATTTCCCCGAATCCGTAGTGGAGACGGAGGACACGCCACCCCCTCGCCCCCCCCCCCTCGGGCCGCTCTCACCACAGCGGATTGGAGGACAGCTTCGAGGGTGGTAACAGTGGAAAGAGTCAAGTGGGCTATTTCCACGTTTGACCCATTTAAAAGCCCGGGACCGGATGGAGTGTTCCCGGCACTTCTGCAAGAAGGGACGGAGACACTCATACGTCCGGTCTATCACTTGATGAGAACCTGTCTGGCCATGGGGTATATTCCTATACCCTGGAGAGCCGTCAGAGTGGTTTTCATCCGATCGTTTCGAGGATCGAGAAGGCGCTGCTCCACAAAGAACTTGCTGCCGGGGCTTTCCTAGACATCGAAGGAGCGTTTGACAATACCTCCTTCGACTCAATCTGCGCCGCCGCGGCCTATCATGGCATCGAGGACACCATCATCAGATGGTTGAGGGCCATGTTGGCGGGAAGGCAAATCACAGCTGCCAACGAGGAAACGGCAGTAAAAGTTTCAGTGAGAAGAGGCTGCCCACAAGGTGGTGTCCTGTCTCCTCTGCTATGGAATCTCGTTCTCGACGGCCTATTACAGGAACTCGAGAAAGAGGATCTCTTTGCGCAGGGTTACACGGATGACCTTGCAAACATCATCTCGGGAAAATTCCCAAATACGGTCAGTGGACTCCTGTAAAGGGCCCTACAGATCGTACAAAGATGGTGCAGCGACCAGGGCCTAAGAGTTAACCCCTCCAAGGCGGAACTGGTCATATTTCCAAGGAGACGCAGGCTAGACGGTTTCGTCGCACTCGTGCTCTACAATACCACTCTAACGCTCTCAGGACAGTGAAGTATCTGGGGGTCATTCTAGATTCTAAGCTGACCTGGAGAGATCACATAGAGAGACAAATACAAAGAGTCACTACAACCCTCTGGATATGTAGAAGAACCTTTGATAAAACTTGGGGGTTAAACTCCAGGGTAACAATGTGGTACCATACTGTCATGGTTAGACCAATGATCACGTACGCTTCTGTCGTCTGGTGGCCTGCCGTAACCGGGCGTAACATACGGCAGAAGTTAACACAACTCCAAAGACTTGCCTGTCTGGGAGTCAAAGGAGCATTACGCACAACCCCCACGGCAGCTCTGGAGGTCCTCCTCCTCGTGCCCCTTCACTTGGTGATTGTGGCCGAGGCTCGGAAAGCGACCTACAGACTGAAATGTGGTGGTCAGTGGAAGTTCGGAGGAGAGCAATTAGGCTACACAAGGGCCCTATCTGATGCGATAGAGGTCCACCCACTCCTGGAGGCCAGGAGTGACGACGTAGTGCCTTCCTTCTCCTTCGCACAACCCTTTGAGGTGGTCATCCCCAAAAGGGAAGACTGGAACTCACTCGAGGACATACTCGGACCTGCCGATATCGTCTGGTTTACAGACGGATCGAGGCTAGAAGAAGGTACCGGAGCAGGGATGTATGGAGAAAGACCCAGGGCTCAGCTCTCCTATGCCCTGGGCAATTTCGCCACAGTATTCCAGACTCTTTGCTATCTTGGTCTGTGCACAGGAGAATATCCGAAGGGAATACTTCAACAAACACATACACATATGTAGTGACAGCCAAGCGGCCCTCAAGGCCCTTGCATCGACAAGAACCAAATCAAAATTGGTTCAAAACTGTAAACAGGCTATTTACCCTCCAACCCTTCAACGGAATGAGCTCAAAATATAATACATTTCCAGATCTCATTATATTACGTGTAACGCTAAGTGTTAGGAAAATATGTAGAATCTAATAGGGCAACCGTAGAAGCTATATGCAGTATACGCTATGAGTCCTGTGTATAGGGGAGGTATAAACGTTTAAATTGCAACAAATATTCAGCCGTGACTGCTGGACACAGGGGTAGTCCGACTGGAGTGCTTTTGGTGTCATTCTGTAGGCTCGACCTTTCTGTGCCACATGATATGGATCCAGAGGTTCCACTCTTAAGGGGATGGCAACGAGCGAGGAAAATGTTGGACTCCTACATTTAGTCTATTTTTATAAGACTCTGTTAACGTTTAAGTGCACCATGATGAACTTAGCGTAAAAACTAAGTTTTCCGAGACACTTAAAGTAACAAGCAATTTCGTGTGTAAAAATGACTTTGTGAATGGTAGCGAGTTGGATATAGTTTCTTGGGAATGAAAGTTAAAGTTAAAGTTAAAAAAAAATACTTCGTGCAAAGACGAGATTACCTTCTCCCCGCCCCCCGTCTCCCGTTTTCGAGAGTACTGAACACGATGCAAGTGGTGGGAGAAGTTTTCGACCGACGCAACTCCCTGAAACGGCCAAAAACCACTCCTTTTATGGATGACCTTTTATATTTTCCTATATAAACTGGTCGGGGAGTGATTTATTGACGGATGATGGTTGAAATAACATGGAAGAGGATTCCAGACAGCAGGCCTAGGAGGTTGATTAAACCCTCCCGAGGGGTAAAAAATTATTTTCTTCAAATGATTCGGTTCAAAAGCGTATCCCCGAGGTCGCTACCACCTTCTTTTTCATTAAAACTGAAGAGATATTCAAAGGAATAACGATCATGCGCCGAGGAACATGTAAATCCTGAATAGCATGATTTGTGGTGAGTGAGGGGTGGTTCTGCCCGTTTGAGGGATAAGGAGGAATTGGAGCTAAAAATTAATATTTTTTCCGTGATCAGCGACCCCGAAAACAGGGGATACTCGTTTGAACCGAATAATTTCGGTCGATAACTTCTCCCACCACTTGCATCGTATTCAGCACTCTCAAAAACGGGGGGAGAAGGTAATCTCGTCTTCGCACGAAGTATTTACAAGAAAGTCGTCTTATAATGCATCATTACATAGACTATATCCAAATAACACACGCAACCATCCACAAAGTCATTTTTATATATTTTCCATTTTTTAGCCTTTAAAAACCATATTGTTACGCATTACAGCCCCCTGAGGTCTGGTGAATGATACGCTCATGATACTAATAGCTGACATTAAGTACCATTGGTTAGGCAACCAGTAATACACGCCATCTCTTCTGGAAGCCTGTAGATGGCTCTAGAGTTATATTGTTCTGGAATTGGATATTTCTAGATGTATCTAGAGGCAATTTTAGGATGTATAAGGCGAAATCGATGGCGGAGGGAATTTTTTATTATAGTGAAATTTGGTAGCGAAATGTGAGGTTATAAATTTGAAGTTTAAATATAAACATTGTTTTTTTTTTTTTCTCTAACTTTTTGGCCTTGGAAACTTGTCCTTTAGCCACGTATGTCGTATTTTTCAATTTTGTTTATTATTATTCATTAATTAATTTATACATTTATTTATTTTTTTATATAAACTATACCTATATACCCTAACAACATCGATACCGGAACCTAAGACGAGATAAACCAACAGGATTCATAACAAAGGTGACACACTTCTTGCCCAGGGGTCGGTCAGGGCATTTTGAGACATACACAGGTAGACCTCGGATATATTGGTTATGATTATACAGAGGTTAGACAGTAGGAAAGACGAAGCTAAGCTATAAATTCCACCAATTGTGCCAAGCGTATTACTTATATTTTAACCTTAATTTTATCCAAAAACTCTATGATCAATTTAAATACAAAAAAATCGTTTTTTATCAATACAGAGGGTAGCCACATCGGGTCTACTATTCCTTTTTTCCTTAATTCATTAGAGAGCCACTCGGTATGTACTTGGTTATTTCGACAGTTAAAGAATATATGATTAAGATCACCAAATTCGCCACATATGCAATTAGGGCATTGCAGAACACCTATTTTATGCAGGTGAGCAGGGAACCTTCCATGATTTGATTTAAGTCTTGCGACTGTAGCTATGATTTTCCTGTTTGCTTGGGTATTTTCATACCACACATTTTTTGGAATACTGTTATGTATTTTGAAGTACCCTGTGTTACTACGTAATCCATATGCTTTCCAGTTCTCATTCCATTTTGCTTTTAAATTACTTTTAATAATATGATACGCGTCTGTAGGATTATATTGCTGTATGTATTGGCATTGGAAGTCTTGGTAATTTTTTGCAATATAATCCGCTCTCTCATTTCCAGTAATGCCACTATGACCCTTCACCCACAAAAACTTAACGTTGTAATTTTTTTTGTATATCTGTGCCAACAGAGTCATAATTTCTAGAATGAATGTGTTTACCTTATTCGCCTTTTTCACATTTTTTAAAATTTGAATTACTGACAGAGAATCCGTACATATGAGAGCATTTTGAATGTTCCGTTCAATAACATACTTAAGAGCTTGTAAGATTGCCACTGCTTCGGCGCTAAAAATTGTACTGCGTGGGTCAATGAGATATGATTTTTCTATTTCTAGGTTTGGAATGTATACAGCACAGGCCGTATATTCCTCTGATTTTGAACCATCTGTATAGATAGGTAGATGGTCTGGAAATCTGTCTAAGATTTCCCTGAAACAATTTTTTTCATTATTGTAGTAATTAGGTATGTAAACGGCATGCTCATTGGTAATTTCTTTAAAGTGTAAATTCAATAATTCTCTGATGGGGTTCTCAAAATTAAATAATAGACCTTTATCTTTTATATAAACATTGTAAAAATTAGTTTAGAAGTATTGTGTAATCAGTAAATTATTAAATAAAGTGTTAGTGTTTATCCCTTGTTAAAATTATTTGAAACGCGAATTTATACAGGGTGTTTCCTAGGGGTGGAAATACGTAATATTTGGTGTCAGAAGCGGAATTTTAATAAGAGGATTTTTCGGAAGTGTTTGAGAAGACTGGGACAGTATTCTCTGTGTTAGTGCCTAACACAGACGACTGATTTACTGGACATTGTTCGAAGGTTATTTTCGAACAGGAAAATAGTGTTAAGTGCATTTTTAAGACATTGTAAAACATTTTATTAGGACATTAGTGGCTAAGTGACATATTACCGATATCGACGTCATTGTGAAATTTAGTTGATTTTAACATAGTCATATGCCTATAACGGCTAGAAGAATGGTATCCGAGAAGCTAATATAGGACTTATTTGCACAATTCCAGAAAGTGCTGGAAGAGTTAGAAAGAAGGCATCGAGAAGTAAGTGAAGTCAAAGCGACAGTTGAGTGATAGAGGAAGCCAGCAAGTGGTGTTATCAGGTCAGCTGTTTGAACCTCCCTCCTTTGACAGCCAAAGTTCATGGACCATTTTCAAGAGACAGTTTGAGGCAGCTGCGTATGCGAATAGTTGAAGTAACAAAGAGAAAGCTATGGCATTAAGGGGCCAAGCATTGGAAATACTCCAGACAATCCCAGAAGGACACCAACGGGATTTTGAAGTCCCAGCTGAAATCACGTGTGCAAGAGGCGCGGAAAAGCTTGCAAGAGTTTGAAGCTGCCGTGTGGAGACTGGCTCACCTGGCTTATCCCGATGTACAGAAAGAATTCCAAAACCATCTGGCAGTAGAGGCTTTGCTGGATGGTATACAGGATGTTGAGATCAGGCGAATTCTCAGGTTATCTCGATACCAAAACAACAGCGAAGCGTTGGTGCATGTACTCGAGGAGAAAGTTGTCTTGGCGGATACTCCAAAGTCAAGAGTGCGAGCTATGACTCTTGAAGAATCGCAGCCAGAAAATAAAACCGGGACCCTATGTTAGTGGAGACGTATAAAATGATCAGTCAATTACTGGCTAAATCGAATCCTCGAAAAAGACAGGAAGCACAACAAAATAGTGAAATGCCAAGTGTAGGCATTAAATGCTACAACTGTGGAAAAATTGGGCATATCAAACGAGACTGTTGACAGCGGAACTCGAGGAAAGTGAATGCTGGAAACATGGAAGAGACACAGAATAAACAAAGTAGTGGAAGGTCAAGTGGACGGCGTATGAAATGTTACAGGTGCGGAGAACTAGGACATATCCAGCTAGAATGTCCACGGAGGAGCTTGGAGAGAATAGAGGCTGATGCTGTGAAGCCGAGAAGAAAACCAGAGGAATCCGGTACCACTGAGGCTGTGTCAGATAACAAACGTGGTGCCCCTAGAGAAGTGAGGACTTCCCAGTTTCGGAGCATTATGACATGTCCACCACTACAAGGATATGAGAATAAAATGAAACCCCAGAAAGATGCAGATATTTCATCCGGAAGAAGGTGCAAGGAATTTTGCAAGCACTGCCACCAGGAGGAGAAATTACAGGACATGGGATCAGTCAACACTACCAAGGTGGAGGTGCCGGATGACAGGACAGATGAAGTGCTCAGACAAGAGCAACTGAACGATGAGGAAATTGGGCCTATATTGAGAGCCAAAGAAAGGGGAACTCGTCCAAAATGGAAGGATGTTTCAGACAAAAGAGTGGGACTGAAGGCACTATGGACGCAGTGGGACTCACTGAGTCATGAATGGGCTGTTCCGGAGAGCATAGGAAAAGCCCGGATGGAAAGCAGGTGGTTATGCGTCTAGTGATTCCCAGGCGTCGAGTAGCGAAGGTGCTTGAAGAAGTGCACAATGGAACATCCCACGGACACTTCAGTGTTAACAAGACCGGAGCTCCTTTCAAGAGGTTGGCTAACGATATAGCGGAGCCATCACCAGCCAGTGACCGAATGAAAAAATGTTTGATAATTTTGGGGTATTGAATTATTTTCATTTTCAATATGTTAGAAGTTTGCTTTGTGGCCAATTCCGAAAATTTTATTCAAGATTATGAGAATATGACTGAATCGCGCTAATAGTGTATCAGATGTCAATAATTAAAAGTTCATCACGGTGAATCCAACAGGGCTTACCATAATTACATAGCTTTTGCACTTTTACGCATTTGACCACTAAAATGCAGAACTTTTTTTTTAATGGACTGCCTTTAAAAAACTGTAAAGTACGATTTCGCCGTCGTCTTGTTTATTACAACAAAACATAAAGTATTTTTAACCGATCTCCATATGATTTAATATTAGCGACGTTGTAGACTTATGAGTGAACATAAGTTAACACGTTCACTGCCATCTCGGTCAATATGACCGAGAGAAATTTCAACACGTGGTTAAACTGACAGAGCGTATGTGGTTCCCGGTATGCCGAATCGGTAAATGCATCGGTAGTAAATAGTAATGTTAAACTGTGCTGTAGTTTTACTATACTGTTTTTTGAGTATCCCTTAGAAACACGAAAGAAATTCGAGATATTTGATGACCTATGCGTTAATCAGACCAACCATTCACATACATACAAAATTTTAAGTCGATCCATTGACTAGTGTTTACCTGTTTCCGTAACAACCAAACTCACAGACATGTTTGACATTTATGTATTAGTAGGGATTATAGTAATTCGTTGAGATAGGATTATGAAAATTGAAATGAGCCACAAAACTATTAAAAAATTCAGAAGCAATAAACACGTATATTTACAAGTTACTTAAATCAATGAAGCTGATGCCACTCATTTATGATACAAAGGTGAGAGTTAATGTCTTTATCGACAAAAATTCGCAAAAATGTAATGGTCCAAATTTTGAAATAAATATTATGCGTAAGAATATGCTGACGTAGGCATTTAATCAGAATATTGTTCAAATGATAAAAAAATGTGATTAGATAATTCTACAAAGTGTTTGCAGAATTTCTTGGTATAAACATAAATGAAACATCTGATAATAATTAAATAATTGTTGTGATCTTTACATATTTATTTTGCATATCTAATAAACGTAGGTATTCTTATAATTTCGTGTATATGTTTCCAGGTAGCATAAAAGTTTAATTTAATTACTTTTTGCTTCAGAATTTTGCAGGATTATTAATTACTTCCACATGGTAGGATATTAACCATAAACATGATTTCATTTTCTTTTGTCGGAGTAGATTCAGAATGTCCTGAAACGTTGAAATTTTAAATTTAAGCGAAAATGAAATTTCTGACTATGTAACTTTTTTGTGTACACGATTAATCTGGACAAGTTTAAGATATTGACTTTAAAATTTGGTACATGTATGTGTTATAACCAGAGATCGAGAACTTTATCTCGGTGCCAGAGACGGCTCTCATATAGACGTAATATTATATTGCAAACATTTACTGAAACAATCAGAAAAACGGCGAAGTTTGACGTTGACCCGTGACTCCTGAGGGATTGTCGGTGCTGCTGTACGCTAACCCTGAAGGAACAGTTTATCCAAAGGGATGACTTTACCGAAAGAGAACCGGACCCAGGCATAGGTGGACACATTCATTAATATAAATATATGCATAGATTTTGGTACCGCACCCTAGCCAAGTTGCGTTAATATGTTATTGCATGTAATTAATTCTTATATTGCTTCCTCCCGCCTGATAGTTGTACTGCATTGACCGTAGCTTTGGCCTTTGTCACCGTTTCTATCATCTCATACACCGCCGCATTACTTCTTGTTGTTTATTATTTTACCATTTTTAACCGTTCAGAGACCGACCCTCTTACACCGCCTAACCCCCGCTTTCTTGCTTGTTCTCTGTAATTTTAGGTCACTCTAGGTAGTCTAGTTTAAGTAGAATTGTATATAGTAGGACAAGAGCAAAAACAAATATTTTATGGTTCCTCTAAATATGTCTTTGATTGTGTGTGTGTGTGAAGTCTACTATCCCTAGACCCCTGGACGTACCGTGTCTCCTTTGATATTATCCAGGCCCTACTGTAACAGGCTGCGTTAGGAGGCTAGTGTGGGACGTTTACCTCACGAAAAACAATTGTAAAGGTGGCGCCCGTGCATACCGTCTACTGCTGACTAAAGCTGGAGTGTCAAAGTGACGTCCTTTCACTCATCTAACGAGTGAATAAAACGTCACACAACACAACCAAAGACAGTTCCTGTGGAGTTGCCATACGAGGAGGCTGCACTTTTAGCAAAAACTCGAGCTCCGACCGACCACTTCCGGACAGTACCGAAGTTATCCAAATAACCAAAATATCGTGTGGGGTGTCATTTTCAAGGTAATCAGACCCAAATGGTTTGGTGACACTTGCAACCGGATCCCACCAACCGTTCCGGTAAAAGGGTGCTACGGCCAACTTACGGATCTGAATTCAGTAGAACTCATGCTAGGTGATAAACAGCAAGGAGCTCTGTGACCTTGTCGTTGGTGGAGAGGCTTAAGTAGCCGCGAGGAACCTGAGAGCAATGCCGGCGGGAGCGCTCAAAAAAAAAAAGCTCCCAGCAGGGACACCCATGCCGGTAAGGTCGAAGGCGAGCGGTGAAAACCAAGGACAGCTCAGCCCCAGGATCCACACCGTAATGGCGTGGCTACGGGAAATGGCGAACCCGGGGTTTATCCGAGCCACGGGTGAGTTGTGCCACTCACTCGCTTAATACCGTAATCACGACCCACACCTCAACGACCTCGGCGGAAAAGAAAAAAATGGCACCTCAGGGGAACGTCGTGTGGAAACCGTGACCGGGGGACTTGCCTTAACCGGCCGATCCACGAGGAGGCAACCTCTATAAAAGAACCGACAGTGAAGTCGTAAAAACCTGCGGACACCGGGCGACCTCCGCAGAATGTAGCCTTACCCCCGGAATGGGCGTCACCCGGGGGCCGACGGAAAATCGACCCTACTCGTGGGATGAAAATGGAAATCGAAAAAGAAACTGAAACTAGGAAGGAAACTACGAAAACGGATATGCAAGGAGAATGGCTGAAGAATTTTTTACTTACGGAACAAACGAGGGATGATGTTTTCAAGAGGCGAAGCTCCTTGGCGCGGAGCCCAATAAGGGAGAGGGCATCGTCCCTAAGCTCGTTCCGAGATTGCGCGGAGGGCAGGGACTCTAAGAGAAAGAGGGAAGAATATCCAAGAGTTACACTAGATGCGAGCGAGAAGACGGCTGCAGCAGACACCCTAAAATGGGTAAAAAAAGTGGGTGAAAATGCAAGCGACTTGAAGGCTCTCGTAAAATCCATCCCTAACACCAAAGTGGAAATCAAGAACCTAATCAAGGAGCTAGTACGAAACACTGAATGCCTTGACAGGAAAAGCCAAAATTGGTTCGATGCCTCGATAGAAGCAGGTAAGGACACGATTAGCATAGGCACGAAAAAAGACGAAGAGAGAAAAAAGGACGAAAAAATTAATACAGTAGATGTAGGGACGCAAACTGACGCGGACAGGGACAGAAGGGTAAACGACATTAGGGAGGCCATGAGAAAGGTCAGGGACTACGAGGGGTACAAAAAGCTAGCGGATCAGAAATGGAGCCCCCAGGTGTACGAAAAAATCACCGAAACAGTGGGAAATCCACTGTGGAATGCAAATGAGAAAGATATATCCATCTGTGTGGATGGGGCCGATACCCTAGAGAAAGGAATGGACGTCAGTACAGGCTGAGGTACCCGGAACTAGGAAACATAGATGAGGAAGACGAAAAGAAGGAAGGCTTCTTCCACATCAGATACGAAACCAGTGCCTACATGAGAGGAAAGGCGGGCAAGGCAGAAGAGCGGTTCGTCTACCTCGTTAGGATAGAAGCTAAGGAAGAGGACACATACAACAAGGTGGTCAAATGGAGAAACTGGCTCGTGGATAAGGGCAGGAGCAGGGTGGCACTTCCCAGGACGGAAAAAACTGGGAAAGGCTAAAGAAAATGATCGAGGTTGCCATGGTCGGCACGAACATTAACGTAATGGCGTACTTGCCACAAAGGGGGAGCCCCCAACGGAAGGAGACAG
This sequence comes from Stenurella melanura, assembly GCA_963583905.1. NCBI lineage: Eukaryota > Metazoa > Arthropoda > Insecta > Coleoptera > Cerambycidae > Stenurella > Stenurella melanura. The sequence continues at coordinate 48,773,305 of OY757317.1, forward strand.
GGGGACAAAAATCCACAGGAAAGAACAAGGAGAAAGGAGGAAGAAAGGGGACACAAAGGTCGCCACGACCAAGGGACACGGGGATAGTGGTCTGCGCGCAAGGTAAATCGTACGCTGATCTACTACGAGAAGTGAAGAAAAAAGTAGACACCGATGACATACAAGTAAAAATCAAGAATGTAAGGAAAACCATAAGGGGAGACCTGTTGGTAACGGTGGAAGGAGGAAAGGACAAAGCAGAGATCCTAAAACAAGCAGTACAGGAAAAAGTCGAACAAGTAGAAGTAAAGGAGAAAAGGGTAGGGGTACCCATGATTTTAAATGACATAGAGGCTACAGCCACCGAGGAAGATATCAAAATGGCCCTCGAGAAGGCAACGGGTGCAGTGAAATCAGAGGTCGAAATTAGATCTATGAGGGAACACGAAAATGGGGTAAAATCAGCCGTGATACACATAGACAGGGAAGGAGCACAAATTCTCACGAAGATGGAGAGGATTAAAATAGGATGGGGAAGATGTAGAGTAAGGGAGATGGCCAAGATAATCCGATGTTTTAAATGCCTAGGGTTCGGCCACATGGCAAAAGGTTGCCAAGGGGATGACAGGAGTGAAGAATGCCTAAAGTGTGGAAAGAGGGGCCATAGGGCGGGAAACTGCACTAATAAGGAATACTGCACAACGTGCAAGCTAGAGGATCATAGGGCGGACTCAATGAGATGCCCAGCCTTTAAAAAACTAGTAGGCGAGGAAAGAAGCAGAGAAGAGAACAAGAGAAAGATGGGGAGGCAGAACCAAGCAACGGAGGGAGGATCCGCAGAGGAAAAGGAGTGATGCCCCCCCAAGACAAAGACAAAATCAGCTGGGGAGGGAAACCCCAGCACCAGTTGGGGAGGAGGGCGAGAGGGCAGCCCCCCCGACCGCTACCAAGAAAATATCTATCCCGAAAAAAGGAGAACGAAACACTTAAAGTCATGCAGACAAACCTGCAGAGGTCGGGCAAATGCCACGCGGTGGCCAGGAGAAAGGAGATAAACGTGCTAGTGGTTGGAGAGCCAAACCTAAAGACAGTCCAGAGCATAAAATGGCTAAAGGATAAAAGAACCGATGTTGCGATCTATATCTTGAATAAGAAGCTACAAGTCAGGAAGACACAGGTCGGAAATGGCTTCATTATCCTTGAGCTAAACGCGGTTAGATTAGTGTGCTGTTACAGCTCACCCAACATAACGATGGACAAATTCAAAACTGACATGGACAATATAATGCAAGAGATCCTGGCGAGCCCGAAAGAGACAGTGATAATCGGAGACCTAAATGCGAAATCCCCGCAATGGGGCTCTCCGAGAGCAGACTCGAGGGGCGACTACCTAACTGACTGGTGGGCGACCAACAATATGACGGTACACAACGATGGGAAAATACCGATATGGATTAGGGGGAATAGCGAGAGCTTTATTGACATTACTTGTTTCACACGAGGCATAGTAGGACAAATAAAGGGATGGGAAGTGTCCACAGAGGAAAGCCTAAGCGATCACAGACACATCTTCTTCCAAATAGTGGGAGCGAGAAAACAAGATGGCAAGGGAAGAGGGAAACGCTTCCTTCTGGATACAAGAAGGTTCAGAACAAACCTGGAGGGCGCCCTGGCGGCACTGCCCGAAGACCACCAATGGACAGCGGAGACATGTGGAAAAATCCTGGAGGACACGTTCAAAAGAAGTCGAGTAGAGAGGGGCAATAGGGGCCCTGTAAAAGTCCCCTATTGGTGGAACGAAGAGATCGAGGAGGCCAGGGGACATTGTAACAGAGCACGTAGAGCACTCACTCGAATAGGGACAAGCACAGTTGAGGCTGAAATGACCATCGAGGCCAAGGAGGCATACAAAACAAAAAAGAAGGAACTGGTGAGATTGATTCGTGCATCCAAAAAAAATCGGTAAAGGTCTTTACACAGAACTTCCCTCGTTATTTGTGCATGGCGGTTCCTCTAAAAAATTAATAATTACGAAATAACATTGAGAATAATAATCGGAATATAGTTATTGCTATTATTACAAAGAAAACTTGATAAGTTTTGGTCAAAAAAATATACAGTTTGCTCATCCAACAGCAAAAGCTCAATACTAATAAACAGGTGCCACATATGGCAGGCTTGCGCAAATACCTTTACAAATGTCCACCATGACTGAATTATTTCTTGGGATGACCACCCTGTACATTTTTCAATAAAAGTATAATAGGTGTATATGTCAGATATTATTGCCATCCGTCACATCAATCCAACATTCGCGTAATGGAGTGGAAGTATAGTGGTGGTTAAAAAATTTCATTTTTATTTTAATTTTTCAAAAATGTAGAAAAAAAAATTAAATTTTTTCTTCTGAAATAGGTTTAAAATATCAAACGCAAAAATTTTAAATTTGAGCAAAAAGGAAAGTTTCCGTCTATTCTATAATAGTGGTAAAAGAAGTTTAAGATTTAAAAATTACACATTTTTTTTAAATATGTTTAGAATGTCATGAAACGTGAAACTTTTAAATTTGAGTAAAAAAAGTTTCCATCTATTCTAGTGTTAATTTTTTTTCCAAACTGGTAACAAAATGTTGCAAAATTTTTCTTTCCGAAATTGGTTTGGAATGTCATGAAACGTGGAAATTTTAAATTTGAGCAAACCAAATTTTTCGTCTATTCTATAGTAGTGATAAATAGATTAAAAATGTTTTCAAATTTTTCTAAAAATTTTTCAAAAACATTTTTAAATTTGTTTGAATAGTTTTAGAATGCCATGGAAACGTGGATAGTTTAAATCTGAACAAAGAAAACAATTCTATCATAGTGGTAAAATTTTTTAAAAATAGTAAACAAAATTTCTAATTTTTCTTTTAAATAGATTTAGAACGCTATATAACGTGGAAATTTTAAATTTGAAGAAATAAAAAAAAATCCATCTATTTTAGTGGTAAAAAAAATTTCAAAAATGTTGGTAAAAAAAAATTTCAAAAAATTTTCAATTTTTTTTTTCTGAATCAGGCTTAGAATGCCATGAAACGTGGAAATTTTAAATTTGAAGAAAAAAAATTATCATTTTAGTAGAAAAGAATTTTTCAAAAATGTTGGTAAAAAAAAATTATTTTTTTTTTAATAGTTTTAGAATGCCATGAAACGTAGAAATTTTAAATTTGAGCAAAAAAAAATTTTTTTATCTTGGTAAAAAATTTTTCAAAAATGTTTGTGAAAAAAATTTTCAAAATTTTTTTTTTTCAGAAATAGGTTTAGCGTGTCATGAAACGTGGAAATTTTAAATTTGAACAAAAAAAAAATTTTTATCTTGGTAAAAATTTTTTCAAAAATGGTGAAAAAAATTTTCAAAAATTTTTTTTCCCGAAATAGGATTAGCGCGTCATGAAACGTGGAAATTTTAAATTTGAGCGAAAAAAAATTTTTTTCGCTATTTATTCCGTTTAGACGGTCCACCCTGTATATTTTCCAGTGAAATTTCTACCAGTTCTACGCTGACAGTAGCGTCAACTACCTGCCAAATTTGACTGCTCTCCGTCAAGTAGTTTTTTAGTAAATGCACCAACAGACAGACAGACAGACAGACAGACAGACAGACTGACGGAATTGAGAAACCTATATTTTCGTAATCTACGTGTTCTGAAACGTCAGAATCCGAAAAAATCTCGGAGGGTGATTTTTTCTCGAATACAATACTTCCCTTCGGTATGCGAGGGAAGTAAAAGACATTGGGATAACCTATGTAACGAACTTGACCAAAATGTGTGGGGAAATGGCTACAAGATAGCCACCAAAAGCCTAGGGGGCACGGAATTACCATTCGAGCTTAGCAAGGAAGACAAAAAAGATATAGCTAGAAAACTATTCCCAGCAGACGAAGGGGAATACGGAGGAGAGGAGGAGGAAGGAGAAAGGATAGAAAACCTCGACCCACCTGTACCCTTCTCGATGGAAGAAGTAAAAAGTGCGGTAGATGGCATAAAACCGGGAAAAAGCCCGGGCTCTGATGGAGTCCCGGCAGACGCCATTAGAGAGGCGTGGGGTGTAGCCCCACAGATGTTGCGGGAGACAATGAATAACCTGCTAAAGGAAACACGATTCCCCAAAGAGTGGAAAGTAGCACGCCTGGTCTTAATCTGGAAGGGAAAATGGCCCCCAGAAGAGGCATCATCACAGAGACCAATATGTCTACTGAACACGCTGGGTAAGCTGTTCGAATCCCTGATTAGAGGGAGACTGGAAAAGGAGATCGAAGAGGGGGAAGGACTATCTAAATCACAGTTCGGCTTCAGAAAAAAGAAGTCCACGATACATGCAATTGAATCATTAACAGACTGGATTAAAAAGGAAAGTGGTAAAGTCAAAGCAATGCTAACGCTTGATATAAAAAACGCGTTCAACTCCGCTCCGTGGGGAGGGATCATGTTAGAACTGAGACGAAGAGGAATACCGAAATATCTCACAAGGCTAATCAGACAATACTTGAGTGACAGAAGGATTACGATCGATGGAAAGGAAGAGATTCAGATGACAAGAGGCGTCCCACAGGGCTCAGTCCTCGGACCCACATTGTGGAACATCTTCTACGATGGTGTGTTGAAAATCCCCCTAGGTAGAAGGGTAAAACTGATTGGCTTTGCAGACGACCTGGCCCTAATTGCAAGGGCGGAAGACGAGAGAACCCTAAGACGATTGGTAAACGAAGCCCTTCGGGAGATAAACGAATGGATCGTTTACCATGGTCTAGAATTGGCACCCCAGAAAACGGAGGCAATACTCCTAAAAGGACATAGAAAGCATAGCAGGCTGAAATTCAACCTAGACGACGTGGAGATAGGCATAAGTAAGCAGGTGAAATATCTTGGCGTGTATCTAGACGTACAGGGTACGTACGGAGAGAATACAAAAAGGAGCGTGGAGAAGGCAGAGAGGAGGGCAGCGGCACTAGCGCGATTAATGCCAAACATCGGTGGACCCGGACTACAAAAAAGGAAAATGCTATATGGGGTAGTACAATCAACCATACTTTATGGAGCACCGATATGGTACATGGTGATAAGGATCGAAAGGTATAGAGCCATGCTGGAAAGAATCCAAAGAAAAATGCTCCTTAGAGTAGTCGGAGCATATAGCACAGTGTCGGCGCGAGCGGTACAAGTGGTGGCGGGCGTACCACCGATTGAACTCCTGGTGCTGGAGAGGAGGAGGCTTCACGACAGTGGGGAAGGACATCTTACCAGGAGGAAGAAGGAAGAGAGGGGCGAAACTGTCAGGAACTGGCAGCAGAAATGGGATGAGGAAGAAAGGGTAGCGTCCTGGACGAAGACATTAATCCCAAACTTAAAACCGTGGTTGGAGTGTCAACACAAGGAAGTGGAGTACTACCTGACACAGGTACTAACAGGACATGGTTCCTTCAAGAAATTCACCCACAGAATTAAAAGGGCAAGAGATGAGTAGTGCATATACTGTAAGGAAGAGGATACAGTAAAACATACAGCTTTTGAGTGTATAAGATGGAATGAGGAGAGACAGCACGTGGAACAGGAAGTGGGAGCAACGATAGGAGAGGAAAATATGACACGAGAAATGCTGTCAAGTCCCAGAAAATGGAAAGCGATCCATAACTTCATAAAGAAGATTATGAAAATGAAAGAGGAGGAAGAAAGGGAATGGCAAAAAAACGAGAGATAGAGTACAGGAGGGCGTATCATCGCACCCCGAAGGGATGTCAGCATTGACGGTTCCGGGGAGAGCGATGCGTCTCGGGAGGGGTTTTAGGTCGGGTCAAAGTCCCCCACTACCCATCACGATAGAACTTAAGTGTGGGTGTCATGAGATTTCCCCTCCCAAAAAAAAGAAAAAAAAAAGGTTGAACCGACTTTCATCGACCGCCCGGATTTTACCCGGAAAACTTACCGGCTCCGGGGTCTAGAGTTACTGGGCAAGGGACCCCACATTTAATAGTAACTCAAGGATGCTGAATCGCTTGCTGTTGGTTTCATCGCGATCGGACCGTCCGTTCGGGAAAAAGTGTACCCTGGGGAAGGGGAAAGCTGAAACCTATTAAAATCGATAGGAATCAGTTGTCCGCACCGCCAGGCACCTTCTAAACCGACCCTCAACGGCTTTGCCCGGAACCCTAGAAACTCCGGTACCAGCGTGTGACCCCTCCTGACGTAGTAAATCAAGTGCGCAGAATCCAATGGAACTAGTCTCGACTCGATATATCTAGCAGTTTAGGAGTTAGTAGGACACTTGGTCTTGGGAGGCCGTAGAGAACGGACCACTCTGAGAAACCGTTCAGCCGCACCATCCTGAAATACCGTAGTGCACGGACCACTCTGAGAAACCGCTCAGACTGTTCGTTGTCTTCTGTCACCTACTGTCGTTTATAGACACTTCGTCTTTGGCGACCATAGAGAACGGCCCACTCTGAGAAACCACTCAGACCGTCCTGAGACACCGTATGTTCAATAGGGGACACTCTGGGATACCGCTCAGACTGTTCATTGTCATCTGTCTACTGCTATTACCGTACATAGGGACTTCGTCTTGTGAGACCGTAGAGAACAGACCACTCTGAGATACTGCTCGAACTGTTCGCTGTCTTCTGTCCCCTGCTGCTGTAATACTGATATTAGCCCAGCTCAGCAGTACTCTATTAGAGGCGTTACCGAGCCGGACCGAATATAAGTCGACCCCTAGAGGTCTTTTGTGTCAACAGTTATTTATTACTGCAACTAAGAGTATTTGCACCTCCCTCAGATTGCTGCAAGTGCCCTGCTATTTTGCACCCCTCTTAATCCTTTGGTAAACAAAATCGGTAAAGGTATTTACATAGAACTTCCCTCTTTATTTGCGCCTAGGTCACTCTAAAACATTAATAATTACGAAATAACATGAAAATAATAATATAGTTATCATTATTATTGCAAAAAACCTGATATGTTTTGGTCAAAAAATATACAGAGTGCTCATCCAACAGCAAAAGTTCAATACTAAATAACAGGTGCCAAATATGGAAGGCTTGCGCAAATACTTTTACAAATGTCCACCATGACTGAATTACTTCTTGGGATGACCACACTGTACATTTTTCAAGAAAAGTATAATAGGGGCATATGCCAAATATTATTGGCATCTGTCATATTTTCAATTCCACATTCACGTAGCGGTTACAAAATTTCATTTTATTTGAAATTTTTCAATGTTGGTAAAAAAAAATTCAATTTTTTTTTCTTCTGAAGTAGGTTTAGAATGTCATGAAACGTGGAAAGTTTAAATTAGAACAAAAAGGAAAGTTTGCTTCTATTCTATAGTACTGACAAAAAAGATTACAAATTAAATTCTTTGTTTTTTTTTTAATGGTTTTAGAATGCCATGAAACGTGAATATTTTAAATTTGAGCAAGAAAAATGTTTTTCCATTCTAGTGTTAAAATATTTTTCCAAAATGGTAAAAAAATGCTGCAATTTTTTTTTCCGAAATAGGTTTGGAATGTCATGAAACGTGGAAATTTTGAATTTGAGCAAAAAAAAAATCTTCTATTCTATAGTACCTAGTGACATTAAAAAAAATTCAAAAAAACTTCAATTTAAAAAAAAAAAATTAAATTAGTTTTAGTCGAAGTAGATTTAGAATGCCATGGAAACGTGAAAATTTTAAATTTGAACAAAGAAAAAAATTTTCTATCTATTTTAGTGATAAATTTTTTTCAAAAATGGTAAAAAGAATTTCTAATTTTTTTTTAATAAGTTTAGAACACCACGAAACGTAGAAATTTTAAATTTGAACAAAGAAAAAAATTTCCATCTATTTTAGTGGTAAAATTTTTTTCAAAGATGTTTTTACTTCCCTCGCATACCGAAGGGAAGTATTGTATTCGAGAAAAAATCACCCTCCGAGATTTTTTCGGATTCTGACGTTTCAGAACACGTAGATTCCGAAAATATAGGTTTTTCAATTCCGTCAGTCTGTCTGTCTGTCTGTCGGTCTGTCTGTCTGTCTGTCTGTCTGTCTGTCTGTTGGTGTATTTACTAAAAAACTACTTGACGGGGAGCAGTCAAATTTGGTAGGTAGTTAACCCTACTGTCAGCGAAGAACTGGTAGAATTTTCACTGAAAAATATACAGGGTGGACCGTCTAAACGGAATAAATAGTGAAAAAAATTTTTTTTTGCTCAAATTTAAAATTTCCACGTTTCATGACGCGCTAAACCTGTTTCAGGAAAAAAAAATTTTTGAAAATTTTTTTCAAACATTTTTGAAAAAATTTTTACCAAGATGAAAAAAATTATTTTTTGCTCAAATTTAAAATTTCCAAGGTTCATGACGCGCTAAACCTATTTCAGGAAAAAAAAAATTTTGAAAATTTTTTTCAAACATTTTTGAAAAAATTTTTACCAAGATGAAAAAAATTTGTTTTTTTGTTTTTGCTCAAATTTAAAATTTCTACGTTTCATGACGCGCTAAACCTATTTCAGAAAAAAAAAAATTTTCAAAATTTTTTTCAAACATTTTTGAAAAAATTTTTACCATGAAAAAAAATTTTTTTTGCTCAAATTTAAAATTTCTACGTTTCATGCCATGCTTAACCTATTTCAGGAAAAAAAAAATGAAAATTTTTTGCACCAATATTTTTGATAAAATTTTTACTACTAAAATGAAATAATTTTTTTTTCTTTCTTCAAATTTAAAATTTCCACGTTTCATGGCATTCTAAGCCTGATTAAAAAAAAAATTTGAAATTTTTTTTTACCATTTTTGAAAATTTGTTTACCACTAAAATAGATGGAATTTTTTTTTACTTTCTTCAAATTTCAAATTTCCACGTTTCATAGCGTTCTAAATCTATTTAAAAGAAAAATTAGACATTTTTCTTACTATTTTTAAAAAATTTTACCACAAAGGTAGAATTTTTTTCTTTGTTCAGATTTTAACTATCCACGTTTCCATGACATTCTAAAACTATTGAAACAAATTTAAAAATGTTTTTGAAGAATTTTTTAAAAAATTTGAAAACATTTTTAATCCATTTAGGTATCACTACTATAGAACAGACGAAAACATATTTTTGCTCAAAGGGCATAGCCGGATAAGTGGGGTGAAACGGCCCCCGGCCCTATCTTCGTTGAGGGAAGGAATATAGTTAGCAATAAGTGAAGGGAACAATTTTGTAAAATATTAAAGCAAAACGATGGCGCGTTTCACGGGGTGACGAGGGGGATGAAATCCAAAGGACCAATTTTTTGTGCCAAAACGCAGCGAACTAAAATTTTGGAAAAAATATATATTGGGCATGTATTGGAGGGGATTCTCAGAAAAAATTGTCGCTCAATTTGGGAAAGAACTAAGGGCGAGGAGACATCGGTATACTTTTCAAATATTTCTAAGGGTAACTTCCCCTCGTTGCACCACATTCAAAATTTTTTTGTAGCGTCTACTTTCATCCCCATATAACATATTTTTTTCACAGCGTGGTCGGAACATTACGTCATAGTGAAAAAATCACGTCCGTGGTCTTCTGAGACTAGTGGCATACGTACGCGTATTAACCGTATGATGTGAACTGTTTGCATAAAAATAGCACGTATAAGTTGAGAAAATGAGACATTTAGAGCCGCAGCGACCATTTCGAAATGCTAGTTGTTAAATATACACCAGCGTAAGGAATTAATTGTAGCGCCACATTAGTGCCTTGTCGATGAGAAAGTCTATTATTTACACGTATATACAGTTCTCACTAGTGATGAGCGTCACTGTCTCGATGGTTTCATTTAATAGTCATACGATGAAACTATAATTATTTTTACAGGCGCTAGTCTTCATCATTGTCAATGGACCAACGCACCTTAGTCAAAAACGAGACTCATTCGCTTCAGTGGTGGTTAATTGTTTTCGGTTTCCTTTAAAAGAAGACACAAAAATTCGATACCTTTTGGCTTCTAGCGACTCTTTTGCATCTCGAAATCCTCGGTCTAGGACGAAAATATCTCCTGCGTGCAGCAATCTTTGGAGACCATTAGGTTCGTCTATAACATGAAGCATAATTGCGGAATCATTCTGTGTGACTAGAAATGGACCCAGCATATCAAGGATATAACCATCGGTGGTACAAATCGTAAATAGTTTACACAGGGGCACTTTCTTTTGTCCTGAAACTGACTTTCGCTGATATTCATTGTTGGAACTTTTTTGATATCGAGCATATGTTCCGTCGCATATTTGGACTAACTGATCTTCAAGATTATACAGATCTTTTGCGATCACGGTGTGTGTCTGTCGATCAGATCGCTTCTTGTTAATGCGTGTAAGCCAAACCGCTTGGGTAGTACATCCGTTTGAAATGTTGCCAACACTGATGCTGAATATTCTGCCACAAGCTGTTTTCCTTCCAACAGAAGAATTGAAGCATTTATCGCATTAGAGTTGCCAGCTCGAACTTCGAACAGAAACACCACAACTGCTTACGTCACCAACCGACTAGAATTGTTACGCATCGACGGCTTTTATCTGCTAGTTCTAGTATATTTTCCCATGTGAATTCCGTAAAAGTCCGCATTTGCTCTTCTGAAAGCCCCGTCGTTCCTATTCTATTGAATATTGGTGTATCAGATTGCTCCATTATCTGACTAACTTCACTTTCCTTCAGTGATGTGTAATTGGAATACACTTCCAAAGAGCTGACATCATCTTCATAAAAGCAGTTTTTTATTACATGGGTACGCCAGCATCTGTTACATTTGGGGATATAAATTCTCCTCTTTATGAAGGATTGCATACGGGCTTCGTCAAGTATTACCATCAATGCCTTCGTATTGTAACAAATACAACAGCGTTTTTGTATGGCGACAGTTCTCCATCCTCCTGTGTTTTTAACTGAAAGTGCATTTGCATGGTCGCATCACCTGCACTTGATGACGATGAGAACGTGTCTTCTATTTGTGGATGTACAGTCGAAGAACATCCTGGAAGATTTTCTTTTTCCAGCTCTTTAGTAGAGATATGTTGTGGTTGGACGTAACCTCCTTCAGTCTTTAGCTTTCTGTAGTATTTAAGAGGACACAAATTACACACGATATCGCTAATGTTTACAGATCGCCTAATGGTCTCTAAAGATTGCTGCAGGTAGGAGATATTTTCGTCCTAGACCGTGAATTTTGAGATGCCAAAGAGTCGATAGAAGCTAAAGGGTATCGAATTTTTATGCCTTCTTTTAAAGGAAAGCGAAAACAAATAATCACCATTGAAGCGAATGAGCCTCGTTTTGTGGCTAAGGTGCATTGGTCCGTTGACAGTGGTGAAGACTAGCGCCTGTAAAAACAATTATAGTTTCATCGCGTGACTAATAAATGAAAGCATCGCTACAGTAACGCACATCACTAGTGAGAACTGCATATACGTGTAAATAGTAGGACTTTCTCATCGACAAGGCACTAATGTGGCGCTACAATTAATTCCTTACGCTGGTGTATATTTAACAACTAGCATTTCGAAATAGTCGCTGCGGCTCTAAATGTCTCATTTCCTCAACTTATACGTGCTGTTTTTATGAGAACAGTTCACATCATACGGTTAATACGCGTATGTATGCCACTAGTCCCAGAAGACCACAGACATGATTTTTTTTCACTATGACGTAATGTTCCGACCACGCTGTGAAAAAAATATGTTATATGGGGATGAAAGCAGATGCTACGAAAAAATTTTGAATGTGGTGCAACGAGGGGAAGTTACCCTTAGAAATATTTGAAAAGTATACCGATGTCTTCTCGCCCTTAGTTCTTTCCCAAATTGAGCGGCAATTTTTTCTGAGAATCCTCTCTAATACGTGCCCAACATATATTTTTTCCAAAATTTTCGGTTGCTGCGTTTTGGCATAAAAAATTGGTCCTTTGGATTTCATCCCCCTCGTCACCCCGTGAAACGCGCCATCCTTTTGCGTTAATATTTTGCAAAATTGTTCCCTTCACTTATTGCTAACTACATTCTTTCTCTCAATGAAGATAGAGCCGGGGGCCGTTTCACCTTACTTATCCCGCTATGCCCTTTAAAATTTCCACGTTTCATGATATTCCAAACCAATTTCGGAAAAAAAAATTGCAACATTTTGTTACCTACCAGTTTGGAAAAAAATTTAACACTAGAGTGCTCAAATTTAAATGACATTCTAAACCTAGGTATTTCAGAAAAAAAATTTTGAAAATTTTTTTCACCAACATTTTTCAAAAAGTTTTTACCACTAAAATAGATTGAATTTTTTTTTTATTTGCTCAAATTTAAAATTTTCACGTTTCATAGCATTCTAAACCTATTTTAAAAAGATATGTAATTTTTAATTTTTAAACTTTTCTTAGCACTACTATAGAATAGAAGGAAACTTTCCTTTTCGCTCAAATTTAAAATTTCTACGTTGGACATTTTAAACCTATTTCAGAAGAAAAAAATTTGAAAATTATTTTACCAACATCTTTTGAAATTTTTTTAAAAGAATGACATTTTTTAACCACCACTATACTTCCACTCCATTACGTGAATGTTGGATTGAAAATGTGACAGATGGCAATAATATCTGGCATATGCACCTATTATACTTTTATTGAAAAATGTACAGGTTGGTCATCCCAAGAAATAATTCAGTCATGGTGGACATTTGTAAAGATATTTGCGCAAGCCTGCCATATGTGGCACCTGCTATTTAGTATGGAACTTTTGCTGTTGGATGAGCAATCTGTATATTTTTTTGACCAAATCTGATCAAGTTTTCTTTGTAATAATAGCAATAACTATATTCCGATTATTATTCTCAATGTCATTTCGTAATTATTAATTTTTTAGAGTGACTGCCATGCACAAATAACGAGGGAAGTTCTGTGTAAATACCTTTACCGATTTTTTTTTTAACATTTTTGAAAATTTGCAGCATTTTTTACCATTTTGGAAAAACATTTTTGAAAAATTTCTTACCACTAAAATAGATGAAAATATTTTTTTCTTTGTTCAAATTTAAAATGTCCACGTTTCATTGCATTCTAAACCTATTTAAAAATGAAAAAAATTTGTTTTTGCTCAAATTTAAAATTTCTACGTTTCATGACGCGCTAAACCTATTTCAGAAAAAAAAAATTTTCAAAATTTTTTTCAAACATTTTTGAAAAAATTTTTACCAAGATGAAAAAAAATTTTTTTTGCTCAAATTTAAAATTTCTACGTTTCATGACATGCTTAACCTATTTCAGGAAAAAAAAAAATGAAAATTTTTTGCACCAATATTTTTGATAAAATTTTTACTACTAAAATGAAATAATTTTTTTTTCTTTCTTCAAATTTAAGATTTCCACGTTTCATGGCATTCTAAGCCTGATTAAAAAAAAAATTTGAAATTTTTTTTTACCATTTTTGAAAATTTGTTTACCACTAAAATAAATGGAATTTTTTTTTATTTTCTTCAAATTTCAAATTTCCACGTTTCATAGCGTTCTAAATCTATTTAAAAGAAAAATTCGAAATTTTTCTTACTATTTTAAAAAAAAATTACCACAAAGGTAGAATTTTTTTCTTTGTTCAGATTTTAACTATCCACGTTTCCATGACATTCTAAAACTATTGAAACAAATTTAAAAATGTTTTTGAAGAATTTTTTAAAAAATTTGAAAACATTTTTAATCCATTTAGGTATCACTACTATAGAACAGACGAAAACATATTTTTGCTCAAATTTAAAATTTCCACGTTTCATGATATTCCAAACCAATTTCGGCAAAAAAAATTGCAACATTTTGTTACCTACCAGTTTGGAAAAAAATTTAACACTAGAGTGCTCAAATTTAAATGACATTCTAAACCTAGGTATTTCAGAAAAAAAATTTTGAAAATTTTTTTCACCAACATTTTTCAAAAAGTTTTTACCACTAAAATAGATTGAATTTTTTTTTTATTTGCTCAAATTTAAAATTTTCACGTTTCATAGCATTCTAAACCTATTTTAAAAAGATATGTAATTTTTAATTTTTAAACTTTTCTTAGCACTACTATAGAATAGAAGGAAACTTTCCTTTTCGCTCAAATTTAAAATTTCTACGTTGGACATTTTAAACCTATTCCAGAAGAAAAAAATTTGAAAATTATTTTACCAACATCTTTTGAAATTTTTTTAAAAGAATGACATTTTTTAACCACCACTATACTTCCACTCCATTACGTGAATGTTGGATTGAAAATGTGACAGATGGCAATAATATCTGGCATATGCACCTATTATACTTTTATTGAAAAATGTACAGGTTGGTCATCCCAAGAAATAATTCAGTCATGGTGGACATTTGTAAAGGTATTTGCGCAAGCCTGCCATATGTGGCACCTGCTATTTAGTATGGAACTTTTGCTGTTGGATGAGCAATCTGTATATTTTTTTGACCAAATCTGATCAAGTTTTCTTTGTAATAATAGCAATAACTATATTCCGATTATTATTCTCAATGTCATTTCGTAATTATTAATTTTTTAGAGTTACTGCCATGCACAAATAACGAGGGAAGTTCTGTGTAAATACCTTTACCGATTTTTTACTTCCCTCGCATACCGAAGGGAAGTATTGTATTCGAGAAAAAATCACCCTCCGAGATTTTTTCGGATTCTGACGTTTCAGAACACGTAGATTACGAAAATATAGGTTTTTCAATTCCGTCTGTCTGTCTGTCTGTCTGTCTGTCTGTCTGTCTGTCTGTCTGTCTGTCTGTCTGTCTGTTGGTGCATTTACTAAAAAACTACTTGACGGAGAGCAGTCAAACTTGGTAGGTAGTTGACGCTACTGTCAGCGAAGACATGGTAGAAATTTCATGGGAAAATATACAGGGTGGACCATCTAAACGGAATAAATAGTGAAAAAAAATTTTTTTCCTCAAATTTAAAATTTCCACGTTTCATGACGCACTAAACCTATTTCAGAAAAAAAAAATTTTTGAAAATTTTTTTCAAACATTTTTGAAAAAATTTTTACCAAGATGAAAAAATTTTTTATTTGCTCAAATTTAAAATTTCTACGTTTCATGACACGCTTAACCTATTTCAGGAAAAAAAATTTTGAAAATTTTTTTCACCAATATTTTTGAAAAAATTTTTACTACTAAAATGAAATAATTTTTTTTTCTTTCTTCAAATTTAAAATTTCCACGTTTCACGGCATTCTAAGCCTGATTAAAAAAAAATATTTTGAAATTTTTTTTTACCATTTTTGAAAATTTATTTACCTACCACTAAAATAGATGGATTTTTTTTTATTTCTTCAAATTTCAAATTTCCACGTTTCATAGTGTTCTAAATCTATTTAAAAGAAAAATTAGACATTATTCTTATTATTTTTAAAAAATTTTACCACTAAGATACAATTTTTTTTTCTTTGTTCAGATTTTAACTATCCACGTTTCTATGACACTCTAAAACTATTCAAACAAATTTAAAAATGTTTTTGAAGAATTCTTATAAAAAATTTGAAAACATTTTTAATCCATTTATGTATCACTACTATAGAACCGACGAAAAAAATTTTTTTGCTCAAATTTAAAATTTCCACGTTTCATGATATTCCAAACCAATTTCGGAAAAAAAAATTGCAAGAATTTGTTACCAGTTTGGAAAAAAATTCAACACTAGAATGCTCAAATTTAAATGACATTCTAAACCTAGGTATTTCAGAAAAAAAAATGTTTTTCACCAACATTTTTCAAAAAGTTTTTACCACCAAAATAGATCGAATTTATTTTTATTTGCTCAAATTTAAAATTTTCACGTTTCACAGCATTCTAAACCTATTTTAAAAAATACATAATTCCTAATTTTTAAACTTTTTTTAGCACTACTATAGAATAGAAGGAAACTTTCCTTTTTGCTCAAATTTAAAATTTCTACGTTTGACATTTTAAACCTAATTCAGAAGAAAAAAATTTGAAAATTATTTTACCAACATCTTTTGAAAAATTTTTAAAAAAAGAAATTTCTTAACCACACACTATACTTCCACTCCATTACGTGAATGTTGGATTGAAAATGTGACAGATGGCAATAATATCTGGCATATGCACCTATTATACTTTTATTGAAAAATGTACAGGGTGGTCATCCCAAGAAACAATTCAGTCATGGTGGACATTTGTAAAGGTATTTGCGGAAGCCTGCCATATGGGGCACCTGCTATTTAGTATTGAACTTTTGCTGTTGGATGAGAACTCTGTATATTTTCTTGACCAAAAGTTATCAGGTTTTCTTTGTAACAATAGCAATAACTATATTCCGATTATTATTCCCAATGTCATTTCGTAATTAAAAAAATTTTAGAGCGACTTCATGCGCAAATAACGAGGGAAGTTCTGTGTAAATACCTTTACCGATTTTTTTTTCTTTGTTCAGATTTAAACTATCCACGTTTCCATGGCATTCTAAAACTATTCAAACAAATTTAAAAATGTTTTTGAAGAATTAAAGAAAAAATGAAAATATTTTTAATCTATTTATCACTACTATAGAATAGACGATAAATTCTTTTTTGCTCAAATTTAAAATGACATTCTAAACCTATTTCAGAAAAAAAAAATTGATTCACCAACATTTTTCAAAAAGTTTTTACCACTAAAATAGATCGAATTTTTTTGTATTTGCTCGAATTTAAAACTTTCACGTTTCATAGCATTCTAAACCTATTTAAAAAAAAATCGGTAAAGGTATTTACACAGAACTTCCCTCGTTTTTTGTGCATGGCGGTCACTCTAAAAAATTAATAATTACGAAATGACATTGACAATAATAATCGGAATATAGTTATTGCTATTATTACAAATAAAATTTGATAAGTTTTGGTCAAAAAAATATACAGATTGCTCATCCAACAGCAAAAGTTCAATACTAAATAGCAGTTGCCACATATGGCAGGCATTTAAAACTTTTTTTACCACTACTATAGAATAGAAGGAAACTTTCCCTCTTGCTCAAATTAAAATTTCTACGTTTGACATTTTAAACCTATTTCAGAAGAAAAAATTTTGAAAATGTTTTTACCAACATTTTTGAAAAATTTCAAAAAAAATAAAAAAAATTAACCTCCACTATACTTCCACTCCATTACGTGAATGTTGGATTGAAAATGTGACAGATGGCAATAATATCTGGCATATGCACCTATTATAATTTTATTGAAAAATGTACAGGGTGGTCATCCCAAGAAATAATTCATGGTGGACATTATTTGCGCAAGCCTGCCATATGTGGCAACTGCTATTTAGTATTGAAGTCTTGCTGTTGGTTGAGCAATCTGTATATTTGTTTGACCAAAACTTATCAAGTTTTCTTTGTAATAATAGCAATAACTATATTCCGATTATTATTTTCAATGTCATTTCGTAAATATTAATTTTTTTAAAGTGACCGCCATGCACAAATAACGAGGGAAGTTCTTTGTAAATATCTTTACCGATTTTTTAATGGAGATGTTTATTAAATATTGTAAAAGGTAATTTTTACTTCCCTCGCATACCGAGGGGATGTATTGTATTCGAGAAAAAATCACCCTCCGGGAATTTTTCGGATTTTGACGTTCCAGGTCACGTAGATTACGAAAATATGGGTTTTTCTATTTCGCCTGTCTGTCTGTGTGTCTATCTATCTGTCTGTTGGTGCATTAACTAAAAAGCTACTTGATGGAGAGCAGTCAAATTTGGTAGGTAGTTGACGCTACTGTCACCGAAGAAATGGTGAAACTTTCAATGGAAAATATACAGGGTGGACCTTCTAAAGGGAATAAGTAATGAAAAAAAATGTTATTTGCTCAAATTTTAAATTTCCACGTTTCATGGCACGGTAACTTAAAAAAAAAATTGAAAATGTTTTTCACCAAGATTTTTGAAAAAAATTTTACCACTAAAATAGGTGAAAAAATGTTTTCCTTTGTTCAAAATTAAAATTTTCACGTTTCATGGCATTCTAAACCCATTAAAAACAAATTTAGATTTTTTTTACCATTTTTAAAAAAAAATTTACCACTGAAATAGATGGAATTTTTTTTTGTTGAAATTTAAAATTTTCACGTTTCCATGACATTCTAAACCTATTCAAACAAATTTAAAAAATTTTTTGAAAAATTAAAAAATTTCTTTGAAAATGTTTAAATCTATTTATCACTACTTACTATAGAATAGATGAAAAATTATTTTTTGCCCAAATTTATAATTTTCACGTTTCATGACATTCCAAACCTATTTCGGAAAAAAAAATTGCAACATTTTTTTGCCATTTTGGAAACAAAAATTACCACTAAAATAGATGGAAACATTTCTTTTATTTGCGCAAATATAAAATTTTCACGTTTCATGGGTTTCTAAACCTATTTAAAAAAAAACATTCTTACCATTTCTACACCGGGTGCCACAAGTAAGTGGCTCACCCTTATATTTCCTTTATTTTTTAACTTATTCATTTGAAATTGGGTGCATAAACAACATGTAAAAATGGAATTTTGTACATAAAAAATGGTATGAGACCGTTTCCGGTTTACCCGGAAATGACCGCAACTTTCGAATTATAAATGGAACACCCTGTATATTTTTACATGTTTGGATTCAAGACAACATTCTGAGTATACCATGCGAATTCCGCGAATTTTTCTGTCGATGTTCAGTATTTTTAAGCATTTTAAGATATTCGTCTAGAGTGGTTTGGAATACCAAAATTTGTTCTACGGCATGTAAAGTCCAAGTGAAAAATATAATTTTTCATTTAATTTGATTAATAACCATTTAAGAAGCCTCCAAAGTTGAACATATCACTTTTTTATCGAAAACTTTTGTTTTTCAAATGGGAAGGTGTTCAATAAATTATAGATTTTTTTCTGAATTCATTGATATCCATTTCAAATCTATGTTATTTGTTTTCCTATTTTGTTTAATTTGTTTAAAAATAAAAAATCTAGGCAAAGTAGTGGCTCACCCATATAACTTTTTTATTTTTAAACATATCAAAATGAAACTAGGGGGCCTAGGGTCATACAGAAAACTGCATTTTTTGACATATGAAGTAATTTAATACCACTTGGTTTAGCAGGAAATAACCCTAACTTCTGATTTTCAAATGGAGCACCCTGTATATTATTACATTTTTGGATTCAGAATGAATTTTTGAACATGTGTGGTGATTTTTATAAATTTATGGCAAGTTGTTATTTTTTATAGCAATTATAAAATTTAATCTAGACTGCTATGAAATAAAAAAATAAGTAGTTTGTCATTTTAGATTGTACAGAAAAAAATATGTACCTATACATAGTTACTATTATTAACCATTTTGTAGGCATTTTAATGCAATTAATTTAGTTTTTTTGAACTTTTTTTTTTCAAATGGGACGGTGGTGGCTCCTTATATCCATTAAATTGCCCTTTTCTACGAATCCATTGATATCGCAATGCCTGGGTTTTTATTAACATTTATTTAAAAACCTGTAAAAACAGATTGTACTCGTGGTATTTTAAATCTACAGTTATTATTATACGACTATCAAAAAATTTCGCATCAAGTTACCTTTACATTTTAAAGAAAAAAAAACGTATGTTTATTATTATTTAAAATTCTAAATCAAAATTTTTAAATCACGCATTGTAAGAAAACTGAATCAAAATTAAAATATTTACAATTAACAAAAATTACAAGTATTGTTCAAAGTGGCCTCCCCCACGAGCTATACACTCTCTTGCTCGATGTTCTATCTCTCGAATGACGTTTTCCAATATTTCAGGTGTTATAGTGTTGAATGCAGCTCTTATTCTTTTTTCTAGATTTTCTAATGTCAAAACTAGTATCCCGTACACTTTATCCTTGAGATATCCTCATAAATAAAAATCCAAACAGGTTAAGTCCGGAGACCTGGAAGGTCACCGTACTGGACCACGAGTTGCTATCACTTGTTCACCATACGTCTCAGTGAGATGATTTAAAACAATTCTGCTATTGTGCGGAGGAGCACCATCTTGTTGAAAGTTCCTAAATTGAGCTAATGGTAGCTCTGCAACTTCATCCCATATCTCATTTTGTAGAATCTCGAGGTATCTTTCACCCGATAATGTTTCTTGAAACAAAATAGGCCCTACTATGCGGTGTCCATAAATTCCAGCCCATATATTTATGCCAAAACGTGCTTGAAAATTATTGGTTCTGACTAAATGTTGATTTTCTTGAGACCAGTATCTCGTGTTGTGTCGATTAAACATTCCATTGTTTGTGAATCTAGATTCATCTGAGAATAACACATTTTCTAAAAATCTGTTATCTTGTTCACATTTATTAAGTAACCCCTCACAGTATTGTACCCTTCGATCATTATCAGCTTCATAAAGATGCTGATGCAAGTTGTATTTAAAAGAATGATAATTGTGTTTTTTTAATATGCGTCTTACAGTTTCCTTATTTGAACCCAATTCCTCTGTGATTTGTCTCGTAGAAGCAGTTTGATCATAGTTCACTGTAGCTAGCACATTAATTTCCATTTCCTCACTTACTACGAACGTTGGGTTGCGTACCCTTAGTTCCCGCCGCATTTTCCTTTCCAACTTCTTAAAATAATGTCGGGATGGACATATCTTTCTGGAAATCTTTCATTATAAATTTCGTGTGCACGCTTTCCATTTTTACGATATTCCCCGTAAATAAGAAGCACGTCAACTTTTTTATTATTTGTATACACCATTATTGCAATACTTAACTAAAAAATGCAGGTTTCTGTATGACCCTAGGCCCCCTAGATTCATTTTGATATGTTCAAAAATAAAAAAGTTATAGGGATGACTGGGGTGAGCCACTACTTTGTGTAGATTTTTTATTTCTAAACAAATTAAATAAAATAGAAAAACAAATGGCACAAATTTGAAATGCATATCGATGAATTCAGAAAAAAATCTATAATTTATTGAACACAATGAGCCACCTTCCCATTTGAAAAAAGAAAGTTTTCGATAAAAAAGTGATATGTTCAACTTTGGAGGCTTCGTAAATGGTTATTAATGAAATTAAATGAAAAATTATATTTTTAACTTGGACTTTACATGCCGTAGAACAAATTTTGGTATTCCAAAGCACTCTAGACGAATATCTTAAAATGCTTAAAAAAACTGAACATCAACTCAAAAATTAGCGAAATTCTCATGGCATACTCAGAATGTTGTCTTGAATCCAAGTAAAAATATACAGGGTGTTCCATTTATAATTCGAAAGTTGCGGTTATTTCCGGGTAAACCGGAAATAGTCTCATACCATTTTTCATGTCCAAAAATCCACTTTTACAGGTAGTTTATGCACCCCTAATTTCACATGAGTAAGTTAAAAAATATAGGAAATATAAGGGTGAGACACTAACTTGTGGCACCCGGTAGAATAGAAGGAAACTTTCCTTTTTTCTCGAATTTAAAATTTCCACGTTTCATGACATTCTAAACCTATTTCTGAAACAAAAAATTTGAAAATGTGACAGGCAGCAATAATATTTCGCATATGCACCTATTACACTTTTACTGAAAAATGTGCAGGGTGGTCATCCCAAGAAATAATTCAGTCATGGTGGAGATTTGTAAAGGTATTTGGGCAAGCCTTCCATATTTGGCACCTGTTATTTAGTATTGAACTTTTGCTGTTGGATGAGCACTCTGTATATTTTTTGACCAAAACTGATCAGGTTTTCTTTGTAATAATAGTGATAACTATATTCCGATTATTATTTTCAATCTCATTTCGTAAATATTAAATTTTTAGAGTGACCGCCATGCACAAATAAAGAGGGATGTGTAAATACCTTTACCGATTTGTTTGTTGTAAAAATGATGAAATTGCAAGATCATGTACTGCTATTAAAAAGAAATATATTATTGATTAAAACAGATATTGAAGTCGTACTCGCTGGTGTAAAAATGGCGCCCATGACTTTGGTGCGCCCCCCGCATCGCGGGGCTTGTGGGGGCGTTATTTACGCCACTGCCGACATCATTACGCCGCCGAAGGTACTAGACAGATACTTTGCGACGTTTCCGAACTGGAGGGGATATGAATTGACCAATGAAACTTTTCAGCGTGTTGGGCTAATGTTCTCATGGTTATTGTATCGGTTCGTATTCGGTGACATCGAGGTCCCGGCCCGCTCACTTACGGTAAGGTAATATCAAAAGAGACCGTAAAAGATACAGAAACCTGTAAATCAATGTATATTATGTGACACAGTATCTACCTGTTTCAGGAAATAGTTTATTTACGTTTGGACACTCTTATTTACTAAACTGAACCCGAAAATAACTTCTCCAAACCAGCTACCCTATTAAATAACACTACAAGTTCATTTTAAATATCTCTGGTTGTGTAACTTGCATGACAATAAAGAAAGAGAGACAAATTGATCACAACGAAATTGTGAAGAAAACTAGATTTATTCTATTCTATTTGGCCAGTTTGTTAAGTTGCAAAACGCATCGCACATATGAAACCTGATTCTTCGCCTCTCAACCTTATTGTATCACGATGTCCTATTTCTTTTTAAACCATTGCGTTATCTTGAGATATTAATTTTGCTACTAAGTTTTAAGATAAACTATTATCGACTTTAAAATTAAGAAATATTCAGTACAAATTACAAGTCATTACGTCACTTAGCTTATTTACAAATGGCCATAATTGGTACATAATTGATCAGCTCTACTTGCACTTGTACAGACATTTGACGCATCCAGTTTTACATTCATTTAACATGATGTCTGAAAAATGCAGAGAATTCCAATATTGACGACACTAGACTACGTATCAAAAGTATAACAACGACAACAATATAGAAGATATTTGTGTCTTTCAAGACTCATTTCTAGACAGCACAGAATCACAATTATCATGTTTAGCGGACTAATGGTTTAGTGCAGTAAAATTAGACAAAATCGGGCTTAACTTCAGAATCCTTTATAACAGGGCGGACATTTCTTCATTCTAAATTGTATCAATAATATATGATAAAAAGTCTTCTTCCTTAAAAGGGCCGCTGTAAAAGTTATGAAACAAAATTATTATATATACGGTTTTGCGCGAATGACTTAAAATTTAATTTGATCGAAAAAAACTACTTACGCCAATCGGAAATACAGGAAATTTCATACCAAAAACGTAAATGAAGTATTTTTGTACCAGATCTTTTTGTTTAACGCACGAAAATGGAACGCAGCGACACGTAAGTTCGGCGCACTTGAGCGGGCGCGATCTCGGACACACTACACTAAATTTGTTATAGCTTTTGAACTAATTAATGAAATTGTACTCAACAAAGCTTAAATGACAGAAGAAATATGTGGCTGTTAGATTATCATATTTTCAAATATAATAATGAATGTATGTAGGAATAGTACATACATGAAGTCGAAACATAAAAAGATTTCCGAGGAAATCGGTAAAACTTTTAAGATGAAAACCTGGAACTTAAACATATTACTTTTGAAGTAATGTATAAAAAGATTCGATGGATAGGTGTGCTATATATTTCTTTTTTATAAAAGTTACAACGTTTATGTTACCCCTAGATTCACGAATTTTGGAGCAAAGAAAAATGTTTCTTATATTCTCGTAAAATAAAGAGGGTTAATTTAATTTTTAAGTTAAATCCCCTTAACGCACCTTAAAGTACACATTTCAAGCTTTAAAAATCGCACCTACAGAAATCTAGTAACGTGATATAAACCAGAGTAATAGGTGGTTAAAGTTAGTTATACATATCAAATTTTACCACTTTCTCAAAATTTTTAAATTTTGGAAGTGTATATCTTCAATAATAGATCTTTGAGATTTTTTTTACTCGTCGTATCCTTTTATGCATTACTTCAAGAGTAATATATGAAAGCTCCAGATTCTTATCTTAAAAATTGTAGAAATGGTAGAGCTTTTACCGATTTCATCGGAAATCTCTTTATACTTCGTATATATACTATCTCTACATACATTCATTTATGTATTTGAAAATATAATAATTATCCAATTGTTACATGTTTGTTATTCCATTTAAGCTTTATTGAGCTCAATTTCATTATTTAGTTAAAAAATTATAACAAATTTAGTGTAGCGCGACAAAGATTGCGCACGCTTCGCGCCGTACTTACGTGTCGCTGCGTTCCATTTTCGTGCGTTAAACAAAAAGATCTGGGGAGTCTACATTTTTGATCGTACAAAAAACTTCGTATACGTTTTTGATGTAAAATTTTCCGTACTTTCGATTAGCATAAGCAGTTTTTTCGATAAAATTGAATTTTAAAAGTCATTCGCGAGAAACCGTAATATTACACCTATTTTGTTTAATAATTTACAGCGGCACTTTATAGGAAGTAGACTTTTTATCATATATTATGGATGCAATTTAGAAGAGAATGGAAATAAGTCCGCCCTGTTACAAAGGATTCCGAAGCCGATTCATTATTTTACTGCACTAGTTGATTTAAAGAAAGAAACTGATGTTTCCCAAGCTGAGTCTTACATGGCAGTAGGAGTTTAAGATCTATTTTCCATCTCCCCCACAACATTATTAAAGGAATTGGTAAAATAAAATTGAGATATTCACTTGAAATTTGGTACACAGATGTACCATAACGGCATCTTAAACTAGATTATATTTTGAGATGATTCCATTGAGGGGCTGGGGTTAAAATAGGGGTAAATAGGAAAAAATTAGTAAAGCAATATGGTAAGGGTACAGAAACTTGGAATTTGGTGTATGTACCAGAAGCCAATACGTCAGATTTTTTTATAACACCTTTCAAGCCCTTCCCCACCCCCATTCCAGATTGAAACTTGGCACACGTATATATTATAACGACATCTGGAAGAGGATTATATTTCGAGATGATTCCCTTGAAGGGACGTGGTAGGTAGAGATAATTAGAGGAAAATGAATAAAGCAAGCTGGTAAACGCACATAAACTTGAGATTAGTTATATATACTAGAAGCCAAGGTCTCAGATTTCTTTACAATGCATTCCATCCCATCCCATCCCATCCCATTCACCCCCACTCCATTATTAAACTGGTTGATAAAATTAAATTGAGACATCCAATTGAAATTTGGTACACGTATATATTATAACTACATTTGGAAATATCTTATATTTTGAGATGATTCCGTTGAGGGATGGGGGGTTAAATAGGGGAAAATGAATAAAACAAGTTGGTAAGAGCACAGAAACTTGAGATTCGGTGTATATGCTAGAAGCCAAGGCCTCAAGTTTCTTTGTAATATTTTCCATCGCCCCCACCAGTCCCACACCATTATTAAAGAGGTTGATAAAACAAAATTAAGATATTCAGTTGAAATTTGGTACATGTATGTATTGTCATGACACTTGATTGAAATGATTTCGTTGGAGGAATGGGGCGGGGGTTGTAGGAAAATAGGTAAAGCAAGCTAGTAGTAGTCCAGGAACTTAATTTTTGGCGTATATGCTAAAAACCAACGCCTCAAATTATTTTGTGACATCTACCTCAAATATTATTAAAATTCCGTGGCCAATTATTTCCACATACTGGAGTGCAAATATAGTCCAGATGTTTTCCTTTAAAGATACTTGGATGGTAAATCTGAATGTGGAAGTAGTGATTCCTTAGGCAGCCGTTTTTTAAGCTTATCCTGAGTCTTGAAATAGGAATTCTGTACTATCTAGATTGATACCATCCATGACCTGCTTGGTAGTATGTGATGCGTAAAGGATTAAGCATAATGTTACGTCCCTTGAGCATATTAGATAAGGTAAGTACATTGGAAAGACATAATCAATAAGGCAAAATATCATGGTTAATATTGCATCAAAGGAAATAGTTCGATAAATTCATTGAAGAAGCCATATTAGTCACTTATTTGCTTCAACCCGTTTCCTCCTAATTATAATCATTTCCTAATTGTCATAAAAACTGTATGATAAAATACGGATAAAACACCTAATGAATAATGGGAGTTCAAGAATTTTAGTAAAACATTTTGATCCTGCTATATTATTTAAGTTTTTTTAAAAATTAGGTGTCATTTTTCACAGACCTTGAAAGTATTTTACTTTACAAACAGAACTGCTATATTATACGTTGCACACATTTTTGCTCAGTTATTAATACCTGCGTTTATCAATAGATAATATTTAAAATAATTAGTATAGTTAGTATAGTTATGAATTACAACGAGGTGTGTTATTATACCAGACTGCTTAATAAAAAAAGGTAATAATAGCTATTACATTATTATATTTTGAAAAAGCACGTCAAATACGAAAATACCGCTGCCTAAGGAATCGTTACGTCCACATCCAGATTTGCAATCCATGTCTCTTTAAATGGGAACAACTTGATACTACATTGGCACGCTAGTATGTAGAAATAACTGCTCATCGAATTTTAATAATATAATATTTGTATTTGTTTGCCCTGGCGGCGGCGGCTTGTAGTATATACAGCAAATCTCAAATTTCTGGACTCTTACTAGTTTGATTTACTTATTTTCCTCTATTTACCCAGATTTGCCACCCCCCCCCCATCCGTTCAAGAGAATAATCTCGTAATATAAACTAGGTCCAGATTTTGTTATAGTACGTACGTCTACAAAATTTCAAGTTAATGTCTTAATTTTGTCTCATTAATTCCTTTAATAATGGAGTGGGGGTAGAAAATGTAAATCAATTTGAGACCTTACCAGTTTGTATTACACATTTTCTCCTATTTAACCTTATTTATCTCCAACGCTTCACCGGAATAACTTCAAAATATAATCTAATTCCATATATTATTATGCATTCGTTTACCAAGTTTCAAGTCAATATCTTAAACTGTTCCGGAGACAACGTGATATGCGCAAGAAGATACAGAAAGATAGAACAATGTTTTCTTTCAAGTTGCAACCACAACTTCTCAGCTGGGTGCTGAAGAAGCTATGAAAGGGTAGCAACTGGTTAGCTCAGGGTTGGTCCATGAACAATTTCCTGCAAAGATACGTGGACTAATCCACAAACAAAATACATGGGCTTAAACCACAAGCCAATCAAAGTACGTGGACTTAACCCACAAACAAATATGTAGGGCTTAACCCAAAAACTAAACAATATGTCTACCAGACCACAAATTATTAACAAAACCAAAAACAACAGGTAGTAATTTCCATATAACAAAAGACCAAAGCCTTTAAAAAGAAATAAAATTCTAAACATTAGTTGAAGAGTACTCAAAAATTGTCAAAAAGCTACTTATAATACAAACGACTAAAGTAGTCAACTAGGCAAAAATAAAAATAGGAGATAGTGATCCTAGAGAAATATAGAAAAATAGAAAGTAGCGATAGAAGGAAAGAGACAATCACAAAGAAGAAGAATGTTGTCATATTTTTGACATCAACCATGCGCAAATTCACCAAAAATGTCTACTAACTATAAGAGATGAACCTGTATTATGACCGATAAACCACAATAATCTCGATAAGAAATGAGAGTGAGTCGTTTGTCTAATGACTAACTTGAAAAAATTACGAATACATATTACGACAGCAGATTCCCAACAAATTCAATAATAAACCGATAAAGGATGATATTGAATCATTTTACACAAAAATTATTTTTCGGTAGTCACAGGTATCATTTTCATTAAGACAAGACACGAAAAGATAAACTTGGTGAATTTTCAACCACATAGTTGAAATCAAATGCTTGGTTACATATGCACAAAGCGCATGCAATCAGCAAATAAAGTGGCCCACCCTTGCAACAACTTGTTACCTCGGCAACAATTGTTACCCAACCGAGAAAGAAAGATAACAAAAAAGCAAGAGAAGATAAGAAAGTTTAAGCTTTCGTAAGCCAGTTGGTTACTACTAATACGTCACGATTCCCACTTTTCGAACAGGGGTATGTACCTAATAAATGTGCGGAAACAAGTTGAAACGGAAAATTTTCGTTTTGACATAAACCCTTTAAACCAACTCTAGGCAAATTTGAGCTTTTACCCGTCACACAAACCTCACATTTTTTAACATAGAGGTACACATCTCTACGAATACCGGGCTAATAATAAAGCTCTAAAATACGAGAAAGAGTTTTGAAAACTCCAAAGTTTCTCGCATTTTTGTCAGTATGATATAATTTCAAAATCTTGATACGATTAGCAGTAGGCACAACAATTTTCCAATGTGACAAATTCTTAATTTTAGATTGGTGACAAAAAACACGTTTGTAAATAATATCACTCTCAACACGAAAGACACGGTAACACTCAGGTTTTTCTCGAATTTTCTTAAGCAAATTAATATACCAGTTGTCCCGTTTGAAACTTGATACATCTAAAACTGAAATGTTCGGAACATGAACTGGATTATTAAAATTGTTTACATCAAAATCTGAACATGAATCGTGAGCTTTACCCATAAAAACTGAGTCAATACCGTTTACTTGTCTGCTAGAACGATAAAATTTTTCAACAGTGTTCACTCAACTGTCCCACTCAAAACGTGATGTTTCAAACTTATTTCTGCTAAGTTTTTTCCTCTCTCTTTTACGTTGCCTATGTCCTTGCTTTTGACTTGGTTTGAGCTTGTGTTGCGTAAAGTGAAGACAACAGATACTGAACTTTGGGTCACTGTGACGAGGTCTAGTGTTTCACCACCAGGTAATACGAGGTTTTGGATTACAACGAAAACGTTGTGGCTTTATTACGTTTTTACGAACGCAACCATGGCAAAAAATATTTTATGGCATTCTACAAGTATTAAAATGATGGGCCAACCAGATTACAATTCCAACATCTGATTGTGGACATTGCAGCAATATTCGAAGAAAAATTTCTTCGAGCGGTATTAATATGAGTAAAATTTCGAAATTTACGAGAAAAACTTGGATTTGTATTAAAATGACTAGAGACATTTTAATTTACATTAAAATTATGAGAGGTATTTTTGTTAACATCAAAATCATAAGACATGTTTTTATTTACGGTAGAACTAGAATCTGCAAAAGTATAATTTAACTCAGGTTCTAATAAATTATTTTCCTCAGAAGGAGGAGGCTTATATCTGTCTGACATTGTTTACATAATCCTAAAAGTTCTAAAACAGTCTGAGGTTGTTTCAAAGCTAAACTTTCGATGTAAGAAGGTAATAAATTTCTCCGAATTTTAAAAACTTTCATGATTTCTGAAGGTTTTTCAAACAGCCTATTAAAAAGATTCTCCATTTAGGCAATGGAAATTGCGACTCGTTCGTCACAACCCTGTGTTCGATTATTTATTTCGAGCCACAAACTATCGTCATAAAAGTATGGGAGAAAATCCTTTTTTAATTGTTCTCTTAAAGTATCCCAATCGTCAAATTTGTGTCTATTGCTACAGAACCATGTCCACCCGTCATCTCTAAACAAATCACAAGCCGACAAAAAAAAATTATGACTTATTTACACCTCTAGATTCAGGTAACATGTTAACTTTTTCCAAAAAAGAATTAACTAATTCTAAACCCAAAACTACAAGTTGTAAGGCCTTTTTAGTACTTTCCTCAACTTCAGTATCAGTTTTTAAACCCTGTACTCTACCAGAAATATGGTTTAACCTTGAGGAAATTATTTTATAATCCACATCAGCGGTTGTACCAGAAAAATGTTCAATTACAGAATGCAAATCAGTTATTGTCTCATTAATTTCTTTGACATCTGACTTATGATCAAAAGGATTTACAATTGTACCATAGTTAAAACTACGATTGGTATCTTCCTGATGCAAAGCCCCCCTTAAAATTTTTATTTTTCTATCGGTATCCCCGGTAGGTTCGATATTTCTGATCATTAATTCATAAGTAAGTTCTTTAGTTTTAAAATGATTAGGCTCCATTTTGGAATTACATATTGACCAAAAGTTAATAGAAAAGGTATGCGACAATAAACTCTACCATAATTTAAATAACAAAAAAAAAAATTATACGGTAAGACTACGATAACTCTAAACTTTACAAAATATTTTCAAATCAAAAGTCAATGTGAGGAGAAAATAAAAACGCCGCAAAATATTAGCAAAAGATATACCAGAACAGAGATAAATATCAACAAGATAGCAAAAAATTCAAATAGGCATAAATAGTTTTCAATATCAAAAACAAATAGATAAATCAGATAACTAAAAATTTTCTATAATAAAATATTGTACACCGAATACGCAAGTGTGACAATATCAAAATACAAAATATAAGAAAAATATCAATACATTTAGCAGAGTCTTTCTTTGGTGAGTATTTGATTGTTTGTTTCTTGAATTTGCAAGAATATCAATATTTAGGAAAGAGTAATAAAATTTAAAAACACAATTATTAAAAAAAAATCAACATTTCTAACTTTGTCTAACTTGGGCCTCAAGTTGGGCGCCAATTTGCAACTACAACTTCTCAGTTGGGTGCTGAAGAAGCTATGAAAGAGTAGCAACCGGTTAGCTCAGGGTTGGTCGAAGGTCACTCTGTGGCGAGAAGAGTTATTTATGTATCTATCTTTTTTTTTTCAATAAATAATTTGAGTGTTATTAAACAAACTAAACAAAGAAAGAGGCGTCAGCGTATTAATGCAACTGATATTCCTGCAACTGTTTAAGGAGGAAACAATCAAAAGCAAAATTAACAAAATATAACAATATATTAACAATAAATAAAGTTTAAAATTTACAAAGACTTTACAATTGTATTAATGGAAAATTTTTTTTTAGAAAATTTACTAAAATAAAATATACAATGTTTGGAGTTAAAATGATTGAAAATGTAAATGCAACAAAAATTGATTTATTTGAATATTTAAAAGTAATAAAAAAAATCTCTGGGAAAAGAATTAAATTGGAAAAATTAACTAGTTTAACAATCACAATAGTTATCTTCTGACCAAAAAAGAGAAAAAGAGAAGAGACACGGTGAATGTGGCCTAGGTAACTTTGGCGGTGGGAGTGGAGTTCAACGAGGTCGAACCCTGGAGATGGCCACAGGTATCTGGGAGAGAGGACTTATTGATCGTGTCCTGTTCAATAGCAAATCCACCGTGTACTTGATCCAAGGTTGGTCGATCCAGTTATTACATGAAACCAGTGGTAAATCAGGAACCAGTTGAAACAATTTTAGTTAAATTACACAAAGAAAAAAAATTTACGATTTAAATTTAAAATGACTCTAAATGAATTATTAATTAACTTTAAAACTTATTGAAAAGAATGATCTAGCAGAATAAAAAATTGAATACCATTGGTTAAGCAAAGATAACAAATTTTATAGAAACTACAAAAAAATAGGTATTAGAATTTGTAAAATTTAAGCAATGAATCGAAAAAAAAAAACTAAACACCAAAAAAAAACTCTGTTACTAGATTATCACAAAATTTTGGCCCTGAGGCTTTGAATCAACAAAATTGCTATATATTATGATGAAATGTTTAAAGCAGCATAAAAGAAATCAATATTAAGATATGACATTAATAAAAAATTAAATAAGAAAATTTAAAATTTTGGAGATAATCTCCGTACTATTATCAAAATTAATTTAAGCAAATTGACTTTACGTCTCTTATTTTAATAAATTTAATAAGTAGCGTACTAGTCGTGGAATGAGATCATCTAATAAAGAATTTTAGAGCGACCCTAAATACAAAAAAAAATATATATATATATAAGTATACTGGTTGATCCGACACTGTTCGTCTCTCACTTCAAATCATCTTAGACTGTACGCTTCTCGTGACGCGCACGCCATAAAGGCTGATGCAGACCTTACAGTTACTCAGTTACAGTCTGACAGACATGTTGAGAAATATAGCATCTCAATTTAATGTGAGTCACAAAGTAAGTAGAAGAGTTCGAATGTATTTTAATGAAACTGAATCTGTTCGACAGATATAGGCATAGTGGAGGTCGAAACACAGCTCAGACAGGATCGTTTTATTGGTAAACGATTGCCGTAGAAATAGAGTATCTACAACTAGAGTGCTTCAGAATAACTTAGCAAACGCAACTCAACAAACTGTAAGAAATAGGCCCTATGAAGCAAATTTTAGGTCTTAATCTTTCCTTTGTTAACCGCAGCTCACAAGAAACGAGCCAATATCAGAATTGGCGTGTTGAGGTCTGGGGTCGCTGTTTGTTTGCTGATGAGACTAGACTTTATTTGCATATCTCAGATGAAAGATTAAGAGTAGGGATAAGTAGAAATGAACGCTATAGTACAAGCCACGTGAATTACCATGAAGTTTCAATAACAGCTTGAGGCGGTATTTCTTGGGCTCGTCTTGTACAGTTGGTTGTTCTTGGAAACGTTACCATGAATGATGAAAGATACCTTAATTATGTGTTGCAACCGGTTGTGTTACCACTTGAAAATAAAATCGACAATAGGTTTGTGTTCATCGATGATAACGCTCGTTGTCATCACGCAAGTTAAGTAAATGCAATACTTGATTACTCATTTGGTGTGCTCAGCGAATTCACCCGATCTCAATCCTATAGAGGATGCCTGGTACTATCTAAAGGGATTAATAAGATCCCGGGGATCTGGCCCACACAATCACGAAGCACTTTGATTGGCCATTTTAGAAGAATGGGGAAACATAATATTGCAAAACATTCGGGACTTAGTTTTCAACATGCCAAGACTTTGTCGAAAGGTAACAAGAACTGGAGGAGGTTCAACTCATTGTTAAAGTGAATTTTTGTCTACTTTGGTGATATTTGTTTACTTGTTTCTTACAAAATAAAGAAATAAGATTTACTAAAATATTGTACGTTAATCTCAATAAGAATAAGTTGTGTTATAAATAGTGTATCTCCTCTAATAACCGGGATATTGAACGAGAATATTAAGAAAAGACTGGTGCTTGATAAAACTCGTTCTTATAATAACATTCTCGACGAATTAACCTACTATATAAGAAAAATCAATGAAGTTGGGCAAATAGTTCAGAAAAAAATAATATTGAAACGTTGCTTAAATTCGGTGTACCAGTTCAATCTTTAAGCAGTGTATATACAATTACACATACAAAATATTACATTTTATATATTACTACAAAGTATATAATTAACAATAATATTATAGAATTGGTTCAATTCAATAATGCTAGTATATTAAAAAGATCATATTAGCTAGTTGCTATTCGAACCAATTAGTGTGTGAACAAATATTCAAGAACTATGTGTGAAACTTCTTAATTCCATTTAAAAATAATTGTGCAATTTATATTTTTTAGAATATTGGAAATTCAACTGTAGGTCTATTGTATTGTATTTGAATGTTCTAGCGCTCTAGGTAAGTAATAAATATTTAGTATACTTTATTTTATAAAAAAAATATTTATAGAAAAAAATGGAAAACTTCGTTAAAAAGATTCAACTGATGAATGTTAAAAGCGTGTGATTCATAAAAGAGTACATCCATTATATATTGAATAACATTTTTAAAAATCGTTTCTGAATGGCTTCTAGTGGTAAATCTACACTAAATATTTCACCTCAATCAATAATTCCATATTTCAAATGTGATTCTACTACAGCTTCTGAATTAATATTTAGGTAATTCATGTTTGATATATACAGAGTGTGCCCAATAAATCGCAGCGCCCCACTAATTTTGCCATATGTCTCATAGAATATAGACGATTTTATTGGCAAATGGTGGGTTGACTGGGTGTCACATATTTTGAGCAGTAACAACTTCCTGGTGTATTTTTAAGGCGTACCATGATTCGATATATAATACCAAAAGCGAAGAAGTCATATTAGGCATTTTTTTATAGAAAAATTTTATAAAGAGTTGTTCAGAGTGGTGAGCTCGACAAAGGAAGGGAGTTGTGGAGATCTAATCATCTGCTCGGCATACCTACCGTACGACTCACCCACCCCACCCCCATCTTAGGAGTTTAGGAAATTAGTACAATTTTCAAAGAAAAAGCAGCTGCCTTTGGTCCTCGGGTGTGACGCGAATACTCACCACACAGTGTGGGGCAGCTCGGACGTCAACCCGAGGGGCACAGTATTGCTGGAATTTCTCTACGCTTCAGATCTGGAGATTATATACAAGGGGAGCACCCCCACGTTTGTAATTCAAGGAAGACAAGAAGTAATCGACCTAACTCTGAGCTCCACAACAGTGGGGAACAGAATAAAAGTTTGGAGGGTTATGTCGGAACCTTCTTTATCAGACCATCGATACATTCGATTCGTCCTAGAAAGGATGTGCCCTGTAAACCAAGAAACTCGCGAGAAGTGGAATCAGCAGCTCTACAGCTGCAAACTGACATTATCTCCGCGTTTGAAAACAATTGCCCCTATAAGTAGCTAAAGGGGATAATTGCACCCCATGGTGGAATAAAGAACTATGTGGGTTGTGTAAAGAAACGAGGAGGTTGCTCAATACAGCAACCTTTTCTGACGAGCCAGCGGATTGGGAAATCTATAAGGAGTCCCAAAGAAGGTACAAAAGCTTGATAAACAAGCAAAAATAGAGTGCTGGAAGGCTTTCTGTAGAACCATAGAAGGCCTACCGGCAGTAGCTTGACTACATAAAACTCTCTCAAAAAGTCCATCATCGCGGCTTGATTGCATCAGGCTTCCAGATGGATCTTACACAAACAATGACCGTGAGACAATTGAGTGTCTAATTGAGGCTCATTTTCCGTGGTCAGAGGTTGTGGAAACTAAACCCCCGGAGTCGGAACACAGATCAACGGCTACTGCCGCAGACTGGAAAAAGGCGTCAGAGGTTGTAACACATGAAAAATTAAGATGGGCTATATCTACATTTGACCCATTCAAATCACCGGGACTTGACGGTATCTATCCGGCCCTAATACAAAAGGGCGCGGCTGTACTGCTAAGTCACCTGTATCATCTATTAAGATCTTGCCTAGCTCTAGGATATATACCAACGTCTTTGAGAGAGGTCAAAGTGGTCTTTATATCAAAGACAGGTCGTATCATATATGACCAGACTAAGGCTTTTAGACCAATAAGCCTCACATCCTTTCTTTTGAAGATACTGGAAAGGATGGTAGGTAGAAAGGTACATAAAAGATGGGGTATTGGCGCTATCACCAATCTACCCCAATCAACATGCATACCAGGCGGGGAAATCTGCAGAGACGGCCCTTCATCAGTTTGTTGTCAGAGCTGAGAGGGCGCTCGAGCAAAAAGAACTTGCTATGGTAGCGTTTTTGGATATTGAAGGAGCGTTTAGTAACCCCACCTTCTAATCCCTCTCTCAAGCAGTTGCGGACCGCAATGTGGACGGTACCATTATCAGATGGATATCATCTATGTTGAGCACCCGCGACATCGAGACCACGCTTCGCAACGAGACGGTCAGGGCCAAGGTGGGTCGAGGATTTCCGCAGGGAGGCGTACTATCTCCACTACTGTGGAATCTTCTGCTCGACGAGCTTCTGGTCGAATTGAACGAGACAGGTTTCTAAGCACAAGCATATGCAGACGATTTGGCTATCATGATTAGAGATCAATTTGAAAGAACTATTACAGGGCTCATGCAACGGGCTCTCAACATAGTTCAGGAAAGGTGTAACAGACATGGGCTCTCTGTCAACCCTGGCAAGACAGAGCTAATGCTGTTCACTAAAAGGAGAAAAATAAGCGACTTCCAGCTTCCTTCTCTTATGGGTACACGTTTGTGTCTTTCCCGCACAGTAAGGTATCTCGGGGTAACCTTGGAATCCAAGCTGTCATGGAAGGACCACGTTGAAGCTCAAACGAGGAAAGCGTGCGCCTCCTAATGGATGTGCAAACGCATCTTCGGTCCAAAATGGGGAATAAGTCCGAAGATTGCACTTTGGACATACACCACCATGGTGAAACCCCTAATAACATATGCGGCACTAGTGTGGTAGCGCTGCCAGGAGCGCTCCACAACTATGGCTCGCCTATGTCAAGTTCAAAGGCTAGCTTGCCTTGGAATTACAGGAGCTATCAGAACCGCCCCAACGATAGCAATGGAGGCCATTCTTGGACTCACTC
This sequence comes from Stenurella melanura, assembly GCA_963583905.1. NCBI lineage: Eukaryota > Metazoa > Arthropoda > Insecta > Coleoptera > Cerambycidae > Stenurella > Stenurella melanura. The sequence continues at coordinate 48,809,367 of OY757317.1, forward strand.
CCTTGCATATCGAGGTGGAACTGGAAGCTAAAAAAGCAAGCAAATAGACTGTTCAAAATGGAATGTGGAATGGGACTGGTCGGGGATGGGGGCACACAAAGGCCCTGGATCTGACGGTAAGGGACCGGGTCATCACCCAAGCGGAGGATGACCGGTGTCTCCCTGTCTATAATTTCACTATTCCATACTCAGCGGTGTTTCCCAGTCTAGAGGACTGGGAGCGCGATAAAAACCGTCTTCTGAGTCCCAAAGGTCTCGAGTGGTACACAGACGAATCTAAGACTCAGCAGGGAATTGGTGCTGGCATACACGGATGCAAACCAAGGGCTCGTATATCGGTGCCACTTGGAAGGTATCCAAGTGTATTCCAAGCAGAAGTATATGCTATATTGGTGTGTGCAAGCGAGAATCTCAGGAGAGGTATCGCCAACAAGCATATTTATATATGTAGCGACAGCCAAGCAGCCTTGAGGGCACTTGTGTCAAACAAAGTGACCTCAAGACTAGTTTTAAACTGTCGGAATATTTTGACAGAACTGTGCGAACACAACTCTGTCAAACTCATATGGGTGCCCGGTCACAGAGGTGTGGAGGGCAACGAAGAAGCAGCCCGATTTTCGGCAGAAGGAGCAATAACTCCGTTCCCTGGCCCTGAGCCAGCCTTCGGTTTGCCAAGAAGTCTGATTCAATCAGAGTTATGAGACTGGGCCACTGCAAGGTTCAGCAACCATTGGACTCAGGCCCCTGGAATGAGGCAGTCGAGGCTCCATATAAGGGGCCCTCGACTCACTCAACCATTAAGTGGCTGCTTGGGCTCGATAGAGAAAAAATGAGACGGAGAGTAGGCTTGTTAACAGGACACTGTCCTCTGAACACAATGGGGTTGAAAAACAGCCCTATTTGTAGGATGTGTTGAGTGGTGGGTGAAACCACCACTCATATCCTATGCAGTTGCGCACACTTAGGTGCGTTAAGGTATAGGCATCTCCAAAGGCAATTTTTACAGCCGGAGGAATTACGGGATCAACCATGGAATAGACTGCTATCCTTTGTGGAGAGCACTGGTCTCTTCTAGAAGATCCCACATAACGCGAATGCACAATGGGCCGACAGGCCTGAGTGCTGCGGATTCCACAGATTTGCTCGCACGATAATAATAATAATAATGTTCAGGGTCATTTAAAACCAAATCTTTTTTCTTCAAAATTTGAGATAATTTAAATTTCCATGCCAATAAAAATAATGAAAAAATATTAATTGATAATTTTTTCAATCCGTCTCCTTATGTTCAGTGTTGGGTTTCTCAGTTCTTGTGGAGTTACCTTTTCACAGGCCTTTCTTATTCTCTCGCACAACTCTTCCCTGTTTGTTGCTCTTGTCTTGTAAACTATTTCTCCCCACAAAAAGAAATCTATGGGTGTGATGTGCGGAGGCCTGAGCCTGAGAGCCCCCATTAGGCTATTGCGACCTACACGTCTGCGTCTGTTGAAAAAATGATCGTTAATCCATCCCCGTTCAATGAGAAAGTTATGAATTGAGGCTTCATCTAATTGAAGAAACATGTAGAAGTACAAGGGGGAACAAGCTCTTCTAGCGCCTCCGATAAAATTACCACCAATAATCTCACAAATCACGTTCACTTTTTCAAAATACTGTCTTCTGCAATCCACTGAGGATTGTCAAATGAATTGGTCATTTGACAATCCCTCACCCTATAGTTTCTTTGTTGATAAAGTTTTTAATATGCCTACCATCAAAATTTTCCATGAAGATATTAACAAAGCAAATACAATAAATCCCAATTCTGTACCAAAATACGCATCACAGAAGTTATCTCCTAATGGTAAATACCTGTGTGGTCTTTGTGTAAAGTGTAAGTCTGCAAGATCGGATCCACACTTTATTTTGACCTATTCATAAGAGTATTATCCTTTTCTAGCTACAGTTAAGTGTTTTATCAACTGGAATATTTATAAATAGACTAATCACATCAAAGTTCACCGACAAAACTTCAGAACAGATTGCAATATCACTTAATTTTGCAACAAAAATGATAAGGACTCATTTTTTGTAAAGGAATTTATCTTATCTGATATAGGATTTACGATATTAAATAAAATTGAGATTGTAATAACCATTTTCAGACAAAAATGAGTTATTGTTATTACTACTTCTACTACTACTACTACATGAATATGGATGTAATTAGGGGCATTTCTTTTTAAAAGCTTTTATTTAACTTGCAATCATTGTTAGTCTGTTCAGGTCAAATCTTGCAATCAAAATTTTGAGTAGTTCTAATTAACCTAGAGTTTTGAAATTTGGCACACGTGTAGAAGTCCGGTGACAACGTAACATATTATAGCCAATATCGGTCTAAATCCAATATAGCGGACGTTCCAAGATGGCGGATCGCCTTTTTCTTCACAACCTCCTTGAATGGGTATCAAATGAAAGGATTTGACGAGTTAAATATGATAAACTATGTGATGTCATTCAAAATTCAATATAGCGGACGTCCCAAGATGGCGGATCGCCTTTTCCTTCACAACCCCCTTGATATGGGTATCAAATGAAATGGTTTGACGAGTAAAATACGATAAACTATGTGACGTCATTCAATATTTAATATGGCGGATGTCCCAAGATGGCGTATCACCTTTTTCTTCACAACCCCCTTGATATAGGTATCAAATGAAATGGTTTGACGAGTTAAATATGATAAACTATGTGACGTCATTCTAAATGTAATATGACGGACGTCCCAAGATGGATCGCCTTTTCCTTCACAACCCCCTTGATATGGGTATCAAATGAAAGAGTTTAACGAGTAAAATACGACAAACTATGTGACGTCATTGAAAATTTAATATGGCAGTCGTCCTAAGATGGCGGATCGCCTTTTTCTTTACAGCCCTCTTGATATGGGTATCGAATGAATGAGTTTGACGAGTAAAATACGATATACTATGTAACGTCATTCTAAATTTAATATAGCGGACATCCCAAGATGGCGGATCGCCTTTTTCATCACAGCCCCTTTCATATGGACATCGAATGAATGGGTTTGACGAGTAAAATAATAATAATAATAATAATAATAAATAAAATACGGGCGTAGCGAGTGGTTATTGGTACTACCAGCGTACCCTCTCTGGTTGCATCGGAGACAGAGAGAAGGGCGACTGGCTTTGGGGAAAAAAAAAGAAAAAATAATAATATCTTTATTCACCATACAAATAAAACATACACGGTAAATAGGTACCATTTCACCTAGATGGTGCTCTTCCAATGGCTCTGATACAAAGAGGAAGTAATTTACAACTTAAACTAGGTACAATGAGAGTAAGAAAGAGAACAAATGAATAAAAGTATGAAAGTATGAAAATATGAAAATATGAAAGTGTGCCACGATGTCACGCTACCGGTGTAGGGGAGTGGGATTAATAAGAATAATTTATGGTAGAGATGTTTTTAAGATGGTGCATGCAGGGAACGGTACCGCTGATTTAGGTGGCAACATTTTGAACGGCAAGCAGCATACTTTTTATTTTACAATTAAATGTTTTTGCAGATAACTTTTTAATGTTTGGATCCAGCCTGTTCCACATATGGATTGCATTATATCTGAATGACTTTTGGTAAGCGGAGGATGTGCGCTTCGGTATTTTCAAATCTTGCATGTGCCTTGTATTTTGTTCATGGTTCCAGACTAAGAACTTGTTTAATAGGTAGTGGGGATCACCAGTCCTCATTACTTTATAAATAAGTCTGTACGTGTGTGATATACGTCTGTTTTTCATATTTAGGTTAGAATTATGATTTAAGTAGGGAGTAATGCGATTTCTAAAGCTAATATTATACGCAAAATGAATGCAAGCATTTTGAACTGTTTGTATTAGACGACGTGTAGCGGCACTAATAAAGTTATTATATACTATATCACCATAATCAAGAATTGAAAGTATGAGACTGTTGCATAAACGATATTTGGCAATAGGTGACATGCAAGTTTTATATGGGTATATATGGTTTGAAGCGACTAATTGCCAATCTTACTTTATTGGAAATATGCGATTGAGAAGTAAGCGCATCATCCATGATTACACCTATATTCTTTGCTTCACTTAATTTAGATATCTCATCATTACCAATCTTAACAACAAAATCAGATAGTTTATCCCTGGAATATTTTGAACCTGCTATCAATAAAATAGACTTAGATGTATTAATTTTTAAGTTATGATCCAAAGTAAATTTCTGAATTTTTGTAGATATGTGGTAATATTTTCTTATGCAATTACTTGATTACTTGGGCAAACACCAAGAGTTAACTGGGAATCATCAGCATACTACATGACACTAGAATATTGAATTTCACCATCCATGTCTGTGACGCATATTAAAAATAGCAGAGGCCCAAAAATGGACCTTTGAGGCACCCCTTGATATAGTGGTGCATATGTGGATTTGGTATTTTTATTGTCTATTGCTAGAGCGACACATTGTTCCCTATTGGTTAAGTAAGATTTAAAGAAATTAATGCAATCATTAGAAAACCCAAAATAATACAACTTAGAGAATAAAATAAGTGAATTCAATGTATCGAAGGCCTTACTAAAATCGAGTAGACCTAAACATGTTGCTTTATTGTTATCTGTGTTTTGACAGATATCATCAGTTACTTTTATTAGTGCAGTGGAAGTGCTATGATTTTTTCTAAAACCCGATTGCGTTGAGGATGTCAGATAATTTTCACCGAAATAAGGGAAAATTTGGATGTGAACGTGTCTTTTTAGAATTTTAGAAACTGCAGATAAGATACTAATTGGTCTAACATATTTTGATTCTGTAGGATTGGCTATTTTTGCGAGGGGTTTAACAATTGCCTTTTTCCAGCAGTTAGAAAAACAAACATATGGACTGACAGACAAACGGGCAGATGCACAGAACGTACATTTCGACAGTTGTTCAGGATTTGATCACTTACACAATGATATGATAATCTTTATCTACAGGCGACATTTACAGTTTTTGGAAGCCGATCAAATCCAATATACACCTCGATTTCCTGTTTACAAATAATATAATAACTGATAATATGCGAATCAAAATTTAAATATATTTCCTTCGAGTATTAAAATATAAACCTCACCGAAGAACATTTACTTCTAGAAGCGGAATAGTCGAAGTAATTTTATCTTAAAGATTTGTTGTTTCACAAGTGGCTTATATGAATGGCCAAGGATACATAAGTACTGATACACGTTCCGAATCACTGTCAATATTACACCCAATTAACAATATTACGTGTCATTTGTCAGAGTGAAGGCACTAATTAAAGTTTTATCAGATAGTGTTCGAGTTCTTTATCAGTGTTACGAAGAACGCCGCTCAGTTATCATATCTGAGAATGAAATCGCCATATTATTTCTTAACATAATTTCTAAAACGTGTTCGTTTAACCACCTTATCATATTATAAGAATGTTATCGTAAGAAAAGAGTTGAAGAACAAAGGTTCTAGAAAATTAAATTTATTTTCCAAAAGCCCTGCCAGATAAATAGTTGAGGGTTGCATTTTGGAGATATGAACTTTAGTTTAGTTACTTCCACATCCACGTAGTGGATTGGGAGTATTGTATTAGAAAAAAAAATTAAATTGTTTTTTTTTTCTTGAAATAGGTTTAGAATGTCATGAAACATCGAGATGTTAAAGGATCCCTCACTTTTTCCTATATAAAATGGTTCTCGGCTAAATTTTCTGAATTTTTAGTATGTTATAGATCTCGATCTCCTGATTAAAAGTATCATGGGCCCAATCTAATCCTATGACTAGTTTTTGAGATACAGGGTGTTAAAGTGGCAATTTTTACTTCCCTCGCATACCGAAGGGAAGTATTGTATTCGAGAAAAAATCGCCCTGAGAGATTTTTTCGGATTTACACGTTTCGGATCACGTAGATTACGAAAATATAGATTTCTCAATTCCGTCAGTCAGTCTGTCTGTCTGTCTCTGTTGGTGCATTATCTAAAAAACTACTTGACGGAGAACAGTCAAATTTGGTAGGTAGCTACCACTACTACCAGCAAAGAAATGGATGAACTTTCACTGGAAAATATACAGGGAATAAATAATGAATTTTGTTTTGCTCAAATTTAAAATTTCCACGTTTCATGACATTCTAAATCTATTTCAGAAACAAAATTTTCAAAACTTTTTGAAAATCTTTTACCAGTAGAAAAACGATTTTTTTTGCTCAAATTTAATATTTCCACGTTTCATGACATTCTAAATTTATTTCATAAAAAAAATATCAAAGAGAAAAATTTCAAAATTTTGGAAAAATTTTTAAAATATTGTAAAACATATTTTTACTACTTATACTACTTATAGAACATATAACGGAAACATTTTTTTGCTCAAATTTAAAATTTCCACGTTTCATGACATTCCAAACCTATTTCAGACAGAAAAAAAATTGAAAACTTTTTGCAATTTTTTTTACCAGTAGAAAGATGGAATTTTTTCAGCCCAAATTTAAATTTTCCACGTTTCATGACATTCTAAACCTATTTCATTAAAAAAAATGTTTTTTAGTGAAAATCCCATGACGATTGTATCATGTGGGTAGGACCTATGAATTTTTTCGTTTTCTGGTGTTGGTATTTTAATTATTACAAGATTTTGGAGGGCTATAGGACAATTTCCTAAATTCTTCCAAATTCGCTACAGAATAATACGTAATCCGTAAAAAATTCATACAGTATATAATCTGAGTAAAAACAGAGTTGTTTTATCTTTTAAAAATTTTTCAAAGTTTAATTTGAGTCCTATAGGATTTATGTTGCTCTTCCCTTGGCCCGCTAACTACTATGCAAAAACAGGTGAATTTTAGACCTTTTTTGCGGCCACTCTTTGTAAAGGTATTTACGCAATCCTTCCATATTTGGCACCTTTTATTTAACATTGAATTTTTGCTATCGGATGACCACTTTCTACATTTTTTTGACGAAAGGTTATCTGGTTTTCTTTGTAATAATACCTTCCGGTTACTATTCTCATGTGTGGTTTCGTAATCAATAATTTTTTAGAGTGACCGCCCTATATAAATAAAAAGGAAAGTTCTGTGTAAATACCTTTACCGATTTTTATAAAATATGTTCATGGTAATTGAAGGATTCGATTTTTTTTTTCGCTAATATTATTCTTGCAACGTCAGATAATATAGTGTGATAAAAATATGGGCTTATGTACAGGGTGAACCACCAATAACACGAAGTACATTTTTAAAATCGATGTGCATATGCTAAAACAACAAGATTTTAAGAAACTTATTTTTGAAATGAAATGTACTGTTCTATATTTACTGAAATTCGCAATTTGTATGTTTTGCACAGGGCGAGTAAAAAATATGGGAAGACGTGTGACTCATTCTAATACGACGTCCTGTATATTTTAATAAATATTGATTGTCCATTGACAGCTGATTCCAAATATGTATAATTTTAGAGGGGTCCACAGGGTGATACAAAAGATAGAACACAAGAAAGATGTCGAAAAACTTTTTTTTCTTGAAATCGTCCTGTAATTCAGGATTTCGTCGGTTAATTTCCATAATTCTTTCAAATTGTGTTTATTTTGTATACATTAATAAAATAACAAAAAATCAAAACCTTACTACGATTAGTTCTCGAGATTTAAAGTGAAAAATTTTACTATGTGTGTATTTTTACCCTCTACATAAAAATGCCGGCAATGGAAATTAATGTTTCATAGAATAAGGGTAATAAGGGTAATCGTCCATAATATTTTTATTACTGAAAGGTCCGCAGTCTTCTCATAATAAAGCTCCTTAATGTGATACGATCATCATAGAATAAAAAGTTTTTTTTTAATTTTGACATGATGTTTTACGGGCGCCACATTGGAATTATTGTATAACCATATTACACGGCAAGATATCGAATCTCTTGGTTCCCCATTCATCAAAATCCAACCATTAGTTTATGTTCTTCAAGGGAATAAAGAAAGAGACATAGAAACATAACACTGAAAAATATTATTCTCCTTTACGAGAGCAGTTAGGTAAAAACTAATGTTCAATGGAAAAAATCGAAAAAGAAAGTTATGTAAAATTGTACGATTAAACGAACTTGCCTTAGTAAAGTTTGATCGTAATTATATGAGGGCCTTGTTCGACGTAATTACAGTTTACATTGTAGTACCACTACTTTCCGTTAGATGTCATACACATTGTTTAAAGCTATCGAAAATATTACCCAGGTAACCACCCCTTCATATTTTGCCTCATTATGTTTAAAGTCTCAATTGCAATATTTTTGGTTGGGATAAAATTAAAGGGGGGACTGTAATTACGTCGAACAAGGTCCTCGTATAATTACGATCAAACTTCACTAAGGTAAGTTCGTTTAATCGTACAATTATATTTCAGGCCTTGTTCTCCATAATTGCAGTTTACATTGTAGATGTTTAACGCATTTTATTGCAATTTTGTTTCATTTAATTACAGTTTAATAAAAAAAATTCCTGTATTACTTAAGGCGCAGCGATACAACCTTATCTGGTAAATAAATGATGAAAAAGTAACTACTATATTTAGTTTTGCATAATATGTTAATTAAACTATACCATTTGCTGGATATCGTCTCTTGCCGTATTTAATTTTTCTGGTGTAAAACATCACAAAAAAATAAAGATCTTTTAGCAGATCCAGCCCTGTCTTTGTTAGGTTGCTTCTGCACAGATCATGAAGTCTTAATATCTGAAATTCTAACGTCAGGCCTCTTAAAAAATTTTATATTTGATCTTCAATTAACGTAAAAGTCGGTACTCTATGAACGGTTACTAAAGCAAGTAACTTTATAAGTTTCTTTGTTAACTTTTTAAATTTTGGTGTCTCGAAAGAACATTGTCTTCATAAAAATTCTAAAGCGACGTTAGTATCTCAATTTTAAAGTACTTGGGCCTTGGTAACCGTAATCTAAAAATGCTTTTAAAAAGTCGTTTAACCATAAGATTATTCACTACATCCTCTACAAAGAAATTAGAGAAATTGCTGTGAGATAGTTCTTTACAAAGTCATTTCGTAATTATTAGTTTTTTAGAGTGACCGCCATGCACAAATAAAGAGGGAAGTTCTTTGTAAATACCTTTACCGATTTTTTGTTACTTTATTAATGTATACACAATAAACATAATTTGGAAGGACTATGGAAATTAACCGACGAAATCCTGAATTACAGGACGATTTCAAGGAAAAAAAGTTTTTCGGCATCTTTCTTGTGTTCTATCTTTTGTAGAGGTGTTTTAAAATCTCATGAGCTGTGACCTTCATATGCGCAGAGACACAATCCCTCCCGTCAACTCAGTCACACTTCTTAAAAATATTATATTTATTGTTTAAAATGTATCACGAGCTTTTGTTTATGTACACAGCAAGGTAACCGCCAGTGTCTTCAAAAAAATACTTATAACGTACAATAAACTTTGCCTTTTGCGCATTTCGCGGCTCATAAGATTCTGAAACACCTCTATATCCCTGTGGCCCCCTCTAAAATTATATATATTTGGCATCAGCTGTCAATGGACAATCAATATATATTAAAATATACAGGGCGTCGTATTAGAATGAGTCACACGTCTTCCCATATTTTTTACTCGCCCTCTATATGATATACAAATTGTGAATTTCAATAAATATGGAACAGTACATTTCATTTAAAAAATAATTTTCTTAAAATTTTGTTGTTTAACAAGCATAAACACATCAATCTTACAAATTCACTTCGTGTTATTGGTGGCTCACCCTGTATATAAGCGCATATTTTTATCACAATATATTATCTGACGTTGCAGGAATGATATTCGCGAGAAAAAAATTAATCGAATCTTTCAATTGCCATGAACATATTTTATATAAATAGCCACTTTTTAAATTTAACACCCTATATCTCAAAAACTAGTCATAGGATTAGATTGGGTCCATGATACTTTTAAACAAGAGATCGAGATCTATAACATTCTAAAAATTCATAAAATTTAACCGAGAACCATTTTATATAGGAAAAAGTGCTGTGCTGGTCCCAATTTGAGTGAAAATAACTGTTCTGTCTGTCTGTCGGCCTGTCTGTCGGCCTGTCTGTCGGTCTGTCTGTCGGTCTGTCTGTCTGTAACTTTTTGTCCGCACGTTTTCTCCGGAACGGTTTAAGATATTGACTTGAAATATGTTATAACGAAATCTGGAACTGGATTGTTTTTTGAACATATCCGGTGAAGGGTTTGGGGGTAAATAGGGGGAAATAAGTAAAGCAAGCTGGTAAGAGTACAGAAACTAGAGTGTATGTAATAGAAGCCAAGGCCTCAAATTTATTATAATAATTTCCATCCCACTCCCCCCCCTCTACTTCATTATTAAAAGGGTTGATAAAATAAAATTGATATTGTCTGTAATTGTTTATTTGTGGCATATTCAGATTTTCTTACTTTTTATTGGGTATTTTGCCACTGAAAAATATTTAAAAATTTTAATGAAAAAACCTCTGCGCCAAACGGATCAGACAGAGGTTGGTTCTTGAGTACTTGACTGTTTCAAAAAGTCTCACACCTAAAAATATATAAACTAGAACAATGTTATAAACTGAAAACTGAAAATCAAAGCTATAGGTAGTTAACGTTTCGGAAGAGAATCTACTTCCGTTCTCAAAACTTTTTTGGCCGTCAACCATGACAGTTTTTTTTTTATGTATTTCCATAGTCACGTGAGACATTAAATTATGTTTTTCTTATTTTTACTTACTTCGTCTCTAAGGATCGGCAACCAACTAGTACAAAAATCTATTGAATAATTAGAAACGCATCTATCCTCGTTTAATAAAATAATCGCGGATTCTTTAAGTTTTCTTTTAGTTCCGTTGCTCTCTTTTTCCAAAATCTTCGCCGAGTCCCATTTAATTCTATGATTATTATCCCATGCGTGTTCACAAATTTTAGGTGAATCATCTAGACCTTTCAACGTAAGGCTTGGTGAACATAGAAATTACGCTAGAAGGGGAGAATTTGAAAAATCCAAAATTTGTGAACACGCATGGGATAATAATCATAGAATTTACCTTTCCTTTCCTTTCCTTTCCTTTCCTTTCCTTTCCTTTCCTTTCCTTTCCTTTCCTTTCCTTTCCTTTCCTTTCCTTTCCTTTCCTTTCCTTTCCTTTCCTTTCATTTCCTTTCATTTCCTTCGCTCCGCTCCCCTCTCCTCCTCTCCCCTCCTCTCCCCTCCCATACTAGTCCTACTATTTTATTAGACTATAACCTATTAATCCTCTTTAACCTTCTGGTTATTTCCCATCTAAAATAAAAATACATTTCGGTACTTACACAACTAAGCACTAGATAGGCTCTAGGTTTCTTACTATCATGTGCCTTCATGTCGGCATTATACACTATATATACACACGTGTTCACCGTTCGCAGTAAAGAAACGTAATGGAATATGGGTCGGTGTGAGAGGTGGGGGATTGGTAGATAAGTTTTGGGCATTTAACTAGTGATACGCTCCGTAACAGAGGGCGTTACTACAGCTGGTCTAGAGGATGCGGTTCCGAAATGTAATCATATTTTATAATATTCTATTTAGTTGTTACTGATAGAACATTACATTTTGAGGAATAATTTGTTTCTTTTACATCAGTCGTTAATTCGATCTAGATTGTGTTGCAATATCAAACAGTAGTCGATGCACGATATTCTACAGAATAATTTCAGACCATCAGCATTTAGAAGATAGTTCAAGGCGATATCAGTAAAAATGTCGCTAATAAACATAATGATCAAAAGTGGAGCTAGATTAGATCCCTGTCGGACGCCTGGGATTGGTACAACCTCCACAGATCAATGGCCAGAGACATATTGGGTTCTATTATTGAGGTAAGATGAGAAAATAAATAAATGAGGTTATTTGAGTATCCGAAAATGTGTCATTTTTGCAATAGAACATTACAGTTGAGCCTGTCAAAAGTCTTTGAAAAATCTGTATAGATGATGTCAACTTGACTACTATCATCAGGAGAGGAGAGGAGAGGAAAGAATAGAAAAGTAAGTGCTTTCGCCGTCTTCAAACAAAACTATTATTAAATGTGGTTTTATAAATTTCAGCCAGATCCGGCACCATTAGTTCGTTAAACGTTTCGGATATTTTCGTTATACGTTTAACCGTCATCAGACAAGTGTACAAATCTGCTTGAACTATAAACTCAGCTTAATGTGGTATCAATACTATTTGATCTTTCTAGGGCTATTGACTCAGTAAACAAGAATATACTTGTTAGAAAGTTAGAAAATTTTGGTATACCAGGGAATTTGCTAAACTGGATGAATGCATACATATACAATAGAAAATTTATAGTGGAATATAATTAGGCGATATCTGATGCACATGATGTAGCTCTAGGTATCCCCAAGGTTCAATTCTGGGGCCGCTATTATTATTTGCCATATATACAAATGATCTTCCTTGTCATATAATAAAAGGTCTCACTTTTATGTACGCGGATGACACAACTATTTCCACAGCTGCTGCAAATATTAATCATGTATGTACAGGGTGGGCAACTAAGAATGGAGGTCGGCCATATCTCAGAAACCAAGCATCGCACAAATTTAGGGAAAAAATTACCTTAAGTAAAGTGGCCACGAAAAATTGCTGGAAAATATTTTCGAGTTTCTAAAATGGTCGCTAGGGGGCGTAACAGCCATAGCCGAATAGAAAATCAGGTTTCTCTCAGTATTTTGCTCAATTAAGTGGCATTGAAAATACATGCGTCGTAATCCTAGGACAATTTCGAATCTTTTCAGTTTTCCATTTTTTTTGTATCTTCAAGAATAAAGTGGTGGAGAGATGCCAAAAACACATTTTTTCAAATGTCGATTACTCCGATTAGCCTTAACGGAATTTAACAATCTTCGTCTCATTGGAAAGTGCTTTTCTTAGTCTATCGAGTGCACTTTGCGCTGTTTCCATTTGATTATTACCGTCTCCGCTAGAGGGCGTTATTTGACATGACAATAAATAATGCGCTTTTTCTTAAAAAATTTAAATGGAATGGTATATTTATTTTTACACGGTAAAATAGAGAATTAAAAGACTCAGATGTCAGTGAAAACCGCAACTCGATAACTTTTCTCTAACGGAAGATATTAGCAAACAAAGTTGAAATTATGAATTATTGTCAGATATTTACGACGGGATTTGCAAATTAGCTGTTGAAAACAAGTAAGCTGTGAAACTGACACAATGAAGAAACAACATATATCAAACATATTGAGTAAAGTATATATTACATGATATAAAAATTAGTAATTAATTACAGACACCAATTCTAACAATAATAACAATATATTTATGTAGACAGTTATGAAAAGACTAATTTTAGACGAATGTAATATTTGCAAATTACGCGAGTCAAGTAAAATTACTGTTTCATAACGTGTTAAGAAAGACAACATGTTATCTAATCCTGCTCTAAAGAAAAGAAATTGCAATTTATATTGAATTTTATTTTGCGGTTTCAAACATTGTTACACCTACAGTGGTACAAATAAGTTTTGTGTTTATCGCTGTACCTGAGCATTAGTATAGGTTGACATTTGTATTAACAAAGTTCATTTGTCAATCTGCTGAATTTTTTTAAATAAATTAAGTCAAAATTTGTTGATTCAGGTGTGGATATTCCATCTGATATAAAAGAGTAGCAGTAAATTCAATAATACCTGATAAATCAAAAAGCATATATGAGGAAGTATAATATACGAAATTTGAAAACTGGTGTCAACAAAAAGGAATAATAAGATGTATGTGAAAAGATTCTCTTAGCGTATTTCGAAACGATGAAAACCTATAAAGCATCACGATATGAAATTTCAATTCATTACATAACTAGTGATGTAATGAATTGTTATTAAACTGTTATTATTAAACTCATCATTTAGAAAAAAAACTTTAAGAGTAAGGCACAAAAAACACTGTATTAATAAAATGCAAATCGAAACTTTCCGCCGTCTGCATTTCTAATAAAACTTTTAAAGTTTTCTTCTGTTAAAATGATAAATTTTTTAGCGTGATAACCTGAAGATTTTCTCTTCAAAAATGCTATTAATATGTTATATTCTTTATGTCAATGTTTCCTTTGGCATTTAATTCTTTAATATAGATTCCTACTCAATATTCATATCGTGATGCTTTATAGGTTTTCATCGTTTCGAAATACGCTAAGAGAATCTTTTCACATACATCTTATTATTCCTTTTTGTTGACACCAGTTTTCAAATTTCGTATATTATACTTCCTCATATATGCTTTTTGATTTATCAGGTATTATTGAATTTACTGCTACTCTTTTATATCAGATGGAATATCCACACCTGAATCAACAAATTCTGACTTAATTTGTTTAAAAAAATTCAGCAGATTGACAAATGAACTTTGTTAATACAAATGTCAACCTATACTAATGCTCAGGTACAGCGATAAACACAAAACTTATTTGTACCACTGTAGGTGTAACAATGTTTGAAACCGCAAAATAAAATTCAATATAAATTGCAATTTCTTTTCTATTTTAGAGCAGGATTAGATAAAATGTTGTCTTTCTTAACACGTTATGAAACAGTAATTTTACTTACTCGCGTAATTTGCAAATATTACATTCGTCAAGTAAAATTAGTCTTTTCATAACTGTCTACATAAATATATTGTTATTATTATTAGAATTGTTGTCTGTAATTAATTACTAATTTTCATATCATGTAAAATTATACTCTACTCAATATGTTTGATATATGTTGTTTCTTCATTGTGTCAGTTTCACAGCTTACTTGTTTTCAACAGCTAATTTGCAAATCCCGTCGTAAAGATCTGACAATAATTCATAATTTCAACTTTGTTTGCTAATATCTTCCGTTAGAGAAAAGTTATCGAGTTGCGGTTTTCACTGACATCTGAGGCTTTTAATTCTCTATTTTACCGTGCAAAAATAAATATACCATTCCATTTAAATTTTTTAAGAAAAAGCGCGATATTTATTGTCATGTCAAATAACGCCCTCTAGCGGAGACGGTAATAATCAAATGGAAACAGCGCAAAGTGCACTCGATAGACTAAGAAAAGCACTTTCCAATGAGACTAAGATTGTTAAATTCCGTTAAGGCTAATCGGAGTAATCGACATTTGAAAAAATGTGTTTTTGGCATCTCCCCACCACTTTATTCTTGAAGATACAAAAAAAAATGGAAAACTGGAAAGATTCAAAATTGTCCTAGGATTACAACGCATGTATTTTCAATGCCACTTAATTGAGCAAAATACTGAGAGAAACCTGATTTTCTATTCGGCTATGGCTGTTACGCCCCCTAGCGGCCATTTTAGAAACTCGAAAATATTTTCCAGCAATTTTTCGTGGCCACTTTACTTGAGGTAATTTTTTCCCTAAGTTTGTGCGATGCTTGGTTTCTGAGATATGGCCGACCTCCATTCTTAGTTGCCCACCCTGTACATAAGGTTATAAGTACTGTTGTTGATGAAATGAATGATTGGAGCAATCGAAATAAATTAATTTTATATGAAAAAAAACAACGATATTTCTGAATATCAGCCCAAGAAAACAAATATCATTATATTCTTTAATGATTAGCAATTTTTCAACATTTTTAGGTTCCTGTATGGACCACTCACTGTCCTGGGAACCTCACGGCAATCATGCATGCAGTAAATTAAACAAAGCATACTTTGCTATATTGCAACTAAACGGCAATATAAGCGAGGAGGGAATTTATTATTGATGTTTACTATTCCCTTAGTCATTTATCACTCAACATCAGTGTTTAGGGAAGATCAAACAAAATGTATAGAACTTTTGTTATACAAAAAGAACTATAAGACTGATGGTTAAACCTTAATTATAGAGAAAGCTATAAAGACATTTTTAGTATAAAGGAAATTCTAACTGCACCCTCATATTTACATGTTTAATACACGCTAGCTAAAGCTAACCTGCAAGAGTTTAATACAATCAATAACAATAACGCATATAAAACGAGACAGGGAAAGCTCTTATTAATTCCACAACATAGAACAGCCAAATTTCAAGAATCTCTCCTTTACAGTTGAATAATACTGTATAATAGTCTCTCCGAATAAAAGATCAAAGTAAAGAAATTACTTACAGAAAGTGCATTTTATAGCATTCAAGAGTTTTTGTGTGGAGTCTATGACAATAATGTTCATTTAGTGTTGTTAATAAGTTTGGTTGTTATTCTGGTATTCATTTCTTGTATTTATTTTTTATACTTAGTGTAATTATTATTATTATGTTATTATTTATACATACGCTTTTTCTCTCTTCTTTTATGATTTGCCATATATAGAGACTGCATCAGTCAGAATGGTGAATAATTTTTTTTTTTTTTCGGTTAATCCGTTACCGGACAGGGCTTCCGTGTTTTCCGACCGATACCACAAGTTAGCCGCGCCGGCAATAATTGCAGCCACTCCCCATGACCTGTGGGGTTAGTGACGGTAAATTCCTAAATCGTGTGCCTTAAATCATAAAATAGATGGGTGACCTTATGCCTCCGGTTGCTGGGTGGTTCACAGTAGTACCCGCGAGTTTGGCAGAGTTCAACAGATAACGGCAGCAGTGAGATGCATAAGACTCAGAGAGTCTCCCTGGAAAACGCCTCTCCTGAACACCACCTGCTCTATCGTAACTCGCTGTGCACCGGATAAATACTATTATTATTATTATTATTATTATTATTATTATTGTTATTACTATCGTTATTATTATTTTTATTGTCATAATCACACGTGTGTCCCCTGATGAAATTACTTCTTAACTGTCATCAGAGAAGTGCTTAACATTACATTTAACGTCATGAAACATTTTCGAGTATATATGTTAAACGTGTTTTTAAGCATTTCATTTTATTGTATCTCTCTGGAAAGATGATTACATCATGATCTTAAGCATTATCGACTTCTTATCTCACGTATACAGTGCAGTCGGTCTAATTGAGATTAGATATATTTTAACTTAGCAAGATTTGTTAAAGGCATAACATTAACTCCAATTGCCTTTAAAAAAAATCGGTAAAGGTGTTTACACAGAACTTTCCTCTTTATTTATACAAGGGCGGTAACTCTAAAAAATTATTAATTACGAAACCACACATGAGAATAGCAATCGGAAGGTATTATTACAAAGAAAACCTGATAACTTTTGGTCAAAAAAATATACAGAGTGGTCATCCGATAGCAAAAATTCAATATTAAATACAAGGTACAAAATATGGAAGGCTTACGTAAATACCTTTACAAAGAATGAAAGCAAAAAAGGCCTAAAATTCCCCTGTTTTTGCATAGTAGATAGCGGGCCAAGGGAAAGAGCAAAATAAATCCTATAGGGCTCAAATTAAACTTTGAAAATTGTTTAAAAGATAAAACAACTCTGTTATTACATAGATTTTATATTGCATGAATTCTTTACGGATTCTACATTATTCTGTAGCGTATTTGGAAGAATTTAGGAAATTCTCCTAGAACACCTAGTAATAATTAAAATATCAACACTAGAAAACGAAAAAATGCATAGGTCCTACCCACATGATACAATCGTCATGGGATTTTCACCAAAAAACTATTTTTTTTATGAAATAGGTTTAGAATGTCATGAAATGTAGAAAATTTAAATTTGAACAAAAAAAATTTCCCATCTTTCTACTGTTAAAAAAATGTTGAAAAGGTTTTGAAAAATTTGTTTTCTGTAATAGGTTTCGAATGCCATTTAATCTTGATATAGTAGTAAAAAAAATCGGTAAGGTATTTACACAGAATATCCCTCTATATTTGTGCATGGCGGTCACTCTAAAAAATTAATAATTAGGAAACGACATTGAAAATAATAATCGGAATATAGTTATCACTATTATTACAAAGAAAACCTGATAAGTTTTGGTCAAAAAAATATACAGAGTGCTCATCCAACAGCAAAAGTTCAATACTAAATAACAGGTGCCCAATATGGAAGGCTTGCGCAAATACCTTTATAAATGTCCACCATGACTGAATTATTTCTTGGGATGACCACCCTGTACATAATATATCAATAAAAGTATAATAGGTGCGCATATGCCAAATATGATTGCCATCTTGTCTAAATGTTATTTGTGGCATTATCTTAATTTTTTTTTTCCTTCTTCAATTCTTTGGGAATTTCACTGCCACATGTATGTTTTCTTTCTAAGCGGTGCTAGGGGAATCTACAAAATATATCACAATTAACCAGTATGTTACTGGTAAAAAAAACCTCTACGCCCGTGACGTTTACGTCAAAGGATCAGTTAAAGGTTGCTTTTGATAAATAAACAACACAAATAAGTATAAAAACTTGAAATTAAATATTTCGCCGACGTTTCGGAAATCTAATCTGTTTCCTTTCTTAGAGCTGTGTATTTGTCATACACAGCAAAAAAGATTTTTCAAAAAAAGCCTTGAGAAAGGAAACAGATTAGATTTCCGAAACGTCGGCGAAATATTTAATTTCAAGTTTTTATACTTATTTGTGTTGTTTATTTATCAAAACCAACCTTTAACTGATCCTTTGACGTAAACGTCACGGGCGTAGAGGTTTTTTTACCAGTAACATACTGGTTAATTGTGATATATTTTGTAGATTCCCCTAGCACCGCTTAGAAAGAAAACATACATGTGGAAAAAAGGAAAAAGGAAAAAAAAAGTATTGCCATCTATCACATTTTCAATTCCACATTCACGTAGTGGAGTGGCAGTATAGTGGTGGTTAAAATATTTCATTTTTTTGAAATTTTTCAAAAATGCTGGTAAAAAATTTTAAAAATATGTTTCTTCTGAAATAGGTTTAGAGTGCCATGAAACGTGGAAATTTTAAATTTGAGCAAAAAGGAAAGTTTCCTTCTATTCTATAGTAATGGTGTTTTTTACTTCTCTCGCATACCGAAGGGAAGTATTGTATTCGAGAAAAAATCACCCTCCTAGATTTTTTCGGATTCTGACGTTTCAGATCACGTAGATTACGAAAATATAGGTTTTTCAATTCCGTCAGTCTGTCTGTCTGTCTATCTGTTGGTGCATTAACTAAGAAAATACTTGACGGAGAGCAGTCAAATTTGGTATGTAGTTGACCCTACTGTTAGCGAAGAAATGGTTAAACTTTCACTGAAAAATATAGGGTGGATCTTCTATACGGAATAAATAGTGAATTATTTTTTTAATTTCCACGTTTCATGACACGCTAAACCTATTTCTGAAAAAAAAATTTGAATTTTGAAAAATTTTTTACCACTAAAAAAATTTTTTTTCTTTGTTCAAATTTAATATTTCCTCGTTTCATGTCATTCTAAACCTATTTAAAAGAAAAACATTTTTTTTAAATTTTTTACCGCTAAAATAGATGGAAAATTGTTTTTTCTTTCTCCAAATTTAAAATTTCCACGTTTCATAGCGTTCTAAATCTATTTAAAAAAAACAGAAAATTCTTTAAAAATTTTTTAAAAAATTTTACCACCCACTAAATTAGATGGGTTTTTTTTTCTTTGTTCAGATTTAAAATTTCCACGTTTCCATGGAATTCATTCTAAAATTATTCAAACAAATTTAAAAATGTATTTGGAAAATTTTTAAAAAATTTTGGAAACTTGTTTAGGTAATCTATTTATCACTACTATAGAATAGAAGAAATTTTTTTTTTTGCTCAAATTTAAAATTTCCATGTTTCATGACATTCCAAGCCTATTTCGGAAAAAAATTTGCAACAACTTTTTACCATTTTGGAAAAAAAAATTGACACTAGAATAGATGGAAAAAAATTTTCTTGCTCAAATTTAAAATTTTCACGTTTCATGACATTCTAAACCTATTTCAGGAAAAAAATTGAACATTTTTCTCACCAACATTTTTGAAAAATTTCAAAAAAAAATTTTTTTTACCACCACCATACTTCCACTCCACTACGTGAATGTGGAATTGAAAATGTGACAGATTGCAATAATATTTGGCATATGCATCTATTACATTTTTATTGAAAAATGTACAGGGTGGTCATCCCAAGAAATAATTCAGTCATGGTGGACATTTGTAAAGGTATTTGCGCAAGCCTTCCATGTTTGGCACATGTCAGTTAGTATTGAACTTTTGGTGTTGGATGAGCACTCTGTATATTTTTTGACCAAAAATTATCAGATTTTCTTTGTAATAATAGTGATAAGTATATTCCGAATATTATTTTCAATATCATTTCGTAATTATTAATTTTTTAGAATGACCGCCATGCACAAATAAAGAGGGAAGTTCTGTGTAAATACCTTTACAGATTCTTTTTATTTGAAATAGCTTAGAATGCCATGAAACGTGAAAATTTTAAATTTGAGCAAAGAAAAGAAATTTGCTAAAAAAAATGTTGCAATTCTTTTTTCAGAAATAGGTTTCAAATGTCATGAAACGTGGAAATTTTAAATTTGAGCAGAAACATTTTTTCATCTATTCTATAATAAGTAGTGATAATAGATTTTAAATAGGTTTAGAACGCTATGAAACGTGGAAATTTTAAATTTGAACAAAGAAAAAAAAACTTTCGATATAGATCGAAAGTTTTTTTTTCTTTGTTCAACAAACTAAAATAGTTTAGTGGTACAAAATTTTTCAAAAATGTCGGTAAAGAAAAATTTCAAAAAGCCTTTTTTTCTGAAATAGGTTTAGAATGCCATGAAACGTGGAAATTTTAAATTCGAACAAAGAAAATCAAAATTTTCATCTATTATAATGGTAAAAAAGGTTTCAATGTTGATGAAAAAAAATTTCAAAATATTTTTTTTTCTGAAATAGGTTTGGCGTGTCATGAAACGTGGAAATTTGAAATTTGAGCAAAGAAAAATTTTTTCATTATTTATTCTCTTTAGACGGTCCGGTCCACCCTGTATATTTTAAAGTGAAAGTTTAACCAGTTCTTCGCTGACAGTAGCTGACTATCTACCAAATTTGACTGCTCTCTGCCCCAAGTAGTTTTTTAGTTAATGTACCAACAGACAGACCGACAGACAGACACACACACACACACACACACACACACACACACACACACACACCATTACACACACACACCCACCCACATACACACACACACACACACACACACAGACAGACAGACTGAATTGAAAAACCTATATTTTCAAAATCTACGTGATCTGAAACGTCAGAATTTTTTTTCTGAAGTAAGTTTAGAATGTCATGAAACGTGGAAAATTTAAAGTTGAGCAAAAAAAAAATTCCCATCTTTCTACTGGTAAATAAATTTTCAAAAAGTTTTGGAAAAATTTTACTTTCCTCGCATACCGAAGGGAAGTATTGTATTCGAGAAAAAATCACCCTCCGAGATTTTTACGGATTCTGACGTTTCAGATCACGTAGATTACGAAAATATAGGTTTTTCAATTCCGTCAGCCTGTCTGTCTGTCTGTCTGTTGGTGCATTAACTAAACACCTACTTGACGGAGAGCAGTCAAATTTGGTAGGTAGTTGACCCTATTGTCAGCGAAGAAATGGTTAAACTTTCACTGTAAAATATACAGGGGGGACCATCTAAACGTAATAAACAGTGGAATTTTTTTTTTTGTTCAGATTTAAAATTTCCACGTTTCATGACACGCTAAACCTATTTCAGAAAAAAAATAGTTTTCTTCACCATCATTTTAAAAAAAATGTTACCACTAAAATAGATGGAAAAACTTTTTTTTCTTTCTTCAAATTTAAAATTTTCACGTTTCCTGGCGTTCTAAATCTATTTTTTTTTAAATTAGATTTTTTTTTTACCATTTTTGAAAAAATTTTACCACTAAAATAGATGGAAATTTTTTTTCTTTGTTCGAATTTGAAATTTCCACGTTTCATGGCATTCTAAACCTATTTAAAAAAAAAAAAATGTTTGAAAATTTTACCTACATTTTTGAAAAAAATTTTGCCACTAAAATAGATGAAAAATTTGTTTTCTTTCTTCAAATTAAAAATTTCTAAATCTATTTAAAAAAAATTGAATTTTCTTTTACCATTTTCGAAAAAATTTTACCACTAAAATGGATGTAATTTTTTTTTCTTTCTTCAAATTTAAAATGTCCACGTTTCATGGCGTTCTAAATCTATTTAAAAAAAAAATTGAATTTTCTTTTGCCATTTTCGAAAAAATTTTACCACTAAAATAGATGGAAATTTTTTTTCTTTGTTCAGATTTAAAATTTCCACGTTTCCGTGGCATTCTAAAACTGTTCAAACAAATTTAAATATGTTTTTGAAAATTTTTTGAAAAATTTCTTTCTATTTATCGCTACTATTCTACAAATAGACGAATTTTTTTTTTTGCTCAAATTTAAAATTTCCACGTTTGATGACATTCCAAAGCCATTTCGGCAAAAAAATTTGAAACATTTTTTTACCATTTTGGAAAAAAATTTAATAGTTACTAGAATAGATGGAAAAAAAATGTTTTGCTCAAATTTAAAATGTTCACGTTTCATGACATTCTAAACCTACCAGAAAAAAAAAATTTGAAAATTTTTTTCACCAACATATTTGAAAAATTTTTTACCACTAAAATAGATGGAAAATTGTTTTCATTTGCTCAAATTTAAAATTTTCACGTTTCATGGCATTCTAGACCTATTTGTAAAAAACACGTAATTTTTAATTTGTAAACTTTTTTACCACTACTATAGAATAGAAGGAAAGTTTCCCCTTTGCCAAATTTAAAATGTCTACGTTTCAGAACATTCTAAACCTATTTCAGAAGAAAAAAAATTTGAAATTTTTTTTACCAACGTTTTTGAATAACTTAAAAATAAATGAAATTTTTTAACAAACATTATACTTCCACTCCATTACGTGAATGTGGGATTGAAAATGTGACAGATGGCAATAGTATTTGGCATATGCACCTATTATACTTTTATTGAAATGGGTGGTATTCCCAAGAAATAATTCAGTCATAGTGGACATTTGTAAAGGTATTTGCGCAAGCCTTCCATATTTGGCACCTGTTATTTAGTATTGAACTTTTGCTGTTGGATGAACACTCTGTATATTAAGTTATCAGATTTTCTTTGTAATAATAGCAATAACTATGTCATTTCGTAATTAATAAATTTTTAGAGTGACCTCCATGCACAAATAACGAAGGAAGTTCTGTGTAAATACCTTTACCGATTTTTTTTTCTGGAATGGATTTAGAATGTCATGAAACGTTGAAATTTTGAATTTAAGCAAAAATAAATGTTCCACCATTTATTTTTGGTACAGTATTTAAAAAACTTTCAAAAAATGTTTGCCTTTGAAAACAATTTTTCTGTAATTAGTTTAGAATGTCATGAAACGTGGAAATTTTAAATTTGTCCATCATACTCTATCAGTAAAAATGTAGGTATTTTAAAATATTTTAAAAATTTTTCAGTGATAAAATTTTGAAATTTTTCTTTTCGAAAAATTGTTTTTAAAATAAATGTAGAATGTCATGAAACGTGGATATATTAAATTTGAGAAAAAAAAAATTCGATTTTCTGCTATAAAAAAAATTTGCAGTTTTGAATTTTTTTTTCTGAAGTAGATTTAGAATGTCATTAAACATGGAAATTTTAAATTTGAGCAAAAAACTTTTTTTACTATTATTTATTCCCTTTAGACGGTCCACCCTGTATATTTTCCAGTGAAAGTTTAACCATTTCTTTCCTGACAGTAGCGTGAGCTACCTACCAAATTTGACTATTATCTATCAAGTAGTTCTTTAGATAATGCACCAACAGACAGACAGACGGACTGACTGACGTAATTGAAAAACCTGTATTTTCGTAATCTGCTTGATCTGAAACGTGAAAATCCGAAAAAATCTCGGAGGGTGATTCTTTCTCGAATACAATACTTCCCTTCGGTATGCGAGGGAAGTAAAATATAAATAATATTGTGATTAATTGATACATCATGTGAGGATAGATGTTTAATATTTATGCACCCGTACTTGAGAAATATATATTTTAATATATTTTTTAAAACATTTGGCAGCAAAAAAATTGAAATAATAGTATATTCTGTTTCTAGTAGTAAAAGCAATACATTCCCGTAAGACGATGTAAATTGAAGCATTGAAGTCCGGGAATGTGCTTTTACTTCGAGGTACACATACTATTTTTTCTGAAATCGGAATCAATATTATTATAAATTAAGGAATTTTTATAAATGCATAACATTAAACCAGTACGGGAAGCGTATTGGTATTGTTTACTATTATACAGAGCGTCAGTGCTCTAAAAGGCAGTTAGGAATGTTGTGCAAGAAAAGCTAAGATTTTAATGACATTCTATACTAGGACACAGAGCTCGAACCCTACATATGTTCTGAAACGCGGTAGACAATGCAGCTTATGCCGCGCTGATGTGGTCTACAAAGTTTACTGCGATTCAGAGGTCACAGCATTAAATAGCTAGATACAAAATTTACATATTTTTGCAGTAAAAACAAAGCCTTTTTTATTTTTTTACTATTTATTGTGTAAGAAATAGATTAAGACATAAAAAATCATAAACATTTGAGTAGGCATTTTAAATATAAGAAAAAAAGAGCATCTCAGTGATTACTACTGTGCGATTTAGCATTTGGTTGATTTTTTGAGAAGTTTAAAGCGAAATTTCGTTTCCTCTTCGCGCCCTTTTTACAGTTTAGTTCTACATTTGATGGTCTGCCTGTCTGAATGCTTCTCGCTCCCGATGTAAGACTAGGTCTTATTTTTCTTCGGTCAATTGCTCCAGGCTGCACTCCAATCTGCTTGGATCTGACACGTGTAGTTTTCATTTTACAAAAAAAGATTGTTAGCTGAGCTGGTGTCTTAATTTATTTAAAAGTATTATTTAACTTAAGGATAGTAGTAGTAAGGTCAGCAGAATTATTTTCAGCAGCCATTTCAGCGAATCGATCAAATTGGCCCTTTAACACTTAGACAGCTTCTTTATATTTAAAAATTATATTTTCAACTTGATATGGTCCACTGGCAGTACTTAAGGCAGCGACTTTTTCCTATTGATTAACATTTCCTTAGTTTGCAACTTCAATTTCATCAGTATTAGTTACATCCATCGAGTCGAAGAAATTCAATGGGGCACTCGCTTCCAAAGCTAGTTCTGCAAGTTCCCTTTTGACACTTGACGTTAGTAAACGATTATTTTTTAAAATAACTTTACACTGCTCTTGGATAGCACATAAGTGCTTACAAAACTTTCCACTGGTGCCTGAAGGGCAGTCGCATAGAGCTAAATCTGTGTAGACGGTGTATAGCATAGTATCTACAGCTGTTGGGGTTATTAGGTTGCTTAACCCCGTGTAAAATGTATAAACATTTTACTAGTTTTTGATGTAATTTCGAAGGACCATGGACTGATTTATGTAAAACAGCAAAGCTTCAACTTAACAAATATATTTACAAACACTTAAATAAAAATAACATAATGGTTGTTAGAATGAACGATGTATGCAGCTTTTCAAGCACAAAATAAACGTTTTCGTTTACTTTCACAACTTTTAAATTCTTAGCCTTCAATGAAAATTTCGTGTATAAAATTTCGTTATTCGCACGTCTGCTGCTGGCAAAAGATAAGAGATGTCTTTTATGATAAGGTTCAAATATATTTACAACAAAGTCAAGCAATGCACAAATATTAAACGCTTTGCATCTTTGTAAAACTATGTCTTAAAAATTCGAACAGATGCTTCCACAAAATTATTAGTGTTGTTGCCGCGTGTTATCGTGTCCGTCCTATAAGCTAAACGCCATTCATCTTATCGTTGAAGCATTGCAGTCAGGTGATCTAACAACTCTCCATTTCCTTGAAATACTTTCTCAGCTAATAAATCAGATTGCAGTTCATCTGCTTCTTCATTTGTTGTGTAATACATTACTCTTCTGAAAGAACACATCACAGTCTTTCTTGATTCTTTTGGAACCTGATGACTGGCATCCCAAAGCCAACGCCATAGGGCTTGGCAAACGTGAAATATGCAAAGTAACAGACGTGACTTTGGTAATACAGTCTTTAATGCAATTCTCTCCGAGGAACAGACATGAATATGTTTGGATAACCAAGGCCACCAAAGCCTTCCTCTCCGAGAGTGTCCTTCAATAGGTTAAAAGCTAGAGTGTAATTGGCCTCAGTCTGTGATGTATGTAAGATGCATGCTAAGGGAATGACTCCAATTTTGGAAGCACTGAACAAACATGTGACAAATGTATTTGTCTGGTCGCAGGACCCACATGAATGAACAAATACAAGCTCACGTGAGCATTGTTGCTTATGAGCTCGCATCATTATTGGCGTTAACAAAAGAACAATTAAAGAAGGGCTCTCCTTAATTATTACTCTTGCAATCTCCTGTTGACTGTAAATCTCTTGTTTCATTTTTAAAATTTCAATAGTGGATAGTTCGTCTCGTCCTCCAAAATTTGTATGCCTATAATAGATAGCGAAATAAAATTATAACGTACCTATAAGAAGCTTAACTACCTACCGCCAGTTTTCATAAAAATACTTCACTTGACGTTCCGTTGGGTTAACTTGCGCATTGGCTAATGCTAGGGAAAGATCTGTAGAATCTGTGTAATATTCCATTAACAACATCTCATGATAGTTTCTAGCAGAGGCAGGTGTCATTCCCTCATTGAAATATTTCAGAAATTTATCTTTTGCTTCTTGTGCAGAAAACTAAATGCCTCCGCAACTTTTACACGATGTGTATGTTTAAAAACGACCTATAAAATATAATCGTTATTTTATGATTAATACAGGGTGAGCTATTAAAGGTGCGGTGGTCTAATAACTCCTGATATCAGATATCAGAAGTGGTGTGATAGAGTTGACATAAATTATCATACTTAGTTGGGCTCAGTTTTATTAATTTATGCGCCCACTTCAAAAGATTGTAGACGCATTTGGGGTCGTCAAAAAAATTTAAAAAATTTAAGTGTCTTCAAAGTGAGTAGGTGTGCAAAATATGTAAAATTTAACCTCCCTGCTCTTTAAAAATTTTAGCGTGCCCCTCCTTACGCCGGCCCTGGAATCGAAATAATTAGCAATTTTATCCTAATATACATATTTTTAGTCTAACGTAAGCATACCAAGTTTCATTGATTTATGTCAACTCTATCAAATGTTAACGGGGGGGGGAGGGGGGTTCATTTTTTAAAAGCACTATGTAAGTACCTATATACAAAATTATCTTTATATAGTAAACGACTTACACTAATGATTCCTTTGTATCCTTTTGATAGGTATTTATCATTTTTTTGTGTATTTCTATTGTTTTTCTTAAACAAAAATTCTATTTTCGCTTTACAATCTTTGTTGCGTATTCTAATATCATTTCGTTTCATTTCCCTCACTATCAAAATTATTGTGTTGGCATTTGTACACCTTAAAATATTCGTATCTTATGGCAGATGGATACGTGATACCTTACCATCCAGTTTCTATAAGTTTTGGAACTGAATTCCGTCACCAACTTGTCACATCTAGCACTATGCACTTCATCAGTCTTTTTAATGCGTATTTTTGCGGAGAAGTCATTGCTATTGGTCTCAAAACACTCAAGAATTGCACCCTCTTTTTCGCACATTTCCATAATAAGACTTTTGTACCATAATGAACGAAATTTGTAATTATGTATTGTTTACATCGACTGTAGAGCAAGATCTTTATGACACTACCAACATGTGAATTATTATGTCAACAAACTGTTTGTCTGGAACAAGTTAGCGTGCATCAAGCTAGCGGTGAGTGTGCGCAATAGCTCAATAAACATTATTGCTCTGAATCGCAGTAAACTTTGTCGACCACATCAGCGCAGCATAAACTGCATTGTCTACCGCGCTTCAGAACATATTAGGGTTCGAGCTCTGTGTCCTAGTAGAGAATGTTATTAAAATCTTAGCTTTCCTTGCGTACCATTCCTTACTGCGATTCAGAGTACTCACGTTCTGTATAATAGTAAGCAATGCCAGTACGCGTACGAGAAAGTTACCTACTTACCTGGCCTAGGACGGAAAACACTTTCCCGTACTGTTTTTTGATGGTTTCTTAGCAATGGACTAAAAAAAACTCTCCTGGACTGTTTTTTGATGGTTGCCTAGCAACGGACTAAAACTATAATATGGTATTTTGGGATCTGAAATTACACCGAAAAAGTAGGCATTCTCGACCGATTTCAGAAAAAACTATTTATGTACTCGTTGGTTTTTTTTTCAAGATGTTAAAGAATGGAAAAAAGAACTCTAATTTTTTCTAATTCTTTGGGACATCCTGCCACATGTATATTTTTCTTTTTAATAGGGGATTCTACAAAATTAGCGAGTATATTACTGGTAAATAACCTCTACGTTTATAATTTTACGTGAAATTATCAGTTAGAGGTTGCTTTTTTTTAAACAAAACACAAATAAGCATAAAAACTTGAAATTAAATATTTCGCCGACGTTTCAGAAATCTAATCTGTCACAGCCTCTTAAACTTACTTTTCTTTAAGATAGCGATTCCTTCTAGCGCTATCTCATCCCTTCATACAGAACTGTCAAAAAGAGAGAACAATACAAAGCAATGCACTTACATTAGAATACAAATAATTAAATAAATATGATGTATTTAAATATCAATTTCACATTGGGATCAACTAATAATAAAATACCTATAATTTAGTTTTAAATTAAAAAAGTCAGTATCAAATATCTCATTAATAGTAATATGCAAACCATTAGACTATATATGTACATTGTTTACGTATACATTAGCTGTTCCCATACATCTTTTAAATTGAGAACTTAATTTCATTTGATTATTAGTTATTGCATCCTCATAAATGTAATGAATATTGATCCCTAATAAAATGAGATAGTTTCTCGAGTCAGACACATCCACTAACGGAAATCGTCAACACTAAAATAGGGATGCGGGCGAGTCCTCGCGTCCTCGGATCGTACGTACCCCATGAAAAACAAAGACAATAAAATTATTTTACTTGGGCTAAGAGGGTTGTTTACCTGCTCGCTATACGTGTATTTGTGCATCTCGCAACCGAGTTAACTTCCATCGTTATTTGTTATTATTAGCGTGCTCCGCATTTCCTTGTAAACAAATTACCACCAATTGTCTCTCGTTATTAAAAAAAAAATTATTGCATGTGGCATACTATTAAAAATGGCATTAAAGGGAGAAGTTTTTGAAAACATTTGAACATCTTGATAGCTTTTCATTTTTTTTGCAAATGCAAGGGAAAGTTGAACTTTATGATCCTGTTTACCAAGTCTGGGGAATCTGTTAGCTCATAATATACTTTTAATTATCAACATTCCATATGATTTTGCTAAAACGCAGATACATTGCAGAAAATAATAAAAATTACTTTGAACTGTTACAAATATATGAAAAATTGTTATACATGCTAAAAGGCTGATTTGAGGGAAATTTTCAAATAAAAATAAAATAACAATATCTCGAAAACGGTGATACTTTTGATAGAGGTCATTAGGGCTAACTAACTTCTAAATGACCCAACCTATGCACCATTTGTGCTTGGCACACCCTCTGCCGAACACCCTATATATCAGACAGTATTTTATTTTAATTTGGAATAGATCTTAGTTGTTATAATTAGATTTTAAACTATTAAATATAATATGTCAATATATTCGGAAAAATTACTAAGTCACTTAATATTGATAAATTGAATACGAAATTTATCAGAAAAAATATAGAACTAGAAATAATATTCAAATAACATAAATAACATGAAAAACGGAATAGTTAAGAAAATAAATTAAAAATAAATTTCAAATTCAAAAATCAAGCTCGTGGAAATAGATGAAAATTGACCGAATAAAAAGCTTGTAATTTTAAATCAGTTTACAATCGACCCTTGAAGAGATAACATGTAAAATTGGAAGAAAATATAACCAAAAATATATAAAAGCCAAGAATCAAGCGAAATTAAATAAGGTTAGAAACTTACATATTTTCCAGATATATTGATATCCAAGTTAAAATTTCCTTATGAATTAGAAGTTTGTTACGAAGAAGATTTTGAAGCAGGTCCAAGAGGAAAGTATCTATCAAGTTAATCCAGATACTCTGATTTGAACTCGGTTATGTGTAAGAGTAGCTTTTGTCTAAACTTCGTCGAGCACCCTCTAACATCTCTTACATATTGTAAATACATTTTCTTTGCATTTCACTTACAAAAATTAAGATGATTTATTATTATTATTTATTATAAATTGAAGACATTTGTTATTTATAGATTTATATTGATATTTACATTCCAAATTTTTGTTAATAAAATTTATATTTACTCGTTCAACATTGAGAGTTAGATTTATTATTCGCTTCCGGTATCCTGAGAAGGGTC
Organism: Stenurella melanura; assembly: GCA_963583905.1. Lineage (NCBI taxonomy): Eukaryota > Metazoa > Arthropoda > Insecta > Coleoptera > Cerambycidae > Stenurella > Stenurella melanura. The sequence continues at coordinate 48,839,890 of OY757317.1, forward strand.
AACCTATTGAGTACAGTTAATCACTTCAACAATATTCTATGGTGTATAATTACTTCCACATCCACGTAGTGGATTGGAAGTATAGTAATCGCAAAAAAATTTTCAAAAATTTTTATTCGTGAAATAGGTTTAGAATGTCATGAAACGTCGAGATTTTAAATTTGAGCGAAAAAAAATTTTCTGTCTGTCTGTCTGTCTGTCTGTCTGTCTGTCGGTCTGTCTGTCTGTCTGTCTGTAACTTTTTTTGTCCGCACGTTTTCTCCGGAACCGTTTAAGATATTGACTTGAAATTTTGTACACGTATATATTGTAACGAGATCTGGAACTGGATTGTTTTTTGAGGATATCCGGTGAAGGGTTGGGGGTTAAATAGGGGTAAATAGGGGAAAATAAGTAAAGCAAGCTTCTAAGAGTACAGAAACTTGAAATTCGGTGTATGTACTAGAAGTTATGGCCTCATATTTTTCTATAATATTTTTCAACCCCCCACCACCCCTACCCCATTAATGGGGTTGATAAAATAAAGTTGAGATATTCATTTGAAATTTCGTACACGTATGTATTATAACAACGTCTGGAATTAGATTATATTTTGAGATGATTCCGTTGAAGGGTTGGGGGTTAATTTGGGGTAAATAGGGGAATATAAGTAAAACAAGTTGGTAAGAGTACAGAAACTTCGAATTCGGTGTATGTACTAGAAGCCAAAGCGTCGGATTTTTTTATAATATTTTTCAACCCCCACCACCCCTACTCCAATATGAAAAGGGTTGATGATATAAAATTGAGATATTTATTTGAAATTTGGTACATGTATGTATAATAACGACATCTGGAACTAGATTATATTTTGAGATGATTTCGTTGAAGGGTTGGGGGTTAAATAGGGGTAAATAGGGGAAAATAAGTAAAGCAAGCTGGTAAGACTACAGAAACTTGAAATTCGGTGTATGTACTAGAAGCCAAGGTCTCAGATTATTTATAATATTTTTCAACCCCCACCACCCCTACTTCATTATTAAAAGGGTTGATAAAATAAAATTGAGATATTCGTTTGAAATTTGGTACACGTATGAATTATAACGACATCTGGAACTAGATTATACTTTAAGATGATTCCGTTGAAGGGTTGGGGGTTATTTATGGGTAAATAGGGGGAAATTGAATTGAAATTCGGTGTGTGTACTAGAAGCCAATGCCTCAGATTTTTTAATAATATATTTCAGCCCTCCACCACCCCTACTCCATTATTCAAGGGGTTGATAAAATAAAATTGAGATATTCACATGAAATGTAGTACGCATATGTATTATAACGACGTCTGGAACTAGATTATATTTTGAGATGATTCCGTTGAAGGATTGGGGGTTAAATAGGGGTATATAAGGAAAAATAAGTAAAGCCAGCTGGTAGAAGTACAGAAATTTTGGATTTGGTGTATATGCTAGAAACGAAGGTCTCAGGTTTTTTTTATTAATATTAAAATTCTATGACAAGTAAGTTCCATATACTAGAGTGCAAATATAGTCAAGATGTTTCCTTTAAAGTGACGGATGAAGAATCTGGATGTGGAAGTAGTGATTCCTTAGGCAGCGGTTTTTTAGTAGATTTTAGATTGCTTGACGTTCAACATCAATTTCTTTTAGAAGGTACAAATTCATTTTTATTTCAAATTAATTATCAAATAAAATATTTATAGACACTACTTAGAAAATAAAACAATACATATATTAATAACTTTGCCGAGTCACCTCTTCTTTGCATATTCAGGGGGTGCTAGATTAATGTTAAATTATAGTAACTATGTATTTCGTAACTGTCACACTAGCGTGAAGTTAACAATAATATTATAAAACTATTAATAACTTTGTTAAACCAGCTAACTCTGTCTTAATGCATATTCAGGAGGTGCTCAATTGGTGTAGAATGATGATGTACATTTCACAATTGACAAAGGCGGTTGTAGTGTTGAATCAACGAACTATAAAATTATAGTCATTCGTCAAAAATACAATAAATACAATTTAAACCTTTGCAGACATTCTGTTGCTCATCTGTATGCTCATATATGCTTCCTCTTGCCTGTCTCTGTTTCTGTTGTTATACTTCAAAGTTGCTCGTGAGCAATTATTCTAATATTATATAAAATATCATATTTCATGCTTTTCTAGACCTCCTATTAGGAGACAATGTTATGTAGGAGTTAGTATTCGTAACTATACCCATTTCAAAACACCTATGTTCTTAAAATCATCACAGGAATCATTCTAGAAATTTTTGTAATTAACACCCTGTATATGCCAACTAATACGATATCTTAATTCTCATTCGTTAACTGATTTCAAATCTAACAGAATGTTCTTAATCTAGAAGAAATATGAATTCATTCTCAGACTACTTAGAAGGCGGATTCTATGAAATGAAAGACACTACATTTAGTACGATAAACAGAAAATGGGAGCAATTACGAATTTTTTTCTTCAAAACATTGAATGTCTCTAACAGTTTGATTATAGAAACTTGGTGCCATTGAGATTAACTTATGTGGTCAATCTCAATGGCACTACATATCTACATGTCTACATATTTTTTATCTTTTGTAGTTGATCATGCCCAACTGGAATTTAAATATCTTGGTAACATTTCAGTCTAATATTATAACAAAATGTAATTTATGTAAAACATTACAGTTTACATGCCACAAGAGATCAGACTGTACAATTTATCACCCAATTTAAACAGGGAGTATTCCGCCATGCATTTTATGTAATATCAAATTTTAAACATTAATTTTGAGTTTAACAGGAATTATTGTCTTTACAAGAAACAGACGCACATGTACACATATAGGAAATATATTTTATTCAACATTTGATTCTGCAAAAATTCTACAGACATTTCTTTATACTATATATAATTATTAAATCAACTCATACAATCATACATGTACCATTTTTGGTTAGAAAATAAATCATTTGCTTACAATCCGCTCTCTTAGTTTAACATGCACTTAAATTTTATACCTAAAATGACTTATCTAATTAATAATCAGTCTAAAATAGATAAACATATGAAGTGTTAAGTTAAAGAAGCAATTTTAATTTTTACTTTTACTTTGAGTGTCACTTCGATAATAGGTAAGTGCTCATTTTTAAATTGTTACATAAAATAAAATTGGTTAATAAGTTAGATAATCGTTTGTAAAATAAAATTATATAATATAAAGGTAAGCCCATAAAAACTCTGTAAAAAAAATAGCGACAAGTACCTTTTTCCAAAAGAATATGTTTCCTCTTTACAAAAGCATAAAATGAAAAAATGTGATATCTCTAAAATATGTGATATCAATTAAGATCGCCGGTACCTATTTATAAAAAAAAATTGCAATAAAATAAAATAAAAAGTTATTTTTTTTAAATACTTTCTGTGTTCCCGCAGATCCCGCACATGTTGATAAAATCGGAAATAATATATATTATGCAGTCAGGGGTTTTGTTATCTTAATGGGGAAATTTGTGTAAGATTGACTGAGTGGCACTGGTGAATTCAAATAGTCTTTGCCTCTCAGTAAAACGTGCCAAGTTTTTTTGTATTTGAAAAAAAAACTTTTTTCATGTATTTTTTTTATAAATAGATACCTGACTTTAATTGATTTCAAATATTTTTTTTAGAGATCACATTTTCTTATTTTTTATGTTTTTGTAGAGAGGAAAGATATATCTTTGAACACAGTGTATTTGGCGCTATTTTTTTACAGACAATCTGTTTTTATGGGCAGTTCATTACGTTTTGTAGATATTAGTCCTGTAAAAATTCACGCGTGCTGGCTTACTATTTCTGTGAGCGTGGAGGATGTTGGAGTGAACTTGGCGCAACACACTACCGTTTTTCTTGATCATATATCATAATTTCGCAATTAAATAAAGCTATGCCAGAGCACGCTTTTGTCACACATTTAGAATCACTCAGAATTTCATAAACCACTTTTCAAGTGACGCGCAAACGACATGGTGTAAGCGTCAGCCTACGGGATCTGCCTAACCCTACATAAACAACGACGCTGCGCGCCGTGGTTGTCTGGTTAGCTTGAATCGCGATCAGGGGAGGCAATCGTTGCATTTCTAAAACTTGAAATAAAATTTGTTATGAGCCTACAAATTCTGAGGTCCATGATTCGATACCTGAGCGTTCTCAACTTTCTTCAACAAATATAAACTTAATATCTGTAACAAAATTTCTTCCGATACTAAAAAATGATGTTGAAGTCTGGATTCACAGCACTAAATGACTATAGGTACTCTAAAATTAAAAGTTTCCGAGTTAGATGCACGTATGGAAACCCTGGCGAGAGTGCGATAGTATATAGAACACTAGGTGGCGCCTGGTGATCAATTCGGAGATTTCCTAGAAGTGAGGTTACGCTGTGCGAGAATGGAGCAGTAGCACCGTATGACTAATATCAAATTTTACGTTTTTAAGTATTCTAATTTTTAATATTTTTATTCGCTTTTCTAGATTGGAACCAATGTAACATTAATAAACTTTCTCAAATATTCGACACAGATTTTTTTAAATTGTTGTATTTAAAATATGTACTGATATTTACAGGTTGGAAATCCAACTTATAATTAAGGGTCTGTTTTTAATATGTAACACTGCTAGAAACTTATGTGTATTGTGTAATATGAACGGGTTTATTATTGTTACACTGGTTTCAATCTCGAAATGTGCCTAAAAATATTATAAATGATAATAACTTACATACACTTTGAGGTTATGTTAGTCATATGGTGCTACTGCTCTATTAAAGAGGCCACAAAGCGAACAGGAATTCTTGGTATGGACCCCCGAGATGAAGATGTCAAGTTCGACTAGGACACACTATGGGGGCGAAATGGGGCCCCGCAGCGAAGCCCTGTGTGGGCAAGCACAGAGCCCTACGGGGCCCATTCTGGGGGTGGAGGCCTGTTTAATTAAGAAATAAAATCCTGTGATTTAGAGCGCAAGTGGCGTGGCTACGGGTTGCTAAGCACCTATCTTTGTTAATATGTAATTAACATCATTGATTCTGGTCTCAGTCGATACAAATTGTCGATTTATAAGTGTAACTAAGCAAATTCTTAATTGAATCCTAATATTTATTGACAAATTTCAATTCAAGAATTAGGCGGTGGTGGGGGTAGATATTATTCCTGAGAGATACACGGGTGCTAGCTTATCATTTCTGTTGGCGTGGAGGTTGTTAGAGTGAACTTGGCGTGTCACCAATAAAATTGTTGAACCTCTTGAATCAAATTGACTTGCAGTTAATAGAAATAAGTACTTAATATAATAATAATTTTTCATTGCCTCAATTTAAGGCAAATACTTTTGTTTGGAGAAAATTAAAGATCTTCAGTAAAACACAACTGTTCCTGATAAATAGTTTAGAATTTCAGTTAAGCCGATTTTACACGTGTATACTAATTAAAACAAGTCACACTAAAAATTGTTAATTCGGCAATTCGGTGTAATAAAAGACCATATTGGGTTAAACTTAGTATAAATCTGTAAGCAAATTATATATTCTAGGCAGTTTCATCACCTTCCATGGGCAGATGGCAGGCATCTTTCAGTTCTTGCTATTCACTGTTTTTGTATAAAAGCCTTAAAATGCTATTGGTAGATTTCGCCAAAGCTGAAGTATTTTTCCTCAGGCCAGACAGCAATACTGTTTTGCCGGTGCTAGATCATATGTCAATATCAAGCTCTAGATCGATGGATATAATTGAAGGACCCTCTCTAACAACTGCTTCATTGTCTTCCACCCGAAGTGGAGGGTTATCTGGACTAGATCGACTTTGTTGTTCTTGCCTAAAAGTAGTAAGGCATTTGGGCAATTCCGTATCGTCCTCAAATTATTGAGTGCTTTTAGAATCGCTTGTCTAACTGAGAATGTTGTGATTGATGTACCATTGCAGTACATGTATTCTAGCTTATTTAATAGTATGCACTTCTGTTAAAAAAACAGTACTAAAGGAATCACTACTTCCACATCCAGATTTTCCATCCAAGTCTCTTTAAATGAAAACATCTTGACTATATTTGCACTCTAGTATGTGGAAATAATTGGTCATAGAATTTTAATAATATTTGAGGCAGATATCCTAAAAAAAAATTGAGGAGTTTGTTTCTAGCATATACGCTAAAAATGAAGTTTATGAACTCCTATTAGCTTGCTGTTCCTATTTTCCCCAATTTACAACCCCTCCTCCCTTTAACAAAAGGATCTCGATCAAATGTCATCACAATATATAAGTGTACCAAATTTCAAGTGATTATCTCAATTGTATTTTATCAACACCTTTAATAACGGAGTAGGGGTTGTGGAGGGGTTGAAAACGTTAAAAAAAATCTGAGGGCATGGCTTCTAGTATATACCCCAAATCCCAAGTTTCCGTAATCGTACCAGCTTGCTTTACGTATTTTCCCATATTTACCCCTATTTAACCTCAACTCTTCAACAGAATCATCTCCAAATATAATCCAATTACAGACGTTCTTATAATACATACATGTACCAAATTTCAAATGAAAATCTCAATTTCATTTTCTCAACACATTTAATAATGAAGTGGGGTTGGTGGATTGGTTGAAAAATGTTATGAAATTTGAGGCCTTGGCTTCTAGTAAATCCACCAAATCCCAAGTTTCTTTACTCTTACCAGTTTGCTTTACTTATATTCCCATATTGACCCCTATTTAACCCCCAGCCCTTCAACGGAATCATATCAAAATATAATCTAGTTCCAGGTGTCGTTATAATATATACGTGTACCAAATTTCAAGTGAATATCTCAATTTTATTTTATCAACTCCTTTAATAATGGAGTGGGGGTGGTGCGGAGGGGATGGAAATATTATTAAACAAATCCGAGGCCTTGGCTTCTAGCATATACATCAAATCTCTAATTTTTGTACTCTTACCAGCTTGCTTCACTTATTTTCTCCTCTTTACCGTCTACTTACCCCCAACCCTTCACCAGATAAGTTCAAAAAACAATCCAGATCCAGATCTCATTATAGTACATACATGTATAAAATTTCAAGTCAATATCTTAAACCGTTTCAAAGATATCGTGAGTACAAAAAGAGTTACAGACCGACAGACAGAAAATTTCTTTTCGCTCAAATTTAGAATCTCGACGTTTCGCGACATTCTAAACCTATTTCAACAAAAAATATTTTTGAAATTTTTACTTCCCTCGCATACTGAAGGGAAGTATTTTACGATTACTATACTTCCAATCCACTTTGTGGATGTGGAAGTAATACAGTTGAATTTGTCCCTAGGATTATTCAATCGCATATGCAGGATGTGTCCTATATAGTGTGGCTTGGCAATATTCAGTTTAAAATGTCTCTTCTCTTACGTCAAATGGCAAACAGTAAATCATCGGAGTGCTTATTCGGTTTAGTATTTTTTGTCTATTTCCATTTTTTGTAAACTCAACTCGTGTTCTAGTAAGACAAATACCAGACGTATTTTAAAATTTTAATTTAAAATCACATTTTTGTAATTTTTTCTAATATTAACCAAAATTTGAGGTGGAACTTAGCCGGCCATAGTACAAGAGCATGAGGTACTCTTCCAACTCGTGTTTCTGGAAAAGTTTTTCCCAAATAATATTTAATTGAAACAATGTTGTGTATAATGACTCCATCATGTATGAATCACTTGCCTCTTCAGATGATGAGTAAATCAAATTCTGATGTTCAATAATTCTTATTAAACTTCTGTGTGAAATCCTATATGGGGACACACCATATATATTAGATTTTGCTCTGATGAAGATGTTTGCTCATCGGAAAAAAGGACCGAAAAACAAATGTGTGTGAATATACCAAGTTCCTTTAAAATCATTAGGAAAAATTTTAATGCATATAACTAACCTATTTGAAGGGGCTATATCTCGTTTAAGGTTAGAGTTCAATTGTTTGTTTCCTAGAAGAATACTTGAAACGCAGGTTTTGGTTGACATTAACGGGCATGATGTCTGTTATCATTTTCAAAACCATATAGTTTTAGCTTTCAGCAGACAAATTTTGTGCATAATTTTATTCAGCCTGATTTTTATAATACCTTTTTTTTTACCTGGAAACTACTCGAAAAAACTACCAATAAATTGATGTTGCCAATATGATAACCAGAGCGACAAACTTATGCATATCTTTATGCATTTCAGTACCTTAAGCTATATAAAATTGTTAAATATAAAAATTGACTGATCTTTTGTAAAATCTTCGTAACGTGAAATGCTAATTCCAGAAAACACTAAACTACATTGATGGAACATAATATTGATTTGGTTCATTATTAACATGTGTAGATATCCTCGACACTTCGGTAGCAGAGTATTTGACATTGGACAATGCTTTTAGCTAATTTGTTCACATGCTCAAAAGGTACTTTTTTTACAGGTGATTCAATTACTATTTAAAGTAGATTATGTTTGATTACATGACCACTTTAATAAAAATATGCCTCGTCATGATAATTTGCTGATGCAATCCATTTATTCATTGATTTATGTTTTCAACCGTGCTGTTCTATGCTATACGCCTTTTGTGTTTTCTAATAGTTATTAAATCGAATCTCACTTCATGTTATGAACACTACTCCTACTTTCTTCAACTGTAAATAGTCTGCATTTTTGAAATTTTGCTTTTAACCTGGTATCTGAGTTTGCTGTTTTATTTTTTTTTTCTTTGTGGTTTGACCTGCATGATTCTGTCCATTTATAGTTTTTCTTTTTTTTTAAAGCTACATACTTGTTTATACTGCTTATACTTACCTGTTTTGTATTATTGACTTACCAAAAACTATTTTGTATTCTTGGTCAAATAAAGATTATCTTCAATTATATCTAGATTCTATTCTATTCCAAATTCTGAATACAAATAAATGCAAGTCTTTAGATAAACCATTGTGCAAAATCCTAACCTTAGCCCTAATACAGCACACATCTGCAGTTGAACTAAACTAATAAATAAAAACAAAATTACGACAAATTTAACATAATATTGGTGATTCCATACCGTTTAAGACTGTACTATTATCTTCAATGTATTTTATACAACTGTGACCGAGAAAATCACGAGAGAGGTAATTCGCGGATGAGACAAGAGTGAAGCATTCACACAATACACAAAACAAAAATTTGGCCCGATGACTGAAGAACCTCAATCTTTGTACCACGCGACGTCAGGAAAAGAGATGGTAGATATCTGTGATATCCACAGATTAACAGCGGTAATATCACATGACATTTAAATAATTAGGTATATCTTTTAATTCAGCAAATATCACCTGAGCAAGCAGACTTTGCTAAAGGGCGTGTTAAAGAGAAATATATTGAATTTAAGCAACTCATCGACAATGCAAAAGAATATTACTTGCTCATGTACCTTTGTTTCGTATACATGGTAAGGCATTTAGAGACAAAGAGAAAATAAGATAAGAAGAAAACTTGTTGGCTAGAATTGAACACTAAATCCGACAAATGTAACACTGATAAAGATACAAATAGAACTGTCACCAGTTCTCTCTAATACATACAGTGGGTTCACGGATTGAATTTCGAAGAGGGAAAACTTTTTTGTTTATAAGTTTACGAGGAAAAGTCATACTTGATAAAAATACCTGCCTTATATGAAAATTCCAAAATGATAATATTTTACAAGGTGCTAAATGTGAGAAATTACAGAGTGAAGAACCATCCTTTGTAAAAATGTTGAGAAATGGTATCAAATAGAATGTTACGAATTAGAAGTTATAGTTAATTATAGAATCTTGATCTACTGTAAATTTATTTTTCCGTTCTTTTTTACTTTTTAATGAATAACGTTTTTGTTAATAGTTTTAACCAAGTTAATCAAATGTAATCTGGTATACACGAACAACATTTATTTTTGTCAGTGTCACGTTATTATATTTGACGTTGCAAAATACTTTCCAGGAAATGCTAAGAAAAAACAAAATATCTACTGTTGTGATATGGTTTGAGGGAGGGTATTTTCCATTGGAAAATTCCATGGCCCAATTCCATACCTCTGATCTGACTGTTGTGAATTTTTACTTATGGAATATTGAAATTTCTAGGCAATAGTATTTAATAACAATTTGAATAGTTAAAAAGAAAGAATTGTGAAAAACTGTTGAAAAACCAAATAAAAACCATTTTGCAGTTGGAGGTCACGATTTAATATAATTGACTCTTAATCCCTAACCATTTTCTAATATCACTTTTCAAAATATTTGCAATGAAGGCACTTTACTCTTCGCAGTTTTTACATTTTTGCAAATATTCAGCACCCTGTATATAAAGTTTGAGAAATAGCTTTGAACTTCTTATAAAAAGCAGGCGTTTTTATAAATAACGACTTTTCCTAGTAAACTTAAAAATAAAAAAGTTCTCTCTTTTCTCAATCTGTGGACACGCTGTATATAGCATGGGTGTCCTGAAGGACTGGCATGGAAAAGTAACCATCATAGTTGCAGCAAGTGAACAATTTTCAATCCTTTGTAGATTTAAGTCGAAATTATAATAAAAGGAAAATTATTATTGTAGACCAAGCAAATGAAGAACCAATAATAGCTGAGTGAACTGTAGTAAACGGAAAGTTCTACCTTGTTGACAACACCGGCTTCTGTAAAATAAGTTTCGACGGACAATATAAATGACAAAATTGCCAAGTTGTCACTTAAGTAAAACTTAAACTGACTAACAACCCAGCATCCCAACAACTCGATTATTTAGAAAGTACTCCCCCCCTTTCTAGCATCGCATTTATCTATCCTTTCGTTTCCTGTCCACGTCAATCTGAGGAAAGGCCATGTAGAAGGTCAATTTCAGAGAAAAATAGATTCGAGTTGTCGCCATATCGAGATATCGTCAAGAAGATGATGAGAAGTTTCCGAGGTTGTGCACCTAATAAGCAATCGTGACATATGGCGTGATACAATTCGATGTACCATACAGCAAAGAGAGTTCAAGTTGAATAAGAATGCATGTGACAAAGTGTCTGTCAAAACGTGGAAAAGGAGAAGTTAGTGGCAATAGTAATACTTCAGCTACCGACATTTGTCGGCGAGGAGGACTATTCCATATCATTATGTACTGTATTCGTTAGCGTGGTCTTTATTTTTGAACATAGGACATTTTTTCGCGGCACCCCCCCCCCTAGATTCGTTATATTTGATCAAAAAAATGCATGATAAGTTTCAGCCCGATCGGATAAAGGGAAAGGGTTTTCCTGGGCCTCAAATATTAAAATAAACATCTATGTATATAAAAAATCGTTTTTATTTCATTATCTCTTATAATTTTAATTTTAGAAAAAGAACATGACAGACACAAGTTGCAGATCTAGTCGAAGAAAGAATTTTTCATGTGAAAAGTTCTTTCCACACTTTTAAAAGTTTCCGAGAAAATCATGAGTATACCGTTAGCTGAATTCAATATCGATACCTGGCTGTATAAAGACGTGCTCTTGCAATTAGAAGAAAGGGATTAAGAATTTTTCTGTTCCGGAATTGGGGTAAACCGGGCAGTTATTGGACACTTAAGATGTTTTTCCAAATGGACTGCATATAAGAATTATATTTGTGGACATACGAATTTGGATGATGAAGCAAAATTGAGGATTTTAAATTAGTTTATTATAGTATTGCTCAGATTAACTTACTATTGCGTACTTTTTAAAAAAAAGTGTAAGAAATGCGAAGATGTCAAGAAATTTAGTTATTGGACAATTTTGGCAATATTGGGACATGGCAATTTCAGTTCTTGGACACTAATCAAATTTTAAATTAAATGCGGACGTACCTACCTATGTAGTTCAAGTAGCAGTATATATCTAGCTAAGTACCTATATTAGTAAAATACAAATACCAACTATTTAAAAATTTAATGTTTAATTAGGTACAGAAAGATATACCTACAACACATGTAAAATTTAATAACATCTATTAATATTTGGTGGACTCCCTCTTATACAAATCGTACAATTCATCTAGCTCTCTTTCCCCACTTTCGTCAATTTCCTCATTGTTTTCACTTTCTTCCGTTTCGTCAGCATCATCTTCACTTTCCTCCTTATAGCAAATATGGCACATAAATGGATCATCATAGTCCGCATCAGGAACATGTTTTTTGTGTGTATTTGGTATGCAACGAGGATGAAAATCATTTTTGCAGCTATCACATGTTAAGAAACTTATTGTTAAACCTTTTTGGCATATAGTGCAAGTTATTGTTATCACTTCATCTAATTTTGCTATTTTAACTTTTTTATTGTATAGTTTTGGCTGCTTTGGCTGCTTTTGCTTCCTCCCTTTTTCTTTTCCTCTCTAATTTTAAGGCAAGCTTTTTTCATGCATTTCTTGGTAAGCCCTTGAGGTTATGGCAAATAGAACGCGCTCTCTATCACGTTTATTCTTTCGCTGGGGCTGCTCTGGTACTTCCAGGTAAGTACTAATACTGTTACTTGTTGAAGGTAGAATAAGATTATCAGGCGAATGTGTAGAAATGGTTTGATTATCTGGTTGTTTAATTACAACAATTGCAATAATATGAATATTATTTAAGTTTGTAACTTCAACTGCGGGATGTGCATTCATTTCGGGAATTATATTCTCTTTGAATTCTGTAAATAACTCACGATCATCAATAACTTCAAGATTTACCGCATTTTCATCAGGTGTTATTACTAATTCGGAATCTTCAAATCCCACAACTTTAACTTCTTGGGTAATAGCTGAACCAACTTCCACTTTGTTATCGTTGTTGAAAAATTTCCACATTTTGTAAAGTTTAAGAAAGTCATCACTTAATTGTTGATTATTGAATACTGCATCCAAAGAATTAAACTTTTCTATAATTTCTTCTCCAACAAATTTTAGAAAAGTGTTGTAATCCATACTTACATATATGTGTCATCTGAAAGTTAAATGGTTTATGAGTCAATTTTAAAAAAGTGTGAGAGAAAAAACAAAATACTTCATATGAAATACCCACCTCTGTAGGTTTATTCTCCCTTCCTAAACACTTGTAACAGGATTAAAGGAAAACAGTCCGCATGCCTTAAACCCATTTATTAAGGTGTCTGGTTTTACAACTCCCTCAACAACCTTTTCTAAAAGTGGTGCAAAAGAAGTTTTATTAAGCACCTCGCCTGGATTATTGGCATAGAACTCTCTTACGGCTTCTCTCCAGCCAATATTTATTGGCCTAAAGACTGCCACGTCGCACGGTTGCAAAATTCGAGTCGCATTCGGATATAATGCCACTATTTCAATGTTCAACTCATTACAAAGTCGACTCAACTCGTATGTAATGTGAGATTTATGCCCATCCAAAAACAATATAACAGGGAATGTTACATTATTTGCTACTAAATATGGGTAAAATATGTTTTTTATATAATCATTAAATATATCAATCCCAAGTGGGGTTGACCTTACAACTTATTTTTTCAGGTATTCTTTTATATGCGTAAATAATCATCATCAGAGAAAGAAATCATTACTGTAATATTTTCCTTTTGTGACCCTTTGTCGATTGTATAAACGTTCTTCATACCCTTCGCAGTAAAAACTTTACCAGTGCTTGGGCAAATCTGAAAGCCTGTTTCATCCCCGTTATAAACTCGAGAGGGATCGTTAATATCCATGTTCTTAGACGCTAAATAAGTCTTAATGCCTTTGAACCAATTTCTAATATTTTCTCCTGATACACAGGAACTTGCACTTACTGCTTCACTAGTTCTTTGTACAATTGTTGGGTGTCTTCTTAGAAATGATTGGAAAATGAAATTGTAAAATACAAGTCAAGTATTCATACAAATACAATTATTTTAGCTTAAACCAGCAATCACCTGGTCTACTATTCTTAAAGGGATTAGGTCGTGGATTTTCCAGTAAAATTTTTTGGACACTATTGAAAACGCCTTCTTTTTTTCTGGGAAATCCCCGTGTTGCAAGTTCCTCTATCCATCTTACAGTTACAAATATATTAAATTAAGGTGTGTGGTTAACATATTTTTAGAAAACTTGCTTTACCAACTCCAACTCCTCTTGCATCGTAAGTATGGGTGAAGGGCCACGTGTATCTTTATGACCCGGATTTTTTAATTGAAACTCCAAGGTAGATTTTGGCTCTCCATATTTTTTTGCTGCTGCCCGCAATGATATTTTACTGTTTTTTATTTCATTTATTGCAGAATCGACACATTTAGGGTCATATGGGTTCTTTTATATTCGTATATTCATCAACTTAGAATATATTTACTATTTATCCATTAATTAATTTGACAAATTTTTAAATCAACTTACCTTAACAAACTAGCAACAGAACAGCACTCACCACACATATCTAGATGCACAATGTTTTCCCGCCAAAACGAACATTTTAACAGAGGCAGCACTGCATAAAATAAGAAGTTAAAAGATTAATAGTGCCATCTATGCAAAGAAATACGAATAATATAAACAGAAATCTTGATTTATTACGTTTTAAGCAATGTGTTCAATAACTCCCACATGTCCAACAACTGCCCGGTTTGCCCTAATTGAAATAATCAGTTGAAGAAGCAAACGTGCTCTGCGATATTTGTATTTTTATTAGCATATACGCTGAAGCGTGGTTTTGTGCTTCTTCGGCTCTTAAAGCACCCTATCAGGATTTCAAGGTTCTGTCCAGATTCACTATTGGTCGTCATATCACTCGCGCTGCTTTACAAATGTTAAAAATTATTTATTGTATTTAAGCCCTAAAGCTGTTGCTTTCGCTTTTTTTGGTCCAAGTTTGCCAATTAAGACAAAAAAATATATGGTTATAGTTTTAAATCGGGAATCTGAGTTGGATGAATATACAAATGTTAAACGTACAACAATATTAGATGACAGAATCTCTGAAATCGCTGAAAAGGGTATTGAACAATTCGTTTCAATTGAAACGAAAGAATTCTTCAAATATTTGAAATCAATGATCAATTTCCGCAAACAAAACCGTCAATATGGCATGGAAATGATAGATTCACTATATAGTCCGTGAGAAAGTTGCAAATACATCAAAAGTGCGGTCACAGGGACGAGACCTGGGTACTCCTCCGTTCTCGAGGGTGCTGAATACGATGGTGATATTTTTAAGCCTCCAACTCCTTGGGAGCTACCGCTAAATGCGAAAAACCATGCCCTATTCGCGTTTTTTTTCTTTCTGGGCATGCAAGAGCTTGTCAGGTCAGGTTTTCTGGGTAGGCCGTATGGACTTTGACCATCCAATATATTTCAACTCCTGGGGTTGAAACTATACCCTCCCCTGATAATAAAATCTCTCCAAAAGTTTCAATATTGATAAAAATTTTGTTCTATTCGTTTGTAAGAGTGCTCAACCCGACAGCAACATACATTTCTCCCCTACCCTCCAGTAACCACCCCAAATCCCCGAAGCCAACCTCTTTTTACATTTCTGGCTACTGGGCATGTGGGGAATCGTTGGATCGAAATTTTTGACAAGATTTCGGTATTGTAAAGCAATTTGAGAGCCGAAACATGCATTCACCCCCGAGGTTAAAAACTGCCTCCTTCCCTAATATTAAAATCGTCCTAGAAATTCGAACTTTGTGAAAACGTTTTATCCCCGGTTTCGAGGATGCTTAATACGATGGCACCATAATTTCCTCCCCCACCCTTCACTGAGCCACCCTCGTATCCCCTAAACTACCCCCTCGTAAACACGGATAAACAATTTTCACAAAGTTTGAATTTTTGGAACGATTTTAGTAGTAGTTTTTAACCCCGGGGGTGACTGCATGTCTCGGCATTCAACTTGCTTTACAATACTGAAATCTTGTGAAAAACCCCGATTCAACGATTTTCCACATGCCCAGTAGCCTCAAATGTAAAAATGGGGTTTTTCCGGAATTTGGGGGTAATTAGTGGAGGGTATGGGAGAAATGTATGTTGCTACCATGTTGAGCAGTGAGCACCCTTGCAACTAATAGAAACAAAATTTGGTCAATTTCGAAATTTTTGGGAAAATTTTGGTATCGGCGGAGAGGGCAGTTTCAACCCTGGGGGCTGATAATCTGTTGGATGGTCAAAGTCCATACGGCCTACCCGAAAAATCCCTCGCATGCCTAGAATGGAAGAACGCGAAATGGGGGTGGTATTTTGCGTTTAGGGGTTGGAGGCTTAAAAATATCACCATCGTATTCAGCACCCTCGTCTCGTCTCGTCGTTGTCAAAGCACTTTTGATGTTTTCGGCTTTTTTTGCAACTTTTTCATGGACTAATAGCGCTGAAAATTGCGAGTTGTAAATAACGTGGCAGAGAGGGCAATTAAATTAAGGGAAGATTATTATCAATTACTTACAAAAAAAATGAAGATCAAAAACATGTTGTCAACAATTACCGCCATCAATTTCCTGGTTATAAAAAATAAACTTTTTCACAGAGACAAGAATTGTAAATATAACTACTTTTTTGGAAAATATAAAAGAATTTTATGGAACCAATCCGAAGGGTGCGAAGAATAAAATTTTGAAAAAAATTGTTCTCCATAATCATCATAGTACATGACGTAAATCTAAAACAAGTGCTGTCCTCGTTTTATTCGATACCTTTAATTATATTTGCTTAATCATGCAATTTCTCAAACTGACGATTACATATTATACGGGGATTCTACTGTTTTCGTAATCAAAACGATTTTAAAAACATTGTCCGTCTCTCTACTTGAAATGTACTACTGATCATTATCAATTTATAAAACTGATTATAGGTACTTATCACAAGCACCGTCTAGAAGATTGAGCTATCAGTTTTAGGCCATGGTCGTCATACATTTTTATTACCCAATCATGAAGAATTATGTTTATATATTCTAGTAATTTCTTTCACGTATAGTACATACAAGATTTTTTCTAGAACCGTTCAGAAATTTGTAGAAATAGGTATTTTGCAAACTGATGTGACTAATAATTGTTTTCTAGTTTATACATTTTCTATGACATTATTACACTATACAAAAAATAATATGCATTATTTACCCGATTAATGTATTTATAAGCAATAGTGAAAAGATTTTCAAAACGGTTATAAAGAATATTCCGTAATTAATAGAAAAATAAAAGTCATAATCTTACGAAGGTGAAACTTGTAATCACATGAGTAAAATAATGGCTAATGGATACTTAGGTACTGTACATATTGCTTTCTCTATTACCGTTACAGAAAATATGAAAGATGATATTGCAAAACGTGAGCCATCTAACAATTTGTTGTCCATTGTCAAGATATTAAAAATATTTTGGAAATTTTAAAATGTTGGACCCTCAGGCAAAAGCTGAAAACGCATTTTAGCCTAGAGGTGCATATATGCATACGAAGGATCAATCGCCTCAAAAATATTTATACATCAGATTTCCACTTTGATGAGCATTTCCTCAGATTTCCTCGGAATAGCTATTATCGCCATAGAGCGTAAAGTTTTTTGCTCTAGGTCAAGAACTTATACTTGCTAGCTAATGAAGATAAATAATAATATTGTATGACCTGTCGTCAAAAAAAATAATTTAATTTTCGTACTAGTGTGAAAGAGATATCATTTCAAAAAGAAATTAAATTTGAAAATATTTTTTAGAAACTATTGTAGAAAATACATATTTTTTATTCCCATTTCACTTTTTTTAAATTTTTTATATGTAAAATGATGTGGTAGGAGGTAAATTCCATAATGGTATCGGAGCTGGATGACTTTTTTTGAAACTCATCGTTACTAGAATTTTGCATGAGGTAATTAATTCTGCCGAACATGAATAATGATAAAAAAGATTTCTGGCATATGACAGTTTCGCCATAGTTCAAGATAAACATCTTTCTCTAGTAAAATCATATATTTATGTTTAAATTCATATAGAAATTAATCTGATGACAATTTAATCTCGAGATGAATAATTTTTTTCTCTGGGAATCTTACAACAATTTATTAAAAACAAGAATGACCTTCTAATGATACAATGCATCTGAGATGCGGTAGAAACTCAACTTAGCTGAAAATGTTAATAACCTCTGCAGTTAAGGGCATGTCGTACATTTGTTTACCATAACTGTCATTTTACTGTTAAGGCAGCATATATTTACATTTAAGACAAGAAAAAGAACTTGTAATAAATCGTTTGAAGTTGTGAGATGATATATACAATAAAAATCAGATTTTTCTTAAATTTGAAAACATTTGTTAACTTTCTGTTAATAACTTTCTGCATTCAAAAAGTGTAAAAAAGTATTCTCAATATTTTTTTCATAACTTTGGCAACTCGTGACATTCTTGACGCTAGAAGTTGATTCTATGATTCATTATCATTCGCAAAACGACAAAAATATTTCATGGAACATAAAACGATGACGCGTCGAAAGGACTACCCAGTTCCTGTACGTATATAATACGTACGTATATAATAAGAAATAAGTTAGAATGCTACAATTTAAATTTATACTCAACTAATTGTTTTATTTTATATTTTCTAGGTAGCATGCGTTGGATAACCCATATTTTCCTAGCTGCTGTGCTGCTATCTCTAGCAGCGGTAGCGGCATCACTAAAGCTTGGAGCTACAGCAGTCAACCGATTACCAGATAATATAGTACCTTCCCATTACTCTTTGGATTTACAGGTTGATCCCGAAAGTACCCACTACACTGGATTCGTAGAAATAAAATTTACTGCTACAGACGCAGACGATGGGATTATCCGTTTGCACGCTTCACCAGAAGATCTAACAATAGGGGCTGTGTTATTAGATTATGCAACAGAGTGTACCATAACTGAGAGTGACAGTGCTACTGATATTATAACTTTGGCTTGCCAAAGAGACGATTTCAACGGTGAACATAAACTGACAATTCAATTTACAGGTAAATCATTAATTCGTAAAGTATTTTTTGCATACATATATTTGAATCCGAAAAGAAAAACAATAATGTAACAATAACTCATAGTGCAGCCGTCGCTGGTTTGGAGCTGAAATGATAATTCTCGTGAAAATTTGCCAATGTTAGTGTAAAAATACCAAATTATTGGTAAATTGGTATCCAAATTAGAATCCAAATCCAAATCAGAATTCCAAGAAATGCTTAGCGGAATTACAAGCAGTTGTAACATGTAAATAAGGGCATTCAACCTATAATTGTGACAAAAACTCACAAAAGTAGCCTTAAAGATTCCTGAAAATTACCCTTATCTTTTATTATTAGGGGACACTGTGTAATGCTGTTACTTTGTGTCGCTGAAATGTTTTCAGTAAAGTAAAGTTGAGTAAAGAATGTTCTTACTTCTATAATGGGAATGCAGAAAATATTTAATGCTAAATTCTAACTCGATTTTTTTAAATCTTGCCTTTATGAAATTTTAAGAAACTAAGAGATTTTATTACTTTCTAATATTACCTTTTTCATTTAAAGGCCAATATGAAACCACAATTCCTTGAAATTAAATTCAAGTTTTATTTTGGGTTTAAATTTAATAGTTTAAGTTTAATAGTTAATAATACACGCAATTTTAAAATCGATACAAAAGCTTAAAAATATATTGAGCGTGGTTTTGATGGATTTGTCGCTTAAACATTATAAATACTTTTAATTTTTACTTCCCTCGCATACCGAAAGGAAGTATTGTATTCGAGAAAAAATCACCCTCCGAGATTTTTCGGATTTTGACGTTTCAGATCACATAGATTACGAAAATATAGGTTTTTCAATTCCGTCAGTCTGCCTGTCTGTATGTCTGTCGGTGCATTAACTAAAAAACTACTTGACGGAGAGCCGTCAAATTTGGTAGGTAGTTGGCGCTACTGTCAGCGAAGAAACGGTTTAACTTTCACTGAAAAATATACAAGGTCTTAAGAGAATAAATGATGAAAAAAATTTTTTTTGCTCAAACTTAAAATTTACACATTTCATGACACGCTAAACCTATTTCAGAAAAAAAGAACACTAAAATAGATGAATTTTTTTTTTGCTTTGTTCAAATATAAAATTTCCACGTTTCATGGCATTGTAAACCTATTAAAACAAAAAAAATAATTGAAATTTTTTTTACCAACTATTCTATATTAAATAAATTAAAAATGTTTTCAATTTTTTATTTTAATTTTTCAAAAACATTTTTAAATCTGTTTGAATAGTTTTAGAATGCCATGGAAACGTGGATATTTTAAATCTGAACAAAGAAAAAAAAAATTTAATCTATTTTAGTGGTAAAATATTTCAATGGTAGAAAAATTTTTTAATTTTTTTAAAAGATTTAGAACGTTATGAAACGTGGAAATTTTAAATTTGAAGAAAGAAAAAAAAATTCCATCAATTTCAGTGGAAAAAAAATTTTCAAAAATGTTGGTAAAATTTTTTCAAATAGGCTTAGACTGCCATGAAACGTGGAAATTTGAAATTTGAACAAAGATAAAAAAAATTTTCGTCCATTTTAGTGGAAAAATATTTTTTTTAAAATATTAAAAAAATTTTCTAAATTTTTTTTTTTTCTGAAATAGGTTTAGCGTGTCATGAAACGTGTAAGTTTTAAATCTAAGAAAACAAAAATTTTTTAGTGGTAACAAATTTTCAAAAATGATGGTGAAAAAAATTTTTTTTTTCTGAAATAGGTTTAGCGTTCCATGAAACGTGGAAATTTTAAATTTGAGCAAAAAAAAAATTATCACTATTTATTCCGTTTAGACGGTCCACCCTGTATATTTTCCAGTGAAAGTTTAACCATTTCTTCGCTGACAGTAGGGTCAACTACCTACCAAATTTGACTGCTCTCCGTCTAGTAGTTTTTAGTTAATGCACCAACAGACAGAGAGCAGACAGACAGACAGACAGACAGACAGGCGGACAGGCGGACAGGCAGACCGACAGGCGGACAGGCGGACAGGCGGACAGGCGGACAGGCGGACAGGCGGACAGCCCGACAGCCAGACAGCCAGACAGAGAGACAGACAGACAGACTGACGGAATTGAAAAACCTATATTTTCGTAATCTGCGAGATCTTGCTGCGTTTTTGACTCCATGTGTCATCGTAGGCATTATGATGGTTGTGTATATCTTTTTGGTTAGACTCCATGGTGGTTTATTGTCCTCAATGAAGGGTAGTGGAGCTCTTGTGATTCTGTAGGCTGTCTTGATTCTTTCCCTTACCTCCTTTTTAGTTGATTCGTTAGGTATGTTCCTAGGTATTTCATTCTATCCGTGGTTCTCAGGGTGTAATCTCCTATTTTGTATTTTTCCCCACTTGTTGGACTTGTTTTTGTCAATGGGTCTCGGACCATTATTAGGCTCTTCTTGAAGTTTATTTTTATTCCAGAGGAATCCAGATGTGGTGTCATGTTTCTTAGAAATTTAACGATGGGGGGCTTCATCGTTCCATCGTTTCCATTGAAATTCTGATTCTCCTTTATTGTACTTTCTATCACTTGATCCAGGACTGTAGTGAATAGTCGAGGGGATATTGGACATCCTTGTTTCACTCTTATATTCTTCATTTTTGATTCCGTCGCCTGTCCAAACCATTGCATTGCAGTGTTTTCGTGCAGGCATACTTTTATTATTGTGTTTATTAAGTAGTGCGGCACTTCCCTGTTGAGTAAAGTGTTGATTATAGCCTCATGCCTTATGGTATCAAATGCCTTTTGCAGGTCATTTGAGACTATGTATAGTTTTGTTCCTTCTTCCCATTTTTTTTTTCCAGGATCCGTCTAGTGGTGCACATATGGTCGTCTGTTGATCTGCCCTTGATGAAGGCCGTTTGATAATCTGGTAGTTCGCCGACGTATTTTTTTATTCCTCTGGGGAGGAATTGTGCGTACTATTTATACCCTACAATGCAGAGTGTTATTCTCCTATAATCGTCCACGTTTTGTGGTGATTTGGTTTTTGGGAGCGGTATTTGTATGGTTGTGTTTCACTCCTCAGGCAGGGGTGTGGTTTCCGTCCATGCGTTGGTGATGATTTCTAGGGTTAGCTACTTTATGCTATCCGGTCCATAGTATAGTAGTTCGTTATTTATTTTATCTATTCCCGGGGCCGTGTTTCTCTTAGCTCTGGCCATTATTTCTAGTAGTTCGTCCTTTGACGGTGTTTTCCCAAAGGCCAGTGGTCCATTTCTTGTATCGGTTCTATTTTACTTCTCTCTGCGCTTCCTTCTTCTTCTAGTTTCCTGACCCAATACTTCAGTGGTATGTATTTTCTTGGCTGCATATTGTTGTTTCTCCTGTATGTTTTGAGTTGCCTGAAAGTTTGGTTTATCTCTGTACTGCTGAAGTGGATTCTATTTTTTCGAAGAATTTCCTGCATTTTTTCTGTTCGTGCCTTCTATCTGCGTCTCTTTTGTCTTTTCCCGCTTCTTTTATCTTTTTGTCTATGTTTGGTGTATATAGTTTTCCTGTGGCCTTTATTTTCTTTAGTTTTTCGCAATTTCTTTTCGTGTCTTTTCTTGTTGGGCTCATAGGGGATTTGTTATTTTTCAACGTTTTTCTCGCAGCTATTTTGATTTTTAAACTCATTGTTGACCAATTTAGTTCCTTTCCTGTTAACTGTTTTTCTATCTCGTCCTGGTAATTCTTTTTGATTTCTTCGTTCCGTAGCAGGGAGATGTTCCATGTGTCATTTGCTGTTTTGTTGTCCATGTGTGGAGTAAGGTTTTTCCTATGATATTCTTGTCTTCATGTGCTTGATCGTCATTTCCTATATGCGCGTTGAAGTCTCCTAGTATTATTATGTTCATTTTTCTATTCCTATTTCTAGCTTTTGGATCTGATAACTGATTAGCCCCTACAAAGTAGCCAGCGAACCTTTTAATCCTATGAAGCAGTTTTTAGCCTATTACTTTTGTAAAAATGACTTGTGGAATTATGTGGAACATTCATGTACTTAAAAAACACTTCTTCTTTTATTATTGACAGCAAGTACTAATTTTCTCTTCAATTTTCAAAATACATACTTACAATTTTAAGCACCATCTCCAGCCACCATATTTTTTTTAATGATAATTGGCATTCAAAAGCTTACATACTAAATATTCAATTACAGTTTTCAGGACATATTAGATTAATTTCTAGAAGAAATCATTGTTTAGAAGCTTAAGTCCTAAGGAAATAAATGTTACCTTTTTTAATATTTCTTAACAATAATTTATGTAGTAAGTATAATATACTTTATTTATTTATTTATTTATATATCTACGGGCTGCTGCCCAATTTTACAAACAATGTCGTAAAGTAAATAGGTACGATGAAGTATATTAAGATATAAGAATAATATAGTATAAAAATATATAATATACATAATGTACAAGTGCATGTGCGTTGTCTCTGAAGTCCCCTCCGGGGGCAACAAAATACCCCAGCTCAGCACCCGAACACCGTCACCCGCGCGCTCCGGCAATTGCCGGCATAATGTGTGATGCCAGCATAATTATGCTGGCATCACTGGAGACGATCAAAGTAGTATTGATCCCCTACAGACAACGACAGCACTACAGCCGAAACGCGCACCAAACGACGGCATCAGAGTGCAGTACACCAGGTGCTCCGGTACCCGCGGAAACCGCTTCAGAGACAATGTGTTGTAATAGAATTATTTATATAAAATCCACTAAATACACAACAGAATTTTTCTTAAGACAACAAAATAATGATTCATATTGGATAAAATAACAAATAACATGTCTTTTATACTACGAAAAGAATTAATTAAAACAAACGAATTATAGAACATTTCTCAGTTGGGAAATGAAACTAGATTTTCTGGAGAAGAAATCCAAGTTGGTGGTATTCGCAAGTATACTAACCCTTGACACAAATGAGTAATAACCATAATTGGTTCTATGAAAGGGTACATTAAAACACTCACGGCGTAGTCGGGTGACCCTCGCTGTCACACAAAATCCAATGCTTCTCAAAAGCTCTGGAGAAGAAGAGTAATTATTTAGTAGATAATAAAGGTTTTTCTCTTTTTCTCCTGAGTTCAAGATTGTCTGTATTGAGATTATATTCGATCTCAAAGTAGGTTAAAGCCAGGTCCATATTAAACTTAAAGCGTATAAAATTTAAAAATGTATGTTGAATCTGGTCTAGTCTATTTATGTGTACTTGGTAATAAGGCGTCCAAACTGAAGAAGCATATTCCGCAAGCGGTCTTACCAGGCTTGTATACAAAAATTTTACTGATTCAATATTTCTAAAGTCAGTACAATTCCATTTTATAAAGCCCATCATTTTTAGAGACCTAGATACTACGTGCATAATGTGTGGTGTGAAGCTCAGTGTTGTCAAGCAAGACTCCAAGATCTTTAATTTCCTGTACATAACTTAAAGGGTGATCTTTTATTTTGTATGTAAAGTCTATGATATTTTTACTGCGACTAAAAATATTTGAGTGGAATTTTTCAGGATTAAGCTCCATATCATTTTTTTCGCATCATTGCACCTAGATTGTCGAGATCTGTTTGAATAATGGATCATCGGCAAAAAGGCAAAAGTGATAATTGGAAAAGCAAGTGGTAATGTCATTAATAAATACGAGAAAATGGAAAAGTCCCAAGCATGATCCTGAAATAATCTGAATTTCCTCCAATTTAGAGTTGTTAAAGCGGACAATCTGCGTTCAATCTTGGAGGTAGGATCTGATCCATTCTAACAAGGTCCCACCGACACCGATCAGCTTTAGTTTGTGTAGGAGCAATTCATGATTCACCTTGTCGAACGCTTTTAAAAAATCTGTACAAATGGCATGAACTTGTGAGCCACTTTCTAAGGTATTCAGTTCAACAGATTAAGTTCAGTGGATTTTTTTGAGATAAAACCGTAGTGTCCTTGAATCAAGGAGCCATGTAAGACTGGAGAGAGTTGATCTGTAACAATACTTTCAAAAAGTTTGGGGATGGCGCTCAATATAGTTATAGGTCGATAATTCTCTATTTTATTTTTGCTGTTTGATTTATGAATGGGCGTTATAAGACTAGACTTCCAGTAACTAGGAAATACCCCCTATTGTAAGGACTTAGAAAAGATCAGGTATGGAGGCCTAGCTAAAATAAAGCTATATCTCTTTAGTAGCACAGGTGGTATGCCATCCGGCCCAGGTCTCTTTCTAGCATCTAAACTGTTTAACTTATTATATACTGAGGATATTGGTATATCGAAGGATGATATGTTATTACTACTAGTAGAAAATAAATAGATATTTACATCACATTTCTTGTTTGAGCATACTGTTGAAAAAAAACTTGCAAACATATTAAATATCACAGGTCCATGACTGCTTGTTACTACATTTTGAAAAAAAATGTAGTATAGGTTTTGTATTTTTCCGGTGGACCATCGAAACCCGAAACAAACGTCGGACCGAAATGAAAGTCATATCTATCGACTCGAGAGCGAATTTAGAAAGTTCCGTCCGTCGGTCAGTCGGCCTGTCTGTCGGTCTGTCGGTCTGTCGGTCTGTAGGTCTGTCGGTCTGTCTGTCTGTCACGCCCAGCCCCCCCCTAATCCGTTTTCGGATTTCGATGAAACTTGGGTTGTTAATAGGAGGTCTTTAAAAAACCTTAACGCCGCACCAGAAACTCGGCTCCGTTCGGAAACCAGAAGTACCCGATATAGACGTTTCGAGTTTTTCGGGAGAAATTTAATAACTCGCTAGCGGGTAGTCGGATATTTTAAAAAAGGAATGATGCCACTGGCAAAGCTCTACAAATAAGTATACCAGAGACTATGTCGAAAAACAAATGAAAATTGATATTTTTTTTGCAAAAAACTGGTTTTCTCTAAATCGGGCTAGAAAGCACGATAACTGTCCAGAATATGGATCGATTTTTCTGAGACTTGGTGGGATCAAAGGTACACGGCCACAAATGTAGCTTATTGCTGGCGGCCCGAATCAGTTGACTGCAAGTATTTTTTCCAGGGCCGAGTATGATTTTTCAAAAAAATTAATAACTCCCGAACCGAAGCTCCGATTTTGATTTTCATAAATGAAAATTGTAGGGCTCGATTAGATCTATTAGATGACGTTTGTGAGAAATTTGACAAAACAAAAGCGAATCTACAAATCCTGGAAAACTTGATTTTTTTGATAAATTCTACAAATTCCGAACAGTTTCCTAATTAAAATCGAAAATTAACTATTCCGTCAATCAATCTCTATAACCACTGTAAGGCACGGACCGTTATGGACAAAAAATCTAAAATAGAGTTTTCTCGAAAAATTTAAAATAAAAGAGTTATTTACGAAAATGCATTCCATAGAATTATGTAAAAAAATATTACAAATTGATAAATTCTCCGTGCGATATAGGTGTAAAAATATAGTAATGTTATATTAAAAAAAATCATCATTCATTTCCTTATTTTCATTTACTAAATAAAAATAGAATGCCCTTTCTGTGTTTCAAAATGTAGTTAGCCTTTACTTTAGTCAATGCAAAAAGAAAAAGAAAAAAGACAAAAGACATGTTTTAACATGTCCAAATGCACTGCAACCCTCTGCTGAAAATGTATCGAATCATCCCAACAGGGATAAAAAGCATATCAAAATGTAGTTTTTTAGCTTGTTACATTGTCATATATGAATTCTGTGGGGATGTGCTGGGTGTTTATTTTAGAGTTTATAAAGATTCAGAATGATTTAATATCGTTATTAATGTTGGATTCCGTTGATGAGACACAATCCGTGTACGAAGGTATTGACAACCTTTTGCATGCAGCTCTGAGTCTGAAAAACTCAATATAGTCCTCCTGGAAATGGGTCGATTTATATTTCCGATGAGCTCTCTTTTTTAGAAAAATATAATTTTTCAATTCAGGGGAAAACCACCTGGAAAATTTTCTTGATGAAATACGCTTTTGGGGACATAATATCATAGAATGTGTCGATCATTTCTTCTAGCGATTTATTTTGAAATAATTCCCCCCATAACACACTATTTAGATATTGATCGAAGGTTGTATAATCTGTGTGCTTGAAATCATAGTAGAATCCATCGACAAAGGGCCCAATGTCATTGAGATCAGTAAAGAATGCAATGCGAAATATTAGTGGAGGATGAAATTGAGCGTCTAGAGGTACGAGACCTGAGCATTGAGTAAGCTGTCTGTACTTCTATATATCGATCTTCAGTAAGGTCTAGCAATGAATTATTTGGATTTCTTATTGTATTTATCTTTTTACAATATTTTTTTTAAATAGCCACTATTTTATGGGACACGTAACTCCGCCATTTTGTTTTCTAAAACATATCAACTGGTAAGTTCTAACGAAGAAATTGGTACCCCAAGTTTTCTTATTCAAAAAGAATTATGGATACAATTTTCTACTTTTTGCATGAATGTATGAGTTTGACACCGACTAGGGCGCCACCTTGTATCCATATAAATATTCTTGATAAAATAATGTTGGCTTCTGTAATCAAATACATAATACAAAATTTTTCCATACTTTTTAGGTAATTTCAGATTAATTATCACCTCATTTACTTTAATTTTTATCACGCTTTTATGAAATTTTCGGTCATATTAAGCCGCCATTTAATTTTTTGAAACAACGCCCAAATGCACTCGAAAGCTAAGGTCCTAAGGAAAAAAATTGCCACGCTGGTTTTATTTTTTTTATAATAATTAATATTATAAGTATATTTTTTTATAAGAATTTTCAACATACTCGCCGTTTCAGGCGCCATATTAAGTCACCATATTGTTTTTTTAAAAAACGCCAAGTGGCATGTGAAAGCTTAGAATTTAACGAACAAATTGGAACTTTAAATTTTTTTTTCCATTCACACCCACTCACGCGTTGCTACGCTCTTGCAAACCAGTAAAATATATAGTCCTTAATACACAACCATAAAAAAATGTCAGAAGATGAAATGCTAATAAAAGCTCTTAAATGGTAACGGCGTTAGATTTGAGACCAAGAGGTTTCAGGTTCGCACCCTGACTAGGGTATTTTTAGTGTGTTATTGAGACGGTAACCGTGAATTAGACCACAGTTGAAACAATACGGTTTATTCGCTGTTATCTCTTCTTATTTCTAGTCTCATCTGTAGCAGATAATGATGTCGCAGGAAATAGTTACTGTGTTTTACCTGTATGTGAGTGTCCTGCTTGAGTGGTGAAATAGCTATGGCTAAACTCTACCAGGAGATGAATATAAATAAAGTGTTAAAATAAAGAAATCAATAAAAATAAAAAATTTACAAATATTTTTATTTTTAATAAATAATATTTTTTTCCAAATTGCTTAAGATTTCTCCCCCTCATTTCACTGACTGGATGTGAATTTCGTATCACACTACATCTCTTCCTGTTTTCCAGGTAAGTTTGCTGATGACATGGATGGATTCTACAAGAGTACTTATGAAGAAGATGGCACGAGGCATGTTCTGGTATCAACTCAATTCGAAAGTACTTCTGCGAGAAGAGCTTTTCCCTGCTTCGACGAACCTAGTTTTAAGGCCTCTTACGACATATATATTACCCATCCAATCGGGTACTCCGTATTGGGAAATACTCCAGTGAAAAAAGAATATGCCATCGAGTAAGTGATATTTTATAATACTACTATCGGCATTTTCCCATTACCTTCAAGGTTTTCAAATAATTCTAAAAATGCCACATGTGTAATTCTTCGAAGCTAATAATGTCCTAAACTGTTGCCAGTTCGAATTTAGAAGTAAGTGTAGCACGTTCCAAGTAATTTTCAAGGTAGTTGGCGACATAGTCAATGGTCTTAAGAGTGGTCATTTTATATCAATTACATTGTGTGACCTTTCAAGGACATTTGACTGAGTTTTTCACGATATTTTATTACACTGCTATGGAATTAGAAGTTTATCTAAATCTTTTTTAAGTCATATTTGTCAAATAGAAGAAAAACAAGAATAATTTAAAAAAAATAGGTCAGCTGTACACGGAGCATGCAGAGGTTCAATTTTGGGGCCTCTGTTGTTTATTATCTGTATCAATGACATATTCAGTAACGTGTTCCCGACGCCCGTGTTGCATTTACCGATGATACAACCATAGTAAATTCAAATTCAGACAATAACGATCTCATGATAAAAAGTGCCGTTACTGTTTCTCAAACCAAACAATAATTTACATCTAATAATTTGAAACTCAGTGAAGAAAAAACTCAAAATCTAGTCTTCTCTACCCGTCTTAATCACGAAATCTGAGTAAGTCCTTGCCGATGGAATATTTTACGCTATTTCATTCTCATATTAATTATGGTACACTACTGTGGAGTAACTCTTGTTACGCAGATACGTTTTTTCACCACAAAAATGAGCTGTCAGAATTGTAGCTGGTGCTCTGTCATCAGAAATTGCTACATGCCTATTTTTGCTCGAGTGTGGTAAAGCCGAAAAGGATGAATAAGTATTTCGGCAATCTATATATTTATATGTGTATATTGTATATGTACGTTCCATCATAACGGCCAAACTACTGGACCGATTTTAATAAATGGGATGTCGCTGTATTCTTCTCAATATCAAAAATGATAGACTAAAAGGATTACAATATAGTGTCCACTAACCGACATATTGATTTAGCAATTGCCTGTATATCGTATCGTATTGAGATAGGTATCAAAGTAAAGGTCGCGATGGGAGGATTGCATTGATATTATCATACACCAATAATTTATTATTCGGGTTTTAGTTCTTAGGTTACTTTTTCTTGTTAAGAATCTTAACATAAGGCATCCTTCGTTTTTATATATTTGTCACGTTATTAACTTACAACAATGAAATTTTATTTACAAGAACTGTTAAAGTTCGTAATTATCATACTAGAAATAGAAATGATCTCCGAACACCATGCTTTCGACTTTCTAGAGCAACAAAAAACACTTTAGACATTAAATTTTTCAATTATTATGTGCCTAACTATTTAAAAACATTGTCTAACTGTAATAGGGGCGATATAATTAATAAGCATTTGCTTACATTAGTGGATTTGTTTTACTACTGCACGTAGGCTCTAAGACCCATTGTGCTGAATGGATCTACAGTAGGGTGGAGTGAAAATATTAAGTTTTAGGGAATACCTGGGGACAGTTGGGGAGTGCTTTTCAGAACAACTATATAACATATTTTTTGTCCAGCTCAGTGTTTAGAAGTGTCCCAAAATAATTCAAACTTGAAATTTTTCGCAAAAATCGAACTTTTTTATTTTTACCAAAAATATTATAATTTCTTCATTTGGATCCAAAATCCTAGTGGAATACCTAGTAATCATCTTATTTGTTATTGCCTTATTAAATAAAACTACTATAAAGATTTACATAGTACATAAGCTCAGGTAATTAGCGAAAATATGAAAAATGAATAAATTGAGGCAGTTGGGCTACCTCAAAATCTAAACTTACAGGATTCCTATTTTGCACTCATCTTAGTTAAGTAGCAGAGTAGCGTTTTGCCACTATTCCTTTAAAAGGAAAGAAAGTAAAAAATTATTTGAGGCGTTTGGAGCACCTCAAATTTTAAATCTAGATGATTCTTCTTTTCCACACTTATTAGTTGAGCAGGAGCAGCTTTTTAAAGTTATTCCGATTTGAAAATTTAATATTTTTCTTTGACAGGTATAACTCCACCCTAATCTACAAGGTTTCCACCCCTTGTAAACAACCCTTAAAACCCGTGTGTTCAGAAATTATTACGCGAGATAACCTGCTAATAGTATGGCAGCCAAAAACCCCTATCAAAACTCTATAGATTATAAAATTCTAAGACATCTTTTCATAAGACACGAAGTTCGAAAAACGATACGGGCGGCTGGAAAATGAGTTTCCGTCGTTTTCCGTTGGCCGTAGCTGCGAGAAATCGAATGAAATCACATATATGCTGGATAACAATCAACACCATAGCAACCATTCCGTGATCTTCCCAATTATAATTTTTGCAAATATAAAAATTAATTTGTCAAATGAACGTCAAATTAAAAAGAAAAATTTCAAATAAAATGTATTGTCATTATTTCGTATTAGTCAAAATGGCAGTTCTCAATGTTTCCCCGTCATATATACTTCCCTTGACAAGAAGACAAAAGAAACTGCCTCGCTGCGAGGATCGAGATGATCGGTTCCTTTACGTATTCAAAGCCCGATTTCAACCCTTTAGGAAGGTAAAAAGTTCCTTCACTTTTCTCTCCAAGAACTGTTGAGAAACGCTAGAATTATCTTCGCTGAAGTAACTGAAAAATTTTGGTAGCGGGCTGCCGTACTATACTCGCTATTTATTGACTACACTATTCTTTTTCTTCTTATTTACCTAAACTCACATAACCTTAAAAAATGTTTAATATTTGATATTTCACTTTACTGTTCACTTTACTTCGGATTTATCTGAACTTTACAGAACTGAACTCATTTAAAAACTTTCTTCTAGCCGTGAATGGGTTGCCTTATATACCCTACAAGATGGCGTCTAGAGCATTTCCGAAAGGTTTACCCATTTCCATAAGTTTCTCGTAGATATCTCGAACAATCTGACAGTCTGGATCCGTCATTTTCCAGAAACTGTAATTTAATTATAGAAAACTATTTACATCTGAAGAGACAGTCGAACCCATGCAGTAAAATTTGTAAACTGGCATGCTAATCCCTGCTTATTAATTATGCCACCCACACCTAGCGCTAGTGTGTAACAATATTTTCTCAAAATTCTAGAAGTGGACTGATTCAAACTGAATTTGAAACGACGCCCATAATGTCTACTTATCTGATTGCTTTCGCTGTGTCGACATTTGTAGCAAACGGCGAAGATAACGAAGAAAATTACTTTTTTAAAGTATATGCTAGGCCAGAAGCCCAAGACTTCACAGGCGTAGCATCAACGTATGGGCCAACTTTGATAAATTTACTGAGTGACTGGACGGGTATACCTTACTCAACCCTTGGAAACAGGCAAGTTTACCTAGTGGCCATTCCTGATTTCGCTGCTGGTGCTATGGAAAATTGGGGACTGATTACCTTTAGGTAAGTAAGAGTTAAATAATGCATATACAGTGATTATTAACAAATTGCGCGTATTAAATTACACTTATAGGGAACTTACTTTTGACTCATTCACAATGTGATAAAATATATAATTAATATTTTCAAAATTATAAGCAGATGTAATATAGTAACTGGAGCTTTTAATGTAATATAAAGTAAATCTCGTGTCTTTTTAATATAATTTAATAATAAATATATAAAAGAAACGTTTGTATATCATGTGTGGATTTGTTAATTTGTTAAGTTATGGATGCCACTACTTTTCAAGAGGTGACGCTCAAAAAAGAAACTAACCATTGGAACTGGAAGAGAATCAAATTATGACAAAAACATCTACGCAATTTAAAAAAAAAATTATACTGTTTAAGTTGTAACGACTTAAAAATTGCGATTTTAGCTTGACAGGTATGAAGTGTATCTCAAAACAGTTTTCGTCGAATAACATGAAAAGTGTCGCATCTAGATAAATACAAGAAGCTGGTAAGAAAGCTCATAAACTGAAAATTATTTTTGCGTCGGGGTAGGAAGTTTAAAGATGGCTACCGAATGTTTATGAGATGAGGTATTTAGTTTAAGTGTTAAATATTCCAGAAACTATTGCACCTACATCAAAATAAAAGATTAATAATTAATCTCTCAATTTTTTTTTCTGTTTCTGTAACATAATCACTAAAAGTTTTAACTGAAAGAAAGCACGTCTTCACATGTTTTATTTTTACAAAACACTTTCTGTTGCTATAATTATAAAGTAATTAAAATTACCTTAAATACTATATTCGTTAGTACATAACATGATCCTAGACCATTGAAATTTTTTGACCGTTTGCACCACTTACTTTAGAAAAGTCCACTTGTAAATATCGCAGCAAATGTTAGTTTCAGGAGGAATTGTACAGGCCAAACACAAATCTTATATACTGTGGATGTATTTGTTTGTTTTTCTGTAGGAGTAATGGTTTCAGGTATGTGGAAATATAAAGATGCGTCCCAACGTTTACAAGACGAATATATTTAGTTCAAATGTTAAGTACCTCAGAAAATATTACATTTACTTCAAAAATGAGTCAATGGTGGGAACCAAAGTTAAATATTATTAATTAAAGAATCATATGCGCCGTCTCGTTTTCTTAAATGTCGCCATTTAAATTATTTTAATTTTGGCTTCACATTCGAAAACAGCGACCCCAAAAACACTACACTACCTGGTTTATAATCTTGTACAAATAATAATCATCTCATTATTTATTTAATGTCATTTGGGAGAAATTATTTGTTATATTCTGAAGATAAAGATTAAGGAGATGCAGTAATTTCATTTTCATTTGTATATGTAGGAAACATTACGCCATAGTATCTTTGGCACCAATATGCGTATATTTAATGATAAAATTCTCCACAATGGTTAATTGCTCCAAATATACTTCAAATGTTAAGTAAAATTAGTTACGGTAGACGTTCCTCATTCATTTTGTATATAGTCTACTAGCACTATTTAACTTGCACTCACATCCAATTCGTCAACGAGTGTTACGCAGACAATCCACAATTAAAACTGAACTAACAATTTCAGGGAAGTCGATTTACTGGATGAAGCTGAAAAAACTTCGCATTCTGCCAAACAAAGAATTATAACTGTAGGTAAGAAATACAAATCTGTCACACTTATTTACCCTCATCCCTCTTCCATAACTTAATCTGATTTGTGGGTAAGAGTAAGGTGTCCGGATGTAGCAAACAGTGTGTCATATCGAATTCATAGGAAAATATAATGTGACGTTGGCAGGTAAGAAATATAAGAAAAATATGGAGTCACATATTTAAAGAAACAATGGCTTGGTCTGTAGCTGTCCTATCCAAGAATATATATATTTTTTATTTTTAGAGAAAGTGACATGAAACTATATTGAGTAATTTTTTTAATCTGAAATTGTCAAATATTTCGAATAACAAGCACTCTACAAAATACAATACTTCCCTTCGGTATGCCAGGGAAGTAAAAAATGTCAGTAATAAAGATTTAATCATTCCGCGGAGGAAATGCATTAGTGTTAAAATTAGTCACCTTCCTTGTAGGTCGGACGAGAGTAACTTCTTAAATAGAAACCCCTAAATGGCGCTGTAATCGACGAATTTCAGTTTTTTTCGATTTCTCCTACTGCGAGCCTATGCATACGATTCTGCAATACGTTTAAAAAAAGAAACCACTTTTTCATTGTAAATAATCAAAATTCTTCGTCAGAAAGGTTTATTCGTTTTATAAATTGCGAATAACTGAGCAATTCTTACCTGCAGTAATGCAAATGGCTGGTGAATAAACTACTTTTAGCGTAACCCACGCACTACGACGTAGTAGTTTTCTGTTCCCTTCGGGGTGCTTTATTAACGTGAGTTTCCTCTCCTCTCACCTATCAGAGTGCTTGATTTATTTATGTGAATCATTTCGCCTCATCATCTTTCAATTAAAGTAAGTGCTCAAAATGGTGGTCAATATATTATTAACTATAAACAAAATTGCAAATTGATTTTATTAATCAGTACCCACAAATAGAAATTATTTCTCACTAAGAAAATAAATATGTTAGCGGCAGGTTCAGAAAAATACAACTAGTGCGCTAGTATCAAATTAAATTTATTCGAGAAATGTCAGTTTTGAAGTAATTTATGAAAATGATTTGAAAGTGGACACGTGGTAAAACTGGTTCTGTTATCTTTTAAAATATCGGCATCGAAGAACCAAAATGTATATCACGCGGGATTTATAATTCGGCAAAGGACCAGTCAGCTAATGCACTGACAACAGGAGTAATTAAATTAAGCGGTAAAAATTATAGACATGAACTACCTTAAATTCACTGATGTTGGCTTTCTTCTGGTTGGGCCCAACAATCTCCAACAATGTCCAGTGGTAGTTCACAAGAAGAAACACTATTATTCTGAATTTATTTCAAAAATTTAAAAATTGTCGGTCGGCCCTCATGACATTGCTGGAATTATGAACATCTCCTATCTCGGACTTTTATTTCCCTCGCATACCTAAGTGAAGTATTGTATTTGAGATTTTTTCGGATTTTGACGTTTCAGATCACGTAGATTACGAAAATATAGATTTTTCAATTCCGTCAGTCTGTCTGTCTGTCTGTCTGTCTGTCCGTCTGTTGGTGCATTAACTAAAAAACTACTTGACGGAGAGCAGTCAAATTTGGTAGGTAGTTGACGCTACTGTCAGCGATGAAATGGTTAAACTTTCACTGGAAAATATACAGAGGAAATAAATAATGAAACACTTTTTTTTTGTTCAAATTTAAAATTTTCACGTTTCATGACACGCTAAATCCATTTCAGAAAAAAAAAATTTACCACAAAAATAAATGAATTTTTTTTTCTTTGTTCAAACATAAAATTACCACGTTTCATGGCATTCTAAACCTATTTAAAAAAAAAAATTAGAAACTTGTTTTTAATATTTTTTGAAAATTTTACCACTAAAATAGATGGATTTTTTTTTAGATTTAAAATTTCCGCGTTTCCATGGCATTCTAAACCTATTCAAACAAATAAAAAAAAATTTTTGAAACAATTTTCAATCAATTTATCACTACTATAGAATGGACGAAAAATTTTTTTTCGCTCAAATTTAAAATTTCCACGTTTCATGATATTCCAAACATATATCGAAAAAAAAATTTGCAACGTTTTTTTACAATTTTGGAAAAAATTTGACCACTAGAATAGACGGAAAAAAAATTTTTTTTGTTCAAATTTAAAATTTGCATGTTTCATGGCATTCTAAACCTATTAAAAAAATTGTTTAAATTTGTAATATTTCTTTACCACTACTATAGAATAGAAGGAAACTTTCCTTTTTGCTCAAATTTATAATGTCCACGTTTCATGACATTCTAAACCTATTTCAGAAGAAAGAAATTTTGAAAATGTTTACCACAATTTTTGAAAAATTAAAAAAAAATCGGTAAAGGTATTTACACAGAACTTCCCTCTTTATTTAAACATGGCGGTCACTCTAAAAAATTAATAAATACGAAACGGCATTGAAAATAATAATCGGAATATAGTTATCACTATTATTCAAAGAAAACCTGATAAGTTTTCGTCAAAAAAATAGTGCTAATTCAACAGCAAAAGTTTAATACTAAATGACAGGTGCCAAATATGGAAGGCTTGCTCAAATACCTTTACAAATGTCCACCATGACT
The DNA here is from genome assembly GCA_963583905.1 of Stenurella melanura. NCBI lineage: Eukaryota > Metazoa > Arthropoda > Insecta > Coleoptera > Cerambycidae > Stenurella > Stenurella melanura. Next base: position 48,876,197 of record OY757317.1, read on the forward strand.
GAATTATTTCTTGGAATGACCACCCTTTACATTTTTCAATAAAAGTATAATAGGTGCATATGCCAAATATTATTGCCATCTGTCATATTTTTAATTCCACATTCACGTAGTGGAATGGAAGTATAGTGGTGGTTAAAAAATTTCATTTTTACTTCCCTCGCATACCGAAGGGAAGTATTGTGATCGCCATGCACAAATAAAGAGGGAAGTTCCGTGTAAATACCTTTACCGATTTTTTTTTATTATTATAATTGATATTAGATAAAATATACCACAGTGTCTTTTTTTAATATAATTGGATGAAAACGGCTATGGCAGTGGCATATTAAAATCTTGTCGTCATATCGGCTGCGTCAATTTAAGAACACGCTACTTCTATTGAATTATATTCAATAATCTCTGATCGAAAGTATTATTTCTATTGCAAGATTTAGCCAAATATTGATGCACACTGCACAATAGGAGAACATAATTCTGATTATATTTCAATTATTCACTACCTCTATAGCTCAAAAGGGGAACGTAGGAGTTTCGCCACACCCCTTTTTCTTATGATTAAATGTTCATGATATCACCATTTCAGACTATTACTACTCACCGACCAATTACTTTATCTTTTCCTATCGACGAGAATTCTATGACACTTGTCACTTCTTGATACTTTCCGCAACTAAATGGTAGTAAGATGGTGTCACAGAACCCAAATTTATTATCCTCTTGTATCCACAGTTGCCCACGAGCTGTCACATATGTGGTTTGGAGATTACGTTACTTTGGACTGGTGGTCAGATACATGGTTAAACGAAGGATTCGCTACCTATTTCGAGTTTCATATTCCTGATGTGGTAAGTAAGAAATATTGGTATTACACTAGTTTTTAGAATTTAATTAATTAACTATTAATTAAGATCTAGTAATGATACTTTTACAAGCTGAGCAATAAGATGATGCTTAAATGTTACAAGATTAATTAAGTCCTATCCAATATTCTTTAACTAAAATAGCGGTACTTTATTTTTCAGATTCCCAATGAGAACTTAAATACAGCCAAGCAGTTTGTTGTTGATGTACTTCAAGGAGTATTCCAAGATGACGCTCTACCTTCATCTAATCCGTTAACTGGCGAACAATCTAAATTTGATAGTATAAGCTATGACAAGGGTAAGTTAATGAGAAAAATACAAATAATTTTATATAACATTTTCAACTGAAAGGGTTGTGTCTGTATGTGATTAAATCTATAATGATATTTATATTGTATCGTTGCGCGTTTAGATCAAATATGTATCAAGTTCTCAGAATGTCGAATGGGATAAATTTGGGAGCTTGTGCGTATGCAGGGTGTCCCATAAGGATCCATTGAAGAGAGGCGAAAAGGGAGGTCGTTTTAAATCATATAATTATATAGGACATCGTGGAATGTGTCACTAAAAATGAATTTAAAAAAAGGTATGTGTTGTTTGGTTGTTTTCTTTATTTCGGAGGGTTTAAAGTGGTTGCACTTTTCTAATAAAAGCATTTTTTTTAAATATATTATCTTCTGTTAAATAAAAAGATTTAACTAATTTTTAAGTGATGCTAGGTTGCCAATGAATAAACCATTTACTCCAAAAAAACAAGAAAAGCAAATTTGGTGGGATAACGAATGTCAAAATATGGTAATTCATAGAAAAGCTACTTTAAAGAAATACAAAGAAACTCCAAATTATGTCAACTATATAGAAGTTAACAAGGTTAATGCACAGGCAAAAAAATTATTCAAATTAAAGGCGAAAAGAAACTGGCAAGATTATTGCACTAAGTTAAATAAAAACACACCCATTACCTCTATATGGAAAAATATACGAAAAATGAAACGCATTCCACAAAGTCATCAAGAAATTCCAGAAACTGTTATAGAGGAAAATTTTATAGATGCATCTCCCCTCTCAGTCAACAGAGAGTTGGTAGTACCAGATAACGTGAACTCCAATAAATGTAACATTAACAATAAGTTCACCCTAAACAAGCTAGATTATGCCATCAAAAGAACAAATAATACTGCGCCTGGAATTGACGACATTACCTACACTATGTTAGACGCTTTAGGACCTTCTGCACGGCAATTTTTACTTAACATCTTTAACAACATGTTTCCAAGCGGAACTTGCCCTGATTTACTAAAACAATGCGTTCTCATACTAATTCCAAAGCCTGGAAAACCAGCTAGTAACGCAAACTCTTACCGAAGTATATCGGTTTTACCATGCTTGATAAAGACATATGAACGTATGATAAAGTTTCGCCTTGAACGATGGCTACATCACAAAAATATTTTACCGTCCGAGCAATACAGGAGTAGGAAAGGTTTTGGTACCCAAGAAGCCATTACACACATGGTATGTGACATACAAAACACGTTATCTGAAAATGAAATACTTGGAACCATTTATTTCGACATCAGCAAAGCATATGACAATGTCGTTTTAGAGATATTATGTCAAAAAAATTTATATATTGGTGTTCCAGCACAAGTTGTCAAAGCTATTATAAATATTTATACCAATAGGTCAGTCTTTCTGAAACAAAAGGACCAATTAATTGGCCCTCGCATTACAAACCAAGGTATACCTCAGGGATCTATACTGAGTCCTCTTTTGTTCAATTTACATACCATTGATATTCATTTGGTTTGGTCATCGAACATAGCATGTTTGCAATACGTAGATGATTTCGCAATCTATGTTTCTGGAAAACAATTTCAAGAAGTCATAAAAACACTTAAGCATTTAATTTATTTATTCAAGAACTGGTCGTTAGAAAACGGCTTCAACATATCCACGGAAAAAAGTGCGTTAGTTTTTTATACTAGGAAGAGATACCCTAAGTTGCAACACTTAGAAACTTGCAATTTGAAAATTCCAATACTAACATCTTATAAATACTTAGGAGTACATTTGGACCAAAAGCTTCTATGGAATAATAAAATCAAATTTACTATATCTAGGTGTGAAAAGGGCATTAATTTGCTGAGACAAATTTGTGGTTTATCCTGGGGAGCGGATCAAGGTACAGTACTCCTTTTCTATAACAGTTACATTCGATCGATTATTGATTATGGATCGGCATGCAAAACGCGATTAAAGGAGATAGATAGAATTCAATATAAAGCACTCCGAATTGCTTTGGGCGCAATGAAATCGACCCCAATTGAAGCAATACTGGTTGAAGCAGTGGAACCCCCTTTGTGGATAAGAAGAGAATACCTAGCTTGCAAATTTCTTCTTTTATAAGTCAGCAGAAAAAAATCATCTGCATAAACTCATATATGACCTATCTATACATAACCTAACATCAACCTATTTTTCAAACAAAAATAATCCACCATTAGCGAAAACTTTTGAAATTTGTAATGAATTAAATCTCTGCATATATATTATAAACTATGAATCGGTCTTAGACCTGGGCCCTGAGTTCGTATTAATGGACTCAAAATGGATTTTTCCATCCTATAATGGAATACCACAACTTATTTTTTTCAGTGTAGTAGATCAATTTCCAAACTATACAAAAGCCTACACGGATGGGTCGAAAACAAAAGACCACGTGTCATGTGGGTTTTACGTACCTGAACGAGACATTAGAAAATCTTACTCCCTAAATACCAACTTCTCTGTATTTTCAGATGAAGCCGTAGCTATATGGAAGTGCCTTGAATTTTTAGATGATAAAAACCTAGCGAAAAATATTCTAATTATTTCAGATTCGGCTTCAGTTTTATCAGCCATTGATAATTTCCCAAAACAAGGACATAACAATTTTTTTGTTATTCAAATTATTAAACAACTTCAAGCATTAAGAACCAAAGCTATAAGCATCACTTTCATCTGGGTTAAAAGCCACTGTGGCATACAGGGAAATGAGATAGTTGACAATATAATAAAATGTCAAGAAATCGACAATAGGCTACTGAGTATGGGAGTGGACAAAAGTGATGCAGCCAACACCGTCAAGAAGCATCTCAAAGAAAAATGGAATTTACATCGGAAAAATTACGGCAATTTAAAGAATACTTATTATTTTCACATACACCGGAACATACCAGAAAAATTCTGGTTTAACAATCTAACCATCACCAGAAAATTAACAACTATTATTAGAATGAGATTTAATCATGGAAGATTTCCCGCCCACTTACATAAAATTGGCATTTTAGATAACCCCTCCTGCCAATGTGGATACCTATTTTCCCCTATCTACCCCTACTTAACCTCCAACCCTTCAACAGAATCATCTCAAAATATAATCAAGTTATAGATGTCATTATAATACCTACGTGTACCAAATTTCAAGTGAATATCTCAATTTTATTTTATCAACTACTTTAATAATGGTATTGGGGGGTTGAGAAATATTATAAGAAAATCTGAGGCCTTGGTTTATAGTACATACACCGAATTTCAAGTTTCTATACTGTTACCAGTTTGCTTTACTTATTTTACCCTATTTAACCTCCAACCCTTCAACGGAGTCATCTCAAAATATAATCTAGTTCCAGATATCGTTATGGTACACACGTGTACCAAATTTCAAGTGAATATTTAAATTTTATTTTATCAACCCCTTCAATTATGGCGTAGGGGTGGTGGGGGGTTGAAAAATATTATAAATAATTTGATATCTTGGCTTCTAGTGCATACAACGAATTTCAAGTTTCTGTACTCTTACCAGCTTGCTTTACTTATTTTTGCCCCATTTACCCCTATTTAACCCCCAACCCTTCAACTGAATCATCTCAAAATATAATATAGTTCCAGATGTCGTTACAGTACATACGTGTATCAAATTTCAAATGAATGTCTCAATTTTATTTTATCAACCCCTTTAATAATGGAGTAGGGGTGGTCGGGGGTTGAAAAATATTATTAAAAAATCTGATGCTTTGGCTTCTAGTACATGCACGGACTTTCAAGTTACTGTACTCCTACCAACTTGCCTTACTTATTTTCCCCTATTTACCCCTATTTAACCCCCAACCCTTCAATGGAAACATCTCAAAATATAATCTAGTTCCAGATGTCGTTGTAATACATACGATTTTTTATAAATAACGGATCATCTTGGCATCTATATGCCATGATTTCGCAAAATTCCAATTAGCGATCGGGGGTGATCGTCGTTAAGTTCCTGAACCAAATGAATTTTATATTGGAGTATTTTTCATTTTTTAGAAGACGCATTATATGCGTTTTACATCAATATCGGCGGCAACTTGTCTTGTAGGTTTATGTGAAATATCTAGAATATCTAAGAATACATCCAATTTTTTTTCAATATCTAAAAAGCGTTTCCTATTAGATTTAGTAATATCTGTGGCATTTCCAAATTCACATTTGTTATCTATTCTACTAACCGTAGACTGAGAAATGCGACGGTCAGGATAATTAGTATTGAAGATTTCGTATACCTGCTTTTGAGATATTGTTTTATCACTACATCCTAATAATATCAAAATTTCAATTCTCTGGGTAACCGAAGGACTCTTTGTTAGAATAATGATCAACACAGCAATCAGCGACATATAACAAGAACATAAGTTTGCATAAATGTAGCAGATAAAGAAACTGTAATTTCTTCTGATGTATAAAAAGAAACCCTTTTCACTTTCTTCTATTTGTTGGGTATTTTGCCACCTGATTATTAGAAAAACCGATACTTTTAAATTGAATGTTATGACATGACACAAAATTAATAAGAAAAGTCAGATTTGACAGATATTTGGTACATGGGCATAAACAGTTAGGAATACATTTCAAATACATTTTAAAATTTTCAAATTGAATTATCTTGATGAAGAAAAAATTAAAAAGATTTGCTGGATAGAGAATTAAAATCACTTTCAAATGAGCTATCACATACACATACATAAAAATTGTAAAGGAGTAGCTGTCACTCCAAGGGGGTTGAAGGGGGAGGTATACAATTAGTCCCAAAAAATTTCACTTTAGAATTAAATATTGACGTGTTTTAGGATTTTACTCATAAATTGTTAATTACGTAAATAATGAATTTATCCGTTACTTATAGACCTCGCTGTATATGGTTATTTTCACTGAAAATGACCTCCCCTATCGCCCCGTTTGATCGTCCACTTATGGGCCACCCTGTATATACGTTAAATATACAGTTTCTGTTTAGTTATAGTTTCATGTAGCTCGTAAATTCGTAAATATGGTCTTAATGATTCTTTATTTAGGTGGCAGTATAGTTCGTATGCTGAGCTACATTATCGGGATAGACGCCTTCAAAGCAGGCCTTAATAATTACTTGAAAACATAGTGAGTAAATTGTATACAATCATTGTACAGGTTCATATTAATCTTATTGATATTTTAGCCATTATACCAACACGAATCCAACTAATTTATTAGGTTCAATACAGAACGCTACAGTAGGATTAGATATTGTTAAAATCATGACGAACTGGATATACAAGTCAGGATTTCCTTTAATAACAGTCACTTTGAATGAAGATGGAACTTCAGTAAATTTGAAACAGGTACGTTTACTGTTCAGTCCATTATTTAGGTCAGTTAAGTAAGATTTGTTCTTTGACTTATAGTCAGTGATCGGAATTTGGCTTTAATTTTCAGGTGCGTCGTTACAAGGATTTACTAAAATAAGGACAGGTGAAAAATAAATAAATTTTAATTTATTTTTCGTGTAACTAACATAACTCATATAATCTGTTTATACAAATACCGCTATTTAAGTTAAAGAAACAGAGCGCGTAAACAATGCACACCTGCAACATGTGACCGACACGCCAAACATTATTTACTACTTACTCGCCTTTAAATTGAATGGACGTGGCAGAGGACCTAGTTTATAATCGTGTTTACTAAAAAAACGACTTATTGTTATATGCTGCCTTTTAGTCCGAGGAAAGGTACTGTCGAAAAATGGGTTAAGCCTTATACAGGACTACATTTTGATGGCGAAAAAATATATTGTAATATTTGTGATGTCACAATAAGGTGCACACAGAAAAATGTTGTTTTAAAACATGTAAATAGCTACACACACGAGTGTAATATAAAAAGAGAAAAGAGAGCTTCAAAGGACGAGTTTCATTTAGATTTGGCTCTTTTGTTAATATGTTTAATTCTTCCATGGTACTAAATAATGCTTATTTTACAAACTTCTAAACAAATATTACGTGGGGCAACATGTTCCAAGCGAAAGCCTGCTTCGTAAAAAAATTATCAGCGAACTATATGAAGAAAAACTGAAAGGTAATCGAAGTGATCTTCAAAATGACTGGTTTTGGGTTACAATAGACGAAACGGCAGACTTTTTAGGAAATAATGTTGCCAATTTATTAGTTACAAAATTACATATTGATAGTCCTGGCAAGTGCCATTTAGTAACTTCAAAGGTTCTACAAACTCTTAATGGCGAGTCAGTGTTTATTTTTTTTAAACATACACACGCTGAACAAAATTTAAAAAAAGGTGTTATTTTTATTAGTGATTTAATGTCGTATATGTTAATTGCTGAAAAAAAAAATTTTAAAAAAACATACTCAAGTGTTACATGTTACTTGTTACTTGTTACATGTATTCGAAAAAGTACGAGATTGTTTCACAAATGTTGACAAAGTTATTGCTAATATAAAGAAATTTTTTCTAAAAGCTCCTAGTAGGATAAAACATTTCCAAGAGAAATGTCCCAATTTGCCGCTTCCTTCAAAACCAGTGATCACACATTGGGGAACATGGATAAACGCAGCATGTTACTACCATGTTAACTTCAACTCACTAAAGGAAGTTGTAGATACCTTAAATGAAGATGCTGCTGCGATTAAGCATGCAAAGAATTTAATAAATATTCCAAAGATTAAAAATGATTTAAAATTTATATTAGAACGTTTTAAAATAATGACAAGAATTATAGAAAACCTTCAATGTCCAAATTTGACTTTGGAAGAAACATTTAACAAAGTAGATACTGTTCAAAAAACCATTAATGAATTCCGGATGCAACTGGAGAGGTTATATAAAAAAAGTGGGTTACTGTTTTATAAAGGAATCCGGACTAGGCGGTCGTACTAGCCATTAGCAAAAAAATTATAACAGAACCAGATGCCCTCCTTGATCAGGTGCGTATGAATATCTTTAGATATGCTTCCCTCACTTCTGTGGAATGCGACAGATAATTTCGACCTTATAGTGGATGTCTACAGTCAAAAAAATCGTCTCAGACGAAAATTTAGAAAAAATACTTACTATATACACTGAAAGACACTCAGTGAAAGTACAAAATTTAAAACTTGAAAGTGCTGTGCAGATTTATAACAATTTATGTGTGAAATATCTATACATACATTTACTATGCCAAAATACATCATAAACTCATATAGTAGGTTCGTATTATATTTAACATTTTGATATAAAATTTCATATATGTGCGCCACTGGAATTAAACCCAAATTCCGGTCACTGCTTATAGTCGAGTAAATCTAAGAGGCTGAAAATTTAATTGCGTTTAAAAAAAATTACTAAAAATTATGCAGTAAAGTTTCAGTTACGTTCGGATAATTAAATCTTGTAGGCCAGTCAAATAAAGGTTTGGACGTATATAAATTAGCAACCGCAATGTTTTTGCAGAATGGCTTTGGGAGAGGTAATGGCAGAGGCTTCTCATTTCATGAGTTAACAAATTTTATTTGCATCATCGTCTTTTATCAATAATTAGAGCAGAAAATCAGTTTTCTTAAAATGCTGGAAAATCCAGCGGTCGTAGAGAAAAGTGAATAACGGGTGATTTGTGCGCAATTAAAATCCCTACATTATGACTTTTGAGACATTCCAAATTAAAATCGCTCCAGCGGTAAAAAAGTTATTGCAAAAGAACTGCATTGTGTATAAATCAAACTGTATGAGATTTCAAAATTAAATAATACTGTCATACTGTCAACTTCATTATTATACTCTTCGCAAATACAAAACGAAGAGTATATTTCATTCTATTGGTACATTTTTAAAACTGATAATATTGCTGGTAGGTAAAAAAATTTCATATCACTGTGTTGGTGATGTCCGTCCGTCTGTCTGTCCGTCTGTCCGTCCATCACGTTTCTTGCAAGCACGATAACTTAAGACCGAAAAGTCCGATTGCATTAAAATTTGGACAGTAAGCTAGTGTTAACTAGAGGAAGAACTCTATTGTTTTTGAACAATATCGATCAATCAATAAAAAAATTATTAATTTTTTAAATATAAAAAATATTATGTTTTGTAATTAAACTAATATCTAAAACTAATATTATTTACAAAAAAACTGAGAAGATTATCTAGTTTATTTTTAAAACGTGCGTGTTTCAAGTAAGTAATCATTGGTGGAATTTGCAAGAATGCAGCTTAAAAAACCACTGCCTAAGAAATCACTACATCCACAATTTCCACATCCAGATAATAGTATATGGGGCAGATAAATAAAAAAAATTGCAGAAGCAGCTTTGTTAAGACATTGAAAATGAACTTGGCTAACTTTCAAGCCTGACATGATATTTACAAAATCTGCTAAATGTACAGGAGATAGAAATAAAGAACTTATAAATTTTCAAACTTTTATTAAGCTGCGGATAAAAAATTTAAAAAGTTACACAACTCGGAGTAATTGTAAGTAGGCTTTACATAAATATTCCCCAAAAAGATGGGCCTCAAAAAACTCCGAGAACATTACTCTAGGTATCAAAATTTATCAAATACATAAGTTTTACAAAAACGATGCTAGGCGTCGGTCGGTCTCGAGACGTAAAAATGCAAAAATAAGAATCTAGGTATCAAAACTTATCAAATATACAAGTTTTACAATAGCAAGACTAGGCGTCGGTATGCGTCGAGACGTAAAAATTCAAGAATATGAATCTACGTACCAAAATTTATCAAATTCGGAAGTTTTACAAAAACGACGCTAGGCATCGGTCGGCGTTGAGAAATAAAAATGCAAGAATATAAATTTAGATATCAACATTTATTAAATACATAATGTTTACCAAAAACGACGTCTACGCCGAGACGTAAAAATGCAGGAATATGAATCCAGGTATCAAAATTTATCAAAAATACTAGTTTTACAAAAACGACGCTAGGCGTCGGTCGACATCGAAACGAGAAAATGCAAGAACATGAATTTAGATATCAAAATTCATCAAATACTAGTTTTACAGAAGCGACTCAATGCGTCGGTCAGCGTCGAGACGTAAAAATACAAGAATAAAAATCCAGGTATCAAATTTCAAAAAATCAACGCTAGGCATCGGTCAGCATCAAGACATAAAAATGCAAGATTAATTTAGGCATCAAAATTGGTCAAATATAAAAGTTTCACAAAATCGAAGCTAGACATCGGTCGGCGTCGAGACGTAAAAATGCAAGAACATAAATTTAGATATCAATGTTTGACAAATACACAAGTTATATAAAAACGACGCTGGGCGTCGGTCGGCGTCGAGACGTAATAATGCAGGAATGTGAATTTAGGAATAAAAATTTATCAAATACACGAGCTTTACAAAAACGACGCTAGGCATCGGTCGGCGTTCAGAAATAAAAATGCAAGAATATTTTAGATATCAACATTTATTAAATACATAATGTTTACCAAAAACGACGTCTACGCCGAGACGTAAAAATGCAGGAATATGAATCCAGGTATCAAAATTTATCAAAAATATTAGTTTTACAAAAACGACGCTAGGCGTCGGTCGACATCGAAACGAAAAAATGCAAAAACATGAATTTAGATATCAAAATTCATCAAATACTAGTTTTACAGAAGCGACTCAATGCGTCGGTCAGCGTCGAGACGTAAAAATACAAGAATAAAAATCCAGGTATCAAGTTTCAAAAAATCGACGTTAGGCATCGGTCAGCATCAAGACATAAAAATGCAAGATTAATTTAGGCATCAAAATTGGTCAAATATAAAAGTTTCACAAAATCGAAGCTAGACATCGGTCGGCGTCGAGACGTAAAAATGCAAGAACATAAATTTAGATATCAATGTTTGACAAATACACAAGTTATATAAAAACGACGCTGGGCGTCGGTCGGCGTCGAGACGTAATAATGCAGGAATGTGAATTTAGGAGTAAAAATTTATCAAATACACGAGTTTTACAAAAACGACGCTAGGCGTCGGTCAGCGTCGAGACGTAAAAATGCAAGAATATGAATCTAGGTATCAAAACTTATTAAATACACTAGTTTTTCAAAAACGACCCTAGGCGTCGGTAGGCGTTGAGACGTATTAAAAAGAAATCCGAGACCTTGGTTTCTAGTATATACACCAAATCCCAAGTTTCTGTTTCTGTACTCTTACAGTTTGCTGTGTTTTCAGATGTCGTTATAATACATACGTGTACCAAATACCAATTGAAAATCTCATTTTAATTTTATCAACTCTTTTAATAAAGGAGTGGTAAAAAAATTGGTAAAGTTATTTACGCAGAACTTCCCTCGTTATTTGTGCATGGCGGTCACTCTAAAAAATTATTAATTACGAAATGACATTGAGAATACAGATCGGAATATAGTTATTGCTATTATTACAAAAAAGCCTGATAACTTTTGGCCAAAAAAATATACAGAGTGCTCATCCAACAGCAAAAGTTCAATACTAAATAACAGGTGCCAAATATGGAAGGCTTTCGCAAATACCTTTACAAATGTCCACCATGACTGAATTATTTCTTGGGATGCCATTATTCAATAAAAGTATATAATAGGTGCATATGCCAAATATTATTGCCATCTGTCACATTTTCAATTCCACATTCACGTAATGGAGTGGAAGTATGGTGGTGGTTAAAAAATATAAAAAATGTTCAAAACTTTTTTTTTTTTATAGGTTTAGAATGTCACGAAACGCGAAAATTTTAAATTTGAGCAAAAAAAAATTTTTCGCCCTATTCCAGTGTTAAATTTTTTTCCAAAATGGTGAAAGGATGTGGCTATTTTTTTTTCCGAAATAGGTTTTAAATGTCATGAAACGTGGAAATTTTAAATTAAAAAAAAAAAAATGTATTTCGACTATTCTATAATAGTGATAAATAGATTACCTAAACATGTTTTCAAAATTTTTTAAAAATTTTTCAAAAACATTTTAAATTTGTTTGAATAATTTTAGAATGCCATGGAAACGTGGAAATTTTAAATCTGAACAAAGAAAAAAAATTACATCTATTTTAGTGGTAAAATTTTTTTCGAAATTTTTTAAAAATTTTCAATTTTTTTTTTTTTTTAATAGATTTAGAGTGCTATGAAACGTGGAAATTTAAAATTTTAAGAAAAAAAAATCCATCTGTTTTAGTGGTAAAAATTTTTTCAAAAATGTTGGTAAAAAATTTTCAAACATTTTTTCTTTTAAATAGGTTTAGAATTTTCAAACATTTTTTTTTTCAGAAATAGGATTAGCGCGTCATGAAACGTGGAAATTTTAAATTTGAGCGAAAAAAATTTTTTTTCACTATTTATTCCGTTTAGACGGTCCACCCTGTATATTTTCCAGTGAAATGTCACCATTTCTGCGCTGACAGTAGCGTCAACTACCTACCAAATTTGACTGCTCTCCGTCGAGTAGTTATTTAGTAAATGCACCAACAGACAAACAGACAGACAGAGAGACAGACCGACAGACAGACAGACAGACAGTCTGACGGAATTGAAAAACCTATATTTTCGTAATCTCCGTGATCTGAAACGTCAGAATCCGTAAAAATCACGGAGGGTGATTTTTTCTCGAATACAATACTTCCCTTCGGTATGCGAGGGAAGTAAAATTATTAATCACGAAATGACATTGAGAATAATAATCGGAATATAGTTATTGCTATTATTACAAAGAAAACCTGATAGCTTTTGGTCTAAAAAATATACAGGGTGCTCATCCGGCAGCAAAAGTTCAATACTAAATAACAGGTGCCAAATATGGAAGGCTTGCGAAAATACCTTTACAAATGTCCACCATGACTGAATTATTTCTTGGGATGACCACCCTGTCTGTACATTCTTCAAAAAAAGTATAATAGGTGCATATACCAAATATTATTGCCATCTGTCGCATTTTCAATCCCACATTCACGTAATGGAGTGGAAGTATAGTGGTGGTTAAAAGTTATATATATTTTTTGAAATTTAAAAAAAATGTTGCTGAAAAAAATTTTCAAAATATTTTTTTTTTCTGAAATAGGTTTAGAATGAAACGTGAACATTTTAAATTTGAGCAAAGAAAAAAAAAATCCATTTATTTTAGTGGTGGTGATTTTTTTTTCAAAAATGGTTAAAAAATCGTCTAATTTTTTTTTAAATAGATTTAGAACGCTATGAAACGTGGGAATCTTAAATTTGAAGAAAGAAAAAAAATATTTCCATCTATGTTAGTTTTAAAAAAATTTTCAAAAATGTTGGTAATAAAAATTTTCCCGCGGGCAGGCGGGCAGGCGACCGGCCGACCGACCGGCCGACCGACCGACCGACCGACTGACGGACCATATATTTTCCAGTGAAAGTTTAACCATTTCCTACAGTAGCATGAGCTACCTACCAAATTTGACTGTTCTCCGCCAAGTAATTTTTTTAGTTAATGCACCAACAGACAGACAGACTGACGGAATGGAAGAACCTATATTTTCATAATCTACACGGTCTGAAACGTGAAAATCCCGAAAAATCTTGGAGCGTGATTTTTTCGCGAGTACAATACTTCCCTTCGGTATGCGAGGGAAGTAAAATCGATCATCAAATTTAAAAGTTATTACACATTCCACAAACAGTTATCCCAAATCCCAAAATAGGTTGTACCTTTAACAATGTTCATCAAAATAAAAATTCTGTATGGTATGTTGACAGGCGTTTCGCCAACCAAGTCGGCATCATAGTGAGGTGATGACTAATGCTAAAATATAGCAACTGCAATTAAAAAATTAAGTCACTTTCAAGCAACTACAAAGAATGTCCTAAATAATGTTCAAGAATTGTAAAATAATTGAAATAGACCTGCTAAGAATATAACGGTTATCTCTAGCTCATTACTGAAAAAATAGAAGTTGCAACATTTTCATGGTTAGTTTAATCTTTGTTCAATTAATCTTTTCTATCACAAAGAACTTAATAGAAAAATCTAATTTTTTCTCTTGGCAGCATTTATTTTAAACAAGTTTTTATTTTAGTTCTCCTGCACCATTAATTTTAGATACTGCGATTTCTCTCAGAACAGATTAAAAGTAAATCATTTATAGCCATAAACTTCAATACCAGAAATGTATCAGATCGTAAGTGAAAGGTGCTTTAAAATTTAAAAACGCATAGCTGGAATATTTTTGCTTGTGAAACGGACGCCGGGATGATTCACATCACGCAGGATAGTCTAGTCCTGTTTTAATTCAGGAAATAAAAACACATGAAATACATTCCAAATACACACTTTGCCGTTTTAGAAAATGAATAGTCAATAAACTGCTAACATTATAAAATGGTAAAATGTCTACCATGTCTGGGAGTATGAACTGGAACAAATTCCGCTTAAACTATAGAGCCCCATCTATTTTGCTCAGTCCCACCTAGCTATTCTAAACTTCAAGGAGTCATTGAGATAGTTCGGAGGGGACAAAGAAACATTTTCAAAATATTGTACATTTATTATTATTCCCTCAACTTGCCGGAGAGTAATAAGTAAAATATATTTCAGGAAAGATTTCTGACCGTGGAAAACAGCTCAGTTGAAGCAACCCAATGGTACGTTCCGATAAGTTATACAACTTCAGATGAGAAAAATTTCAACGTGCAAATTAAAACTTGGTTGGAACCCGATTCTACAGTGAACATTACAATTAAGGAAGATGCATGGATTATATTAAATATACAAGAATCTGGTAAGATTATATTTTCTGTCCAAATCTTTCTTGTTAGTTAAAAAAATTAGCAAGTTTCTATTACTTCCATATCCACGTAGTGAAGTGGAAGTATAATAATCGTATATAATATCAAAGTCTTTTTGTTGAAGTAGGTTAGAATGCCATGAAACGTGGCGATTTTAAATTTTGGCGGAAAAAGAATTTCTGTCTGTCTGTATAGCATATTTTTAATTCACTACGTAGATGTGGAAGTAATATACGCAGATTATCGCCTTTAATTATACAATTTTGTAATTATTTGTTTAATAAAACTATAAGCACAAACATACTACATAGCACAAGGGTTTCCTCAATCATGATGTAGCATCGAGAGAACTAACGAGACAAAAAAAATATTTTCGAAAAATTGCTATTGAATATTTTAAAAGTTATATATAAAATTCAATAGTCTAGAATATTTTCATGCCTTTAATATAAGCATCCCTCAAGGACTTTGTCAACAGCTTTGTGTTGACTAAATTACTTATGTATTTATCTCATTTCAGGATTCTATAGAGTTAACTATGATGATACATTATGGGACAGACTTATTGATGCCTTAAACAACGAAACCCAAAAGGCTGAAATCGATGCTTTGAACAGAGCTCAGTTAGTAGACGATGTATTTAATATTGCCAGGGTGGGAAAAATCGATTATGAAAAAGCTTTCAGATTAGTGGAATTCTTAAACTCAGAAACTGAATATTATCCCTGGGTCTCCGCATTAAATGCAATTTCTTACTTGTTGGGTAAACTTGGAGATACCGATGCAGAGACATTACTGCAGGTACTTATAACACTTAATTATCTTAATCACCTTCTTTGCGAATTTTAAAAATGATGCTGAAGAAAATAGGGCGATAACAAATTTAGGCCGGAGCCGTGTCGCCGCTACGATATCTAACAACTCTACATACAACCGGCACTCAAGTTACCCTTCAGACTCCCCAAGACGAAAATAGACAAAATTACTTACTGTGATTGCTACAGTCTGCTCTCTCCGTCGAAATCTTATGTTGCGCGGTGCACTTCTAATGAATATATCTTATAATTAGCACCTTCTCAGAAACACTTCTTAATAAGTAAGACTGTCGATGGATTCTATGACTATTCGGATAGGTACAACAACGTGACGGGATCAAAAGTGACCCGTAGTAAGTAGCTATCTGTAATTATCGAAATGCTTGAAATCCTTCTCAGCATGCTTAAAAAAGTTATTTATATGAGTTCGATGGTTTTCCTGCTTTCATAAACGTACTAACGGCATCAAACCCAAATATAGTTTATTTCTGTCGACTCGCCTTCGAGCGACTACTATGGCGATGTCCGCCTGAGCTTGGATTAAAAGTATTTTGGGTTCGTCGGAATCGTCTCCCGACTTTGAATTTCTTGACTAATTTTATGTACGTTCTAGTGGCTTGGACCAGGATTCTGCTCTCCTACTTTGAGGATAATTACATGAAGATTTTGGTTTTTTGGAAAAACCGTCCCATTGATTTTTTCCTAAATTTTGACATTCAAAATAGCTACTCACTACATCCTGACTGAGGATTTCGTCCTGTGAACCACTAAATTTGTGGTACTTTCGAAAAATCGAATTCGTGGAACTTTCGAAAAATTTGTCTAGAGAGCGGTTTTCCGTCATGTGCAAGTCTCTTTATTGTACTTTCGAAAAACTAAATTTTTGGTACTTTAAAAAAATTAAATTCGTTGTACGTTGAAAAATTTGTTGGGCGGAGCAGTTTTCCGCCCTGTGCAATTTTATTCGTGGTACTTTCGAAAAACCAGCTACCTACCAAATTTGACTATTATCCGTCAAGTAGTTTTTTAGGCAGACTGA